>CM063289.1:29562689-30110189 GCA_032173965.1 Sitta carolinensis
GAGCCACTGCTGACACACACACACACAGCCAGAGCCACTGCTCACACACACACAGCCAGAGCCACTGCTGACACACACACACAGCCAGAGCCACTGCTCACACACACACAGCCAGAGCCACTGCTCACACACACACACACAGCCAGAGCCACTGCTCACACACACACACACAGCCAGAGCCACTGCTGACACACACACACACAGCCAGAGCCACTGCTCACACACACACAGCCAGAGCCACTGCTCACACACACACACACAGCCAGAGCCACTGCTCACACACACACAGCCAGAGCCACTGCTCACACACACACAGCCAGAGCCACTGCTCACACACACACACACACAGCCAGAGCCACTGCTGAACACACACACAGCCAGAGCCACTGCTGACACACACACACACAGCCAGAGCCACTGCTCACACACACACACAGCCAGAGCCACTGCTCACACACACACAGCCAGAGCCACTGCTCACACACACACACACAGCCAGAGCCACTGCTCACACACACACACACAGCCAGAGCCACTGCTCACACACACACACCAGCCAGAGCCACTGCTCACACACACACAGCCAGAGCCACTGCTCACACCACACACACACAGCCAGAGCCACTGCTCACACACACACACACAGCCAGAGCCACTGCTCACACACACACACAGCCAGAGCCACTGCTCACACACACACAGCCAGAGCCACTGCTGACACACACACACAGCCAGAGCCACTGCTGACACACACACACACACAGCCAGAGCCACTGCTCACACACACACACAGCCAGAGCCACTGCTCACACACACACAGCCAGAGCCACTGCTGCACACACACACACAGCCAGAGCCACTGCTCACACACACACACAGCCAGAGCCACTGCTGACACACACCACACAGCCAGAGCCACTGCTCACACACACACACAGCCAGAGCCACTGCTCACACACACACACAGCCAGAGCCACTGCTCACACACACAACACAGCCAGAGCCACTGCTGACACACACACACACAGCCAGAGCCACTGCTGACACACACACACACAGCCAGAGCCACTGCTGACACACACACACAGCCAGAGCCACTGCTCACACACACACACACAGCCAGAGCCACTGCTCACACACACACACAGCCAGAGCCACTGCTCACACACACACACACAAGCCACTGCACACCACCACTGCTCACACACACACACAGCCAGAGCCACTGCTGACACACACACACCAGCCAGAGCCACTGCTGACACACACACACACACAGCCAGAGCCACTGCTCACACCCCACACAGCCAGAGCCACTGCTCACACACACACACACAGCCAGAGCCACTGCTGACACACACACAGCCAGAGCCACTGCTGACACACACACACACAGCCAGAGCCACTGCTGACACAACACAACAGCCAGAGCCACTGCTCACACACACATACAGCCAGAGCCACTGCTGACACACACACACACAGCCAGAGCCACTGCTGACACACACACACACACAGCCAGAGCCACTGCTGACACACACACAGCCAGAGCCACTGCTCACACACACACACAGCCAGAGCCACTGCTGACACACACACACAGCCAGAGCCACTGCTCACACACACACACACACAGCCAGAGCCACTGCTGACACACACACACACAGCCAGAGCCACTGCTGACACACACACACACAGCCAGAGCCACTGCTGACACACACACACAGCCAGAGCCACTGCTGACACACACACACACAGCCAGAGCCACTGCTCACACACACACAGCCAGAGCCACTGCTGACACACACACACACAGCCAGAGCCACTGCTGACACACACACACACAGCCAGAGCCACTGCTCACACACACACACAGCCAGAGCCACTGCTGACACACACACACAGCCAGAGCCACTGCTCACACACACACACACCACCACTGTACCACACACACAGCCAGAGCCACTGCTCACACACACACACAGCCAGAGCCACTGCTCACAACACACACCACACACAGCCAGAGCCACTGCTGACACACACAACACACAGCCAGAGCCACTGCTCACACACACACACACACAGCCAGAGCCACTGCTGACACACACACCACACAGCCAGAGCCACTGCTGACACACACACACACAGCCAGAGCCACTGCTGACACACACACACAGCCAGAGCCACTGCTGACACACACACACACAGCCAGAGCCACTGCTCACACACACACACAGCCAGAGCCACTGCTGACAACACACACACACAGCCAGAGCCACTGCTGACAACACACACACAGCCAGAGCCACTGCTCACACACACACACAGCCAGAGCCACTGCTGACACACACACACAGCCAGAGCCACTGCTCACACACACACACAGCCAGAGCCACTGCTCACACACACACACAGCCAGAGCCACTGCTCACACACACACACAGCCAGAGCCACTGCTCACACACACACACAGCCAGAGCCACTGCTGACACACACACACAGCCAGAGCCACTGCTGACACCACACACACAGCCAGAGCCACTGCTCACACACACACACACAGCCAGAGCCACTGCTGACACACACACACACAGCCAGAGCCACTGCTCACACACAGCCAGAGCAGCTCAGGAGCCACGGCTGTGGCCATGCAGCCTTGCACATACAGGAACAAGGAATAAATCAGGTGTGCTTCTCCTTGTGAAACCAAGGAGAACAAACCCAATAAACAGCTCGAGAGGCAAGCACAGCGCCCCAGGTGCCCGTTCCTTGCTCTCCTGGGGTGTCCTCTCTGAGGCTCTCCCCAAACCAGGAGAAGTCCTGTTCAGTCCAGGAGCAGGGGGTGCCCCAGGCTGAACCCAGGCCCTACCAGAACACGGGGCTGTCGCGGTCGTCCTTGACCGTGTAATATTCCTTGTCTGTCTCGATGGCCTTGGTGAGCCCAAAGTCCCCAATCTTCACCCTGTTCTCACTCTCCACCAGGACATTTCTGGCTGCCAGGTCACGGTGCACGTACTGACAGGAGCCCAGGTAGTCCATGCCCTGTGAGAGGAGAAAAGAAACCTTTTATTTCCTTTTCTTTTATTCCTCCAATCCTTGAATGCCTTTTCCTTCACTTACTGCTTCACACGCCCTGACCATGCTCTGCACTCTCATCTCTATCCCTTCAGACTTCACCTTGCTCCTTTTCCTCTTGCCAACACATTCCAAGTGCTGCCCTCCCTCCTGAGCCTCCAGATCCTCCCACAGCAACAACTTTTCACAGCAAACTTTGGAACTTGGAACCTCCTCCTTATTCCCCCGCTGATCTTTGTGCCAGCAGCACCCAAAGTGTGGGAGAGATTGCTTTAGGATTCTGAAGGGAGAGATTGCTTTAGGATTCTGATCCCTGGGGATCCTGGGTTTGTTGCTGCTGTTTTCCATCCCCCCTGACCCTGCTGATGGAGCAGAGGAGCTGCAGGTCAGGGCCCAGCTCACCTTGCAGATCTGAACTGCGTATCTGAGCAGCTGCTTGAGGTTGATCTTGTTCTTGTTCCGTGGGAGATACTCCTTCAGGCTCCCAGAGGGAAGGAATTCCATGATGAGTTTAATCCCACTTCCTCCTAAAAAACAGAGCATGTTCAGTTTGCAGACCCTTCTCACCTGGTGAACACAAACAGCTTTTGTACAAACCCAGAGCACTGGCAGCGTTTTAAACATCCCATGGCTCATTCCCATCATCCATCCCTGAGCCAATCCCCAGGAAAACCTGCTCCAGGCAGGACATTTATAAATTCTAAAGGAAAACCCATATGCTTTTAAATGTTCTGCAGGATTTACCATCTTCTGTACAAATGCCCTTGTATTTGACGATGTTGTCGTGATAAAGATTGCGCAGGATTTCGATTTCCTTCTTGAGGTCAGCGATGTGATTCCCTCCACTCTCTGGTTTCAGGGATTTCACTGCCACCTGCTCCCCAGTGTTGTCACCTTCTGGGTCATATCTGCACAGTTCCACCTTGCCAAAGTGGCCCTGAGAGAAAGGAACATCCCTGAGGACAATGCCCAGTGACACCCAGACACTGATCCGGGTGTTTGTGTGACACAGCACAGGCTGTGGGGACACCCAGACACTGATTTGGGTGTTTGTGTGACACAGCACAGGCTGTGGGACACCCAGACACTGATTTGGGTGTTTGTGTGACACAGCAGGGGATGAGGGGACACCCAGACACTGATTTGGGTGTTTGTGTGACACAGCAGGGATGTGGGGACACCCAGACACTGATTTGGGTGTTTGTGTGACACAGCACAGGCTGTGGGACACCCAGACACTGATCGGGTGTTTGTGTGACACAGCACAGGCTGTGGGACACCCAGACACTGATTTGGGTGTTTGTGTGACACAGCACAGGCTGTGGGACACCCAGACACTGATTTGGGTGTTTGTGTGACACAGCAGGGATGTGGGGACACCCAGACACTGATTTGGGTGTTTGTGTGACACAGCACAGGCTGTGGGACACCCAGACACTGATTTGGGTGTTTGTGTGACACAGCAGGGGATGTGGGGACACCCAGACACTGATTTGGGTGTTTGTGTGACACAGCACAGGCTGTGGGGACACCCAGACACTGATTTGGGTGTTTGTGTGACACAGCAGGGGATGAGGGGACACCCAGGAGCACAGGCTGTGTTCTGGGGGTGACACTGCTCTTACCTCACCCAAATCCCGGATCCTTTTCAGGAATCTCTTCTCAAAGAGAGTGGGATCCACCTCGGTGACAGGTTTCTTCTCTGAGACAATATCAGGATCTGGGAGGGGAAACCACCCCAGGTGAGATCCCTGCAGGCTCTGACACTCCAGGGCCCCCTTGCTCTATTCCCACTGCCCCTTCTTTCCCTCCTTAGACCCCACCTGCTTTCTCTCAGGGAATTCTCCATCCACTCATACCAGCCTGGATCTGCTTCCACACCCAGATTCCTGCCCCCTGGAGCAGCTCCCACGAGGCTGGAACCAGAGGCTCTTCCCAAGCCAGCCCAGATCCCAGGATCCCTCCCTGGCCCTGGGCCTTACTCTGCTCCTCCAGTTTGTTGATGTCCCTCATGATGGCCCTGAAGAAGGGTCTCTGGTGGGGGTCGTAGTTCATGCACTGCTTCATCAGGTCTGCCAGCTCCTTGCAGGAAGGTGTGGCCAGCACAAAGTGCCCCTCGTAGAACCTCTCCTTCTGTGGGGACAAACAGAAATTCCAGGAGTTTGAACGTCCCTGACTCACAGGGCTGAGCTGGGGCAATGGCTGGACTCTGTCTCTGAGGTCTTTTCCAACCTGAGCAATTCTGTGATTGCACATCAGAGCATGTGGCCATTAAATCCTTAATTCAGCCAAGGAAATCTCCCCTTTTCAGCTGGGACTTGGATCTTTACAGCAGAGAATTCCTTTTGTGCTGGATCTGGAGCAACCACTCAACACCCCAGAGGTGTGTTTAAAAGGGGCTGAATATTTCCACTTTCAGGAATCATTTCCTGACAGGTTTTCCCAGTTATTTATGCACCAGGAAATGTTTGCCAAGGACCCCCTGGGTGCTCCTCAGAGCCCTGAGAGGTCCCAGCTCCAGGCCAGGTGGGACAAGGCTGGGATGGGCATTCCCAACCCTGCAGGGCAGTGGCCACAGGCAGGATGGGCACAGAAAAAGTGACTCCAGTTCTTTAAATTGCAGTGAACAGCAGCAGGGTCCCCGGGAGACCCTCTGGAATCAATGCAAAAGGAACAAGAGATGTTTGGGAGAACCTCACTGCTTCTAACTGCACATGGGGGGTGGGAGAACTGGGATTGTCCAGCCTGGAGAAAGCTCCAGGGAGAGCTCAGAGCCCCTTCCAGAGGAGCTCCAAGGGACTTGGGACAAGGGATGGAGGGACAGGACAAGGGGGAAAACTGAAGGGCCCAGGAGGATGGAGCCAAGTTTGTGCAACCCAATTTTACCTCTGCTAAGGTCTTGTCTTTCAGTGGAGTTTCTCCATTGTAGCAGATTTCCCACAGGGTTGTCCCAAAGCTCCACTTATCTGCAGCAATGCTGAGGTTTTTGGAATCTTCCACACACTCAGGTGCAATCCAGGGGATCCGCTCAACGCGCTCTGGAACAGAACGCAGCAGGGAAAAAACAGCTTTTAACTCAATTATCCTTGTCTCAAATAAACTGCAGCTGCAGAATTTGTCCAGTTCCTTGATTCTCAAATTCCTGTTTTCATAAGGATGATCCTGCAGCTTTTACAGGCTCGTGCCTGGAGCCATCACAAACTGAGATTCCTTCTGTCTCACCTCACTGGACACAACATTTTGTAAGAGAAATGAATGCTCTCAACACCCACAGTGTATTTGCAGATCCATGAAAGCTGATGACTCCTATTCCACAGCCACTTCTGGCTGCTGGAAATTACATTTTTCCCTTTTCCTGAGACACTTTTCCAGAGCCATTTTTGGCTGCTAGAAATTACATTTCTCCCTTTCCCCAAGACATTTTCCCAGAGCCATATCTAGCTGCCAGAAAT
The DNA here is from genome assembly GCA_032173965.1 of Sitta carolinensis. Taxonomy (NCBI): domain Eukaryota; kingdom Metazoa; phylum Chordata; class Aves; order Passeriformes; family Sittidae; genus Sitta; species Sitta carolinensis. Next base: position 29,569,217 of record CM063289.1, read on the forward strand.
GACATTTCTCCCTTTCCCTGGGACCCTTTTCTATATCCATTTCTGGCTGCTAGGAATGACATTTCTCCTTTCCCTGGGACACTTTTCCAGATCCATCCCTGACTGCTAGGAATGACATTTCTCCCTTTCCCTGGGACCCTTTTCCAGATCCATCTCTGGCTGCTATAAATGACATTTCTCCTTTCCCTGGGACACTTTTCTATATCCATTTCTGGCTGCTAGGAATGACATTTCTCCTTTCCCTGGGACACTTTTCTATATCCATCTCTGACTGCTATAAATGACATTTCTCCTTTCCCTGGGACCCTTTTCCAGATCCATCTCTGGCTGCTATAAATGACATTTCTCCTTTCCCTGGGACACTTTTCTATATCCATTTCTGGCTGCTAGGAATGACATTTCTCCCTTTCCCTGGGACCCTTTTCCAGATCCATCTCTGGCTGCTATAAATGACATTTCTCCTTTCCCTGGGACCCTTTTCCAGATCCATCTCTGGCTGCTAGGAATGACATTTCTCCTCTCCCCAGGCCATACCTTGCCTGGACAGCACTGTGATGGGGATGCCTGGGTCACTGAGCTTTATGAAAGGCCCATATTCAGTATCAATGCCCTCTCTGGCCAGCAGGATGTTCTTGGTGCACACATTGCCATGCACCAAATCCTTGTCCTCCTACAGAGAAGCAGAAAAAAAAACAAACAGTGAGAGGGGTTCTCTGCTCCAGGATATCCACAGCACAGGGGATCTCTCAAATATTCCAAACTGAAATCCAGAATTATGCCTGGGAAAAAAAATGGAGCTCTGTAAATGCTCCAGGATATCCACAGCACAGGGGATCTCTCAAATATTCCAAACTGAAATCCAGAATTACACCTGGGAAGAAATTGGAGCTCTCCATGATATCCACACCACAGGGCATCTCTAAAATATTCCAAGGTGAAACCCAAAGCTACACCTGGGAAGAAATTGGAGCTCTGCAAATGCTCAGAGATATCCACACCACAGGGGATTTTTAAAATACTCCAAGCTGAAATCCAGCATTACACCTGGGAAGAAATTAGAGGAAAAAAAGAAGGAGCAGGGAAATAAGAGTGCTCCCACTTCAGCCCTTTTCCTGGGTGAGAAATGCATTCCCAACTGGGCCCCAGTGCCTTTGCCAAGGTGGCTCTTACCAGGTAGCTCAGGGCACTTGCAAGTTGTTTGGCCACTTTGAATTTCCACGGGGTTGTGAGAACTTCACTTTTCTTGTGCATGAACAGATCCAGAGGCCCACATTCAACAAACTCCTCGACCATGATATCTGCAAAGGCAGGTGCACAAAGTCAGCGCTGCAAGAAATTGCTTGGAGTCATTTACTTGGTGTTCCCACCTCCCAGCCCAGCTGGTTGGGAAATGGGTTTAATTCAGGTTTATTTCAGTGCTCAGGGTCCACATTAAAAGGCTGAGGGGCTTCATGTGGTAAATGGACATGAAGCCTGGAACCAGGCATTCCAAAGGTGGAGTTTTAAGTCACATAACAGCTTAGAAAAATCAGCAACAGGCTGCTGTGTTGCCCTGTGCTCCTGTACCAAAATTCCTTCAGCACAACCCTGTTTGACACCCACATGTAACTGAAATTCCTTTCCTGAAGGAATTCCTTTTCCCCAAGCTGAGGCTGAGGCATTCACCAATTTGTCTTTTAATTTTCTACAGCTTTGCTCTGCTGGTGTCCACACCACAACATTAGGACTGCCTTGGGTTAAAAAGTCATATAAAGGTGTATTGCATACATTGACATTTTTTTTAATGTGCATATTTATATTTTATATGCATAAACATAGACACAGATGTCTTTCAGTGGCATTTCTCCACTGCAGCACATTTCCCACAGGGTTGTACCAAAACTCCACTTACCTACAGCAATGCTCAGGTTTTTGCATTAGGGTTGGGATTTTTTTACATATACACACATAAATACACATATAAATGTGTACATGCTTTACATGTCTAAATATTACAAATACACATTTCTTTTATACAAATGAATGTGTGTTTGCAATAAATGCAATAAGCTGAATTGTGTGCACACTGATCCCACACTGCCCCGCTGGCATCCAGCCTTAGGGGATCCCCTGGAAGGCTCAACCACAGTGTTGGAAAGGGAAGTTCCGTGGGAGGAAGGCCTTTCCAGCTGTTTTTTTTCCCACTCTGGGGAGCTGCAGAGCCCCCCCAGCCCCTGTGCCCCCCGTGCCAGCCCAGACTCACTCTCCACGTCCCGCACGCAGACGCCGTGCAGGAGCACGATGTGTTTGTGGGACACCTGCCTCATCATGCTGGCTGTCTCAAAGAATGCCTGGGGAAAGAGAGAGAAATCTCATCCAGCTGCTGCTCCTCAGCAGCACGCCAGGGGTTCAGCACAGGCACAGAACAGCAGCACAGAGAAATCCCTGGTTTAGCCACAGCAAGGGTCAGCGGGGAGGGGATGAGCCCCATGGGATGAGCTGGACCTTCAGCACTGCCCCATCCCCAGCCCCTTCTGCAAAGTTACCCATGGACAACACACCAAAGGAAAGAAAACTTGCCAAGGAAATGTCTCTGTGGCTGGGGTCCAGCACTTTGAGCAGCACTCTGATCTCCTTCTCGTTCTGGTACCCTTCGTTCTCGTCGTCCTTCAGGCTGAGCATCCCTGAGTAAATCTGGGTCCTGGTGCCTCTTCCCAGGTGTTCTCCCTGGCACACAGCAGCAGGCAAACAAGATTTACACAAGTATTTACTGGAATCTGCACTTTTTTTCCTGTCTCTGGCTGCTCTGGTTACAGATTTAAATTATTCCCAGTGACAGGGAGCTGGTTTTGCTTCAGTGAGCTCTGAGCATCCTCCCCACATGAATCCCTTGGATATCAGACCTCACATCATCCACAGGTTCCCTGGGCTTGCACATTCCCAGACTAAACAAGTGAATAAACAGCTGGGGCTCTCATTCACAAACTGCCACTGAGGTGATCTTTAATGTGTTTCCAAAAGTGAGAGGAAGTAATATTTCACTGGAAGGCTTTTGTTTGGGGAAGCAGTTTCCTCCAAAATAACATCCTGCTTGGGATATTTTTGCAGGCTGCTGAGTGTAAACACACCAACCCAAACCCAATCTCTGTCTCAAAAACCCCCAGCAGCTTTTTATTTCACAGAAGAAGCCAAGTGCACGATCTGAGAGCTCTTTTAACAACATTAAATCTGATTTAAGTGCACTCAAGCCCCTGTGTGTTTGTTGAGGTTTATTCAGGTGACCTGAATAGAGAAATTTGAAAATTTTGGGGGGTTTAAACACAGAATTCTGACTGCTCAGAGCTTTTGAATACTTCACCTTTTTTTACTGTAGAATATTCCCTTAAACCTCTGCTTCTCTGGTAAGTTTTAAGGCAATAAAAAAATGGCCTTAAAAAAACCTTTCCAGGCTTTTAAAAAAACACACCCACAACAAAGCAGCTCTCAAGACTCCCAGGAACTGACCTCAACCCCCCTCTTTTCCATGAGAAAACCCACACCCCAATTTGATTCCCAGTGCAGGGCATCACTCCTAAGCTCTTCCCCGGCCACCCAAAGCCTATGAACACAAGGATTCTACAAGCAGGGGGTTAAATCCAAACAAAGCTGCAGCTGGGCTTTGCTGAGGGGGGCTGGGAGGGGCAGGGCAGGCAGCAGGGCTGCTCTGGGGTGCCCCAAACCCCCGTGGGTGCCAGGGCAGCTCAGCACCCACCTGCACGATCTCCTCCTTGCGGATGCGGTGGAAGCTCAGCTGGCCCATGGGATACACGGGCTGCCACTCCTGGGCCTTCTTGGTTGCCACCAGCAAGTTGGAGATTTCTGCAAAGGGTGGAAATATCCTTCAGGGTTTTCAAAGAAACTGCACTCCTCTTCTAATGGTGGAAATGTATTAAAATCCACCCCAAAAAAGGGAGGAAAAAGGAGATTCGGATTTGATTTCTGCTCCTCATTCAATGGAGAGATCACTGCAGCACAGTTTTGTGTTTTTATTTTAAATACTGAGTTATTATCAGCCAGGTCAGGTGATACTGAGCAACTGAACAGAGTTTTCTGCACAAAGATTGGAAGAGGAAATACCTGTGCTGTACATGGAGTCAAATGGAATCAAATATCCCACATCCCCTCGTGCCAGCAGGGCCAGCTCCTCTCCAGTGTGCAAGGGGAGTCTCATTTCCTCCTCACCCCCTTCCAAATTCCTTTTACTCTGGGAAAACACCAACAGTTGTTCCCAGGGCACTGGAATCCAGCTGGGGAATGGGGAAGGAGCAGAAGGAACAGACTCAAAAGTCCAGGGCTTCACTGCTGCAGGACAGATCCAGGAGTTTTGCACATGGATTCTGCTTTCCAGGCATTATTTCCTGGGAGAGGATGGACTGGGATGTGTGTGGCCATCTGGGCTTCCTGCTGCTGTGAGCAGGACCTGGGCACTGGGGCAAAATCAGCATTTGGGATTCTGGAATCACCAGGAATGACCACAGCCTGCCAAAGTGCTTCAGTCCTGCATCCCCTGAACTTCCTTGTGAATTAAATATTCAAAAAGAAGGAGAAAGAACAGGGAACATGCACTGGATCCTGCTGGAACTAAAGCCAGGGAGAAGCTGAAGTGGGCAATCAACTCCCTGACCATTTTTGGTTTATTTTATCCCAAATCCAGCCATCAAAATGCTGCCAAAATGTGCAGTGTGCAATGTCCCCTGGTGCAGAGCACGAGCCCCTCGTGCAGAGTGTGAGAAGCTCAGGGGCTCTCCCAAAGCCTCAGAGCAGCAGGTGATTGATGTGGCTCAGCTCTTCCCCTGCCTCTAACAGGAAACCATTATCAGCTCAGCACAATCAGCCCACTGTGCTTCCTCTCTCACACAAAACTCAGCTGCAAGGCTCTCAGAGTTCATGGCAAACAGCTCCACGGAGCGCTGGCATCCCCAACAACTGCCCCATTGTCCCTCACAGATGATTTCCTGCCTCCAGGCTCTTCAGGACAGCAGTTGGGACCAAAACCCTTCCCTGCTGCCTCTGCACATGACTTACCAACCACAAAGAGAGCACACCCAGCAAATTCCAACCCTCCTTTCCCCTCCTCAAAGCTGCCCACAGCACCTGTTTATTGACAAAACTCCACCCCGAAGAACGAAAAAACTTTAAACCTCTTTTTTTTTTTAAAGAGCTTCACACCAGGGTACAGCATTAAAAAAAAAACCTCCTGTGCCTGGAATTTGTCCCTTTGCAACAACAAAACCCCTGCAAGGGCAGGTTACCTCTGGGTCTGGGCTGGCAGCACCTCTTGAGGGTGAAGCTGATGCTGTCTGTGCGCAGGATTTGTCCCTTCAGGTGATCCATGAGCTCCTTCAAGGATGCAAAGGATTTGTTGGAGCCATGGAGGTAGTAGCCCCCTTTCTTCACCTCAATCTGGAAGTTCTTGTAGGGGCATGAGTTATTCATCACCTGGGGGAGGAGGGAAAAGGAAGAAAAGAGAATTATTGGAGTGGAAGAATTTGTTTGGAAGGTGTCAGAGCTTCCTGAAATATTGGCATCACTTGTAGGACCAGCATCAGTCCCTGCTCCCAAGGAAAAGTCCTTGATTCAAATTGCAACAAAGCAGAAAAAAACCCCTAAAATTCCTGGAATTTTCACTCCCAGGAAGGCTCAAAGAGAAGAGCAGCAACATAAAGATGCAATCAGCCAACGAGCCCAAATTATGAATAATTTTGTTTTGTTTTAGTTTGCTTTGGGGGTTTTTTGTGTTTTTTTTGGTTTTTGTTTTTTACAGAGCCTGAGAATATGCAGTTTTGCCTCAGCTGGAGGAATTTTCTCTTCCTTGGCTCAAGAACTGCAGAATGTGAAGCAGGGTTTCAAAATCTCCATTTAAAAATAACAAAACTCCCTTTCCCACCCAGACTGCTCAATGTGATTTCAGGCTGGTGTTGAGATCTTCCAGTTTCACTCAGAGCTGCTGGGAAGGGCTGAACTTCTGAACTTCCCCATCTCAGGAGCTCTCAGGGTCTCCCCTCTGCACTTCTCCCTTCCCTCTTTTCCAAGACAAAACTCCTTTCTTGTTTCACTGTTCAAAGAGAGGGCTGATAATTTTATTTTTTTTTATTATATACAGGACATAAACCCAGTATCAAATATCCCCTCCTGATTCACCACTGGTTCCATGACCATTTTTACCTAAGAAAAGAATTTTTATTACTACTATTTATTATTCTTCTTGTGTGAACACTTTAAATATTCTCCCAAACCACCAAGTCAGCTACAGGCTTCCAGCTGAGGCTGGTATGGGACTAAAATCCATGATGGGAATTAAACCCATGCCCAAAAAATGCTCCAGGGAAGCTCAACCATGCTCAAGGAGAAGTGACAAATCCCCGTGTCATGAGTTTAAAATGCTTCATTTTCCTCATGTTCCTGCACCGTTGGATTGGGAGGAACAGAGCTGTTCTTTATCTCATTAATCCCATTTTCCAGCACAAAAGGGCTGGGAAAAAAAAACCACTATTCTCTCCACAGAGATCAGGCTGAGTGGCTTAAGGAGAAAAACCCCTGGCCAGGGTTGGAGGGAGCAGATTCCTGCTGGGAATGCCTGGCTGGCTGTACCTCTGAGCCTTCCAGACACGTCACAGTCATGAGGATGTGGTTGAAGTTGGTGCAGCTCCACCTCAGCACGTACATCCCCACCTCGTTCCCCTCCTGCCTCAGCTTGTTGATGGCATATTCCGTGCTGGAAGGGATGGACAGTGAGCAAAACCAAGCAGGGAGCATCCAGAAATCTGGGTTTGGGATGGAGCATGGAGCAAACCTCCATTTGGAGGGGTAGGAGACACTTCGAAGTGTTAATGGTGGTGTTAAAATTGGATTTAAGGGCGCCTTGCTCATGTTGGGCTGCACAGAGCAAGGGAGGATTTAGGAGAGGGAATTCTGCATCCAACCCAGGCAGGTGAACTCCTGGGTTTCTACAGTTTGCAGCTTAAATAAAAAGGGAAAAGCCACAAAGGTGGGTGGAGGGGAGAGAATTCCCTGAGGTGTTTAAAAACCCAAGGGTTTGTCCATCCATCCTGGGGTGGGGGTAGAGACACTTCCACTCCCTACTTAAAATATTCCCAAAACTCTTTCAGTGCAGAAACACTGACTTTACAGCTCAGCAAAGAGAGAAACACTGATTTTTTTTTTTTTCCCTTTAAGAAAATCCAATATTTTCCAACCCTTGAAAACCACCACCCATCCAAACCCCGCGTTTCCTCGGCGGATTCGCTATGAGAGGAACCACCAAAAAAAACCCCAAAAAATCCCCAAAAATCAGGATTTGCTGACCAGATGGGCCCGTGGCAGCCGTTCCTGATGTTGTGCTGATCGGGGAGGAGCAATCGTGCACAGTAGTGGTGGGCATCGGCTGTGAGCCTGAAGTAGCCATCGACCAGCGAGGTAAAGGAGAGAGCCTCGGCGTGGCAGTCAGCTGGCAGCTCCTGCACGACACGGGATGGCATCGGCCCTGGAGCCGGGATACACCAGCTGGATGGACTGGCGATGGACTGCGATGACTGGGATAGCCAGGAACAGCAGGATAGCAGGGATAGCCTGGGATGGACTGCGATGGACTGCGATGGACTGATGCACTGGGATGGACTGGGATGGACTGGGATGCAGATGGACTGGGATGGACTGCGATGGGGATGCACTGGTCACTGGGATGGATGGATGGACTGGGATGGACTGGTGCTGATGGACTGGGATGGACTGGATAGACTGGCAAGATGCTGGGATGGACTGCGATGGACTGGGATGGACAGGGATGGACTGGGAAGCTGGGATGGACTGGATGACGGAGGGATGGCTGGGTGACTGGGATGGACTGGGATGGACTGGGATAGCCAGGAACAGCCAGGGATAGCCAGGGATAGCCTGGGATGGACTGGGATAGCCAGGGATAGCCTGGGATGGACTGGGATGGACTGGGATGGACTGGATGGACTGGGATAGACTGGATAGACAAAGATAGACTTGGATGGACTGGGATGGACAGGGATAGACTGGGATAGACTGGGATGGACAGGGATAGACTGGGATGGACTGGGATAGCCTGGGATAGACTGGGATAGACTGGTAATGGGATAGCTGAAGACTGGGATAGACGGATAGCCTGGGATAGACTGGGATAGACTGGGATAGTCTAAGATAGCCAGGAACAGCCTGGGATAGCCAGGGATAGACTGGGATGGACAGGGATAGACTGGGATAGCCAGGGATAGACTGGGATAGACTGGGATGGACAGGGATAGACTGGGATAGACTGGGATGGACAGGGATGGACTGGGGATGGACAGGGATGGACTGGGATAGCCAGGGATAGCCTGGGATAGTCAGGGATAGCCAGGAACAGCCTGGGATAGCCAGGAACAGCCTGGGATAGCCAGGAACAGCCTGGGATAGCCAGGGATAGCCAGGAACAGCCTGGGATAGCCAGGAATAGCCAGGTACTGCTGGCTACAAGCTGCTGGGATTTGGTGGCCATTCCCTGGCTGGACACTGCTCTCTGCTGTCACAATTCTGTAATTCCTCCTGGGATTTGTGAAGGAACATTTGGTGCCAGTGTGGACACAACTGCACTCGCCACTGTTAACACCAATTTTGTTGTAGCCAGCATCAAGGACAGCACAGTTTGGGCCATTTCTGGCTATGGGATTTTGGGATTTGGTGGCCATTCCCTGGCTGGATGCTCCATTCTCCACTGTCATAAATTCTGTAATTCCTCCTGGGATTTGGAGGGAACATTTGGTGCCAGTGTGGACACAACTGCACTCACCAATTTCAACACCAATTTTGTTGTAGCCAGCATCAAGGACAGCACAGTTTGGGCCACTTTTGGCTACAAGCTGCTGGGATTTGGTGGCCATTCCCTGGCTGGACACTGCTCTCCCTGTCACAATTCTGTAATTCCTCCTGGGATTTGGAGGGAACATTTGGTGCCAGTGTGGACACAAGTGCACTCGGCACTGTTAACAGCAATTCTGCCCTGCCAGCACCAGGGGCTGTTCAATTCATGATGAATATCCCAGTTTGGAAAGGAAAGGCATCCCAAACCCAGCCTCGCTCTGCTCAAGGAGCACCTTCGGAAGAGCCCAGAGGAAAGAACTCGAATGAATTTCAAAGGATTAAAGCAGTTAGCACAACAGCCTATTGTAGGGAAAAAACAGTCTGCACCTGGGAAAATTAAAAAATCTGTCCCATGGGAATCAGGGAAAAAAGATAGAATAATTATATATATATATATATATACACACAAATATTTTAATATATAAATATATATATAAATGTTCTATATTATATATAGAAAATATATATATTTTATATATTTTTTTATATATATAATATATATACAATGGGAATCAGTGAAGAATAAACTATATACATATATATAATATATATATAATATATATAAATATATGTATACAGCTATAAAAATATATATAATTTATATATTATATATAAAAATTAAATATATTATATATATATTTATATATTATATATATAATGGGAATTAGTGAAAAATATGTGAAGTACACACATATATGTATATAAATAATATATATAAAAATATATATAATTACATGTATTATATATAATATTATATATATTTATATAGATATAATAATATGGTAGATAATATAATATGATAATAATATATAATATTATATAGAATATATATTTATATATAATAATATAATAATATAATAATATATAATATTATATAGAATATGTATTTTTATATAATAAAAATATTATATATAATAAAATTATAATAATACATACTATTATATATGATATATTTATATATAATAATATGATAGATAATATAATAATGATAATAATATATATATTATATATAATATATATTTAATATATATAATAATATGATAGATAATATAATAATCTGATAATAATATCCATATATTTTAAAAATATAAATAAAAATACATAAACTCTCCCTTTATCTACTCCAAACTGAAGGAGCAGAGTGCTTAACTAAACAATCAAATATAAACTGCCATTTACTAATGTGAGTGGCAACGAAGCCGTGAATCAATTGGAGTTACACACGAGGTCCTGAACACTGAACATCCACAAATGCCACAAACCTGGGAATTTCCGGATTTCCTACAGAACCAACTGAGTCCTGCAGCTCAGCACAGCCCCCTTGGATTTATTCCAAGACAATGGGGGGAATAATTCCAATATTAAACTTAATCCATAAACCGAAACCCAATATTACATCTGCCTGTATATCCTGGAAATCTTTAATTTCCCTATATTTTATTTTTTTCTCTCACCATCCTTTTGTTGTCCTGCTTGTTGATGCTGACTGTGGAGTCCTTGATGACGATGTGGGTGATTTCAGGGAAATAGCAGAAACTGCTCCATGCCTCCCCCACTCTGGGTTTTTCCCCTTCCTTTTTGTTTTTCCCCTCTTTTTTCTTCTTCTCTTTCTCCGCCTGCACGGGCTGCAAAGGTTTGTGGGAGGAGGGTTTGGTTCAAATGGGTTCAGGTGAAATTAAAGATTTGTGCTGGGGGGAGTCAATTCATTAGTGAGAAATTACAGGGTGGAATTGGTATATAAATTATTGAGGAATAAAAGAGATAGTCGAATCAATGAAATAAAATAAATATGCTAATGTGTTTATTCTAGAGCAAAAATTCGTCCTAGAATAGTAGAATAATAATAATAATAATAATAATAATAATAATAATAATAATAATAATAATAATAATAATAATGAAAAATAAAATAGAGAATAATATTCTAATGTGTTTATTCTATAGTAAAAATTAGTCCTAGAATAGTAGAATAATAATAATAATAATAATAATATAGAAAAATAAAATAGAGAATAATATTCTAATGTGTTTATTCTAGAGCAAAAATTCATCCTAGAATAGTAGAATAATAATAATAATAGTAATAATAGTAATAATAATAATATAGAAAAACAAAATAGAGAATAATATTCTAATGTGTTTATTCTATAGCAAAAATTCGTCCAAGAATAATAATATAAATTAATTAGAATGGTAGAATTCTAATAAAATTAAATTAAAAATTTAATGAAATTAAATTTAAAAAATTAAATTTTAAAAAAAATCCTTTAATCCTGTTATGTCCCCCCCAAAAAAGCCTTTAATCCTGTTATATCACCCCAAAACAACTCCTTTAATCCTCTTATTTCCCCGAAAAAAATCCTGTTATTTCCCCCAAAAAACCCCATTCTTTCCCCAAAAAATTCCATTATTCCCCCCAAAAAAACCCATTATTCCCCCAAAAACCCCATTATTTCCCCAAAAACCCCATTATTTCCCAAAAATCCCATTTTAAAAAAAAAATCCCATTATTCCCCCAAAAAAACCCATTATTTCCCAAAAAAATCTCGTTATTCCTCCCAAAAAAATCCCGTTATCCCCTCAAAAAACCCCGTTATCCCCCCCAAAAAATCTCATTATTCCCCCCAAAAATATCCCGTTATCCCCCCAAAAAATCCCATTATTCCAAAAAAAACCCCCCATTATCCCCCCAAAACCCCCATTTCCCCCCAAAAAACCCCATTATTCTAAAAAAACCCCCCCCATTATCCCCCACAACCCCCATTATCCCAAACCCCCATTATCCCCCCAAACCCCCATTATCCCCCAAACCCCCCAATATTTCCCCACAACCCCCCCATTATCCCCCAACCCCCCATTACCCCCAAAACCCCCATTATCCCAAACCCCCATTATCCCCAAACCCCCATTATCCCCCAAACCCCCATTACCCCCCCAAACCCCCCATTATCCCAACCCCCCCATTCTCCCCCAAACCCCCATTATCCCCAAACCCCCATTATTCCCAACCCCCCCATTATCCCCCCCCCCAAACCCCCATTATCCCCCAACCCCCCATTATCCCCAACCCCCCATTCTCCCCCAAACCCCATTATCCCAAAACCCCCATTATCTCCCAAACCCCCATTATCCCAACCCCCCATTCATCCCCCAAACCCCCATTATCCCCCAACCCCCATTACCCCCCAAACCCCATTTCCCAACCCCCCCATTATCCCCCAACCCCCATTTCCCCCAACCCCATTATTCCCAACCCCCATTACCCCCCAAAACCCCCATTATCCCCAACCCACCCCATTCCCCCCCCAAACCCCCATTATTCCCAACCCCCATTATCCCCCAAACCCCCATTACCCCCCCAAACCCCCATTATCCCCAACCCCCATTATCCCAAACCCCCATTTCCCCCTAACCCCCATTTCCCCAAACCCCCATTCCCCCCCCAAACCCCCATTATCCCCAAACCCCCATTATCCCCAAACCCCCATTACCCCCCAAACCCCCATTCTCCCCCAACCCCCATTATCCCCAAACCCCCATTACCCCCAACCCCCCATTATCCCCAACCCCCATTTCCCCAACCCCCATTCTCCCCAATCCCCCATTCTACCCCAATCCCCCATTCCCCCACCCCCCATTATCCCCAACCCCCCATTTCCCCACAACCCCCATTATCCCAACCCCCATTCCCCCCAACCCCATTATCCCAACCCCCATTCCCCACACCCATTCTCCCCAATCCCCCATTCTCCCAATCCCCATTCCCCATCCCCAATCCCCATCCCCCATTCCCCCCACCCCCATTATCCCCCCAATCCCCACCCCCACCCCATCCCCCACCCATTCTCCCACCCCCCACCCCCCATCTCCCCATCCCTATCCCCCCCTTCCCCACACCCCATTCTCCCATCATTCCCCCACCTCCCCCATCTCCACCCCATCCCCTTCCCCCATCCATTCTCCCTTCTCCCCAATCCCCCATCCCATTTACCCCCCATTCCCAACCCCCCCTATCCCCATTCCCCCCCATCTCCCACGCCCCCACTCCCCCGTTTCCCGGCGCTGACTCACGCTGCCCTTGCGCCTCCACTGGATGCCGTGTGTCCTGTCACCTCACCTCGTAGCGCTCGCCCGCGCCGCAGCTGGGCCGGCCCAGCTCGCTCTCGGCCGAGAAGAGCAGGAGCACGGCTCGAAAACCTCGGCGCCGTAGTGCTTGGTGAGGATCTCGAGGGTGGAGAGGTATTTCACCTTCAGTCGCGGGGCGAGACGCTGTTGCTGCAGATGGTTTTGTTGTTGAACTCCTTGAGGAAATGCTTGAAGACGTTGTTGATGCGGATCCTGGTCAGGAAATTCCTCTGCCTGATGGTTTTGTGGAGAGTCTCGGGGATGTAATGTTTGTAACTGCGGGGGGGTTAAGGGTTATTTTGAATTAATTAATTAAATAATCTAATAACTGATTAAATTGTTAATTGTCCTTGAAAATAAACCTGTTGATTTGTTTGGGTATAGTGGGGTCGGTCAGTGATGGTTTCGTGGAGAGTCTCGGGGATGTAATGTTTTTAACTGCGGGGGGTTAAGGGTTATTTTGAATTAATTAATAAATAATCTAATAACTGATTAAATTATTAATTGTTGTCCTTGAAAATAAACCTGTTGTTTGTTTGGGTATAGTGGGGTCAGTGATGGTTTGTGGAGAGTCTCGGGATGTAAGTTTGTAACTGCAGGGGGGGGTGCAAGGGGTTAATGCTTATTTTCAATTAAATTAAATAAAAAATAATTTCATAACTAATTAAATTTTTAATTGTTGTCCTTGAAAATAAACCTGCTGATTTGTTTGGGTATAGTGGAGTCAGTGATGGTTTTGTGGAGAGTCTCAGGGATGTAATGTTTGTAACTGCAGGGGGGGATGCAAGGGGTTCATGGTTATTTTAAATTAAATAAATAAATTAGAAATAGATAATTTAATAAGTAATTAAATTGTTAATGTCCTTGAAAATAAACCTTTGATTTGTTTGGGTATAGTGGAGTCAGTGATGGTTTTGTGGAGAGTCTCAGGGATGTAATGTTTGTAACTGCAGGGGGGGGATGCAAGGGGTTCATGGTTATTTTCAATAATAAATAAATAAATAAATAAATAAATAAATAAATAATAAATAAATAATAAATAATTTCATACTAATTAATTGTTACTGTCCTTGAAAATAAACCTGCTGATTTGTTTGGGTATAGTGGAGTCAGTGATGGTTTTGTGGAGAGTCTCGGGGATGTAATGTTTGTAACTGCGGGGGGGGTTAAGGGTTTTTGAATTAATTATTAATATCTAATAACTGATTAAATTGTTAATTGTCTTGAAATAACTGATTGTTTGGTTAAGTGGAGTCGTGATGGTTGTGAGAGTATGTTTGAATGGAGGGGGGGGTGCAAGGGTTAATGAGGATTTTCAATTAATTAATTAATAAAAATCGTATTGAAGAAATAATTTAATAACTGATTAAATTATTATTGTTGTCCTTGAAAATAACTGATTGTTTGGGTATAGTGGGGTCAGTGATGGTTTTGTGGAGAGGTAATGTTTGTAACTGGAGGGGGGGATGCAAGGGGTTATGCTTATTTTCAATTAAATAAATAAATAAAATAATTTCATAACTAATTAAATTGTTAATTGCTGTCCTTGAAAATAAACCTGCTGATTTGTTTGGGTATAGTGGAGTCAGTGATGGTTTCGTGGAGAGTCTCGGGGATGTAATGTTTGTAACTGCAGGGGGGGATGCAAGGGGTTAAGGGTTATTTTCAATTAATTAATTAAATAAAAAATCGTATTAAAGAAATAATTTAATAACTGATTAAATTATTAATTGTCCTTGAAAATAAACCTGCTGATTTGTTTGGGTGTGATGGAGTCAGTGCTCATGGATTGTGAGATAAACAAGGATCATGTCTGCATTCCTTGGTGAGAAGAGATCACCTGATGGACTCTCCAGTGAGCAGTGGGGATGGAGAGGTGGGAACTGCTCTGTGCAATCTCTGCTCACTGCCCAGAAACTGAGAGACACAAAATCACCAATAAACTGGAGAGTTCTTCTCCTCTCCTCTGCCTGAACCCCTGTGTGTGTGCTGCTGTGTTCCTGTCTCCATCACAGTAACAGTCACTCCTGAACAGTCATCACTCCTGACAGTCACTCTGAACAGTCAGTAATAATTCCTGAACAGTCAGTCCCTCCTGAACAGTCAGTCCCTCCCGAACAGTCAGCACTCCTGAACAGTCAGTAATAATTCTGAACGTCAGTCATTCCTGAACAGTCAGTCATTCCTGAACAGTCAGTCATTCCTGAACAGTCAGTCATTCCTGAACAGTGAGTCCCTCCTGGACAGTCAGTAATAATTCCTGAACAGTCAGTCACTCCTGAACAGTCAGTAATAATTCCTGAACAGTCAGTAATAATTCCTGAACAGTCAGTCCCTCCTGAACAGTGAGTGCCTCCTGGACAGTCAGTAATCATTCCTGAACAGTGTGAGTCCTTCCTGGTCAGTTCAGTAATCATTCCTGAACAGTGAGTGCCTCCTGGCCAGTCAGTAATCATTCCTGAACAGTGAGTGCCTCCTGAACAGTCAGTCATTCTGAACAGTCATTCCTGAACAGTGAGTGCCTCCTGGCCAGCCCCTCTCCGTGCTGCCAGCCCTGCTCACCTGATGTCCTTGGGCAGCTCGGGCAGTTTGACGTTTTTGCGGATGGCATCGTGGGAGATGGCCAGCACAGCCATGCCCAGGCACTCGTTCTCGATCTCGTGCACCTCCTGCTCGCTCCGCGGCTCTCGGATGGGGGCCAGGCCCTTCACGAGGTCGTACTGGCCCTAAACAGAACAGAAACAATGACATCATCCACTTGCTTGGGGCTTTTGAAAAGAAACCTTCTGATTTGGTTTAGTGTTTTGAATTGTAACACAAACAAGAATCAGGTTTCTATTTTTGGTGAAAAGATAGCGCTTGATGGACTCTGAAGTGGAGACAGAAAGGGAGTGAATTCCTTGTTTAATTTCTAGTTACTGTCTAAAAAACTTATATATATGAGGTTAATAATAAATTAAGAGTTTTTTTCATCTTCTCTGCTTGAAGACCTGCTCTGTGTTACTGTGTATTATTTATATGAGGTTAATAATAAATTAAGAGTTTTTTTCATCTTCTCTGCTGAAGACCTGCTCTGTGTTACTGTGTATTAACTTATATATATGAGGTTAATAATAAATTAGAGAGTTTTTTTTCTTCTCTGTCTGAACACCTGCTCTGTGTGTTACTGTGTATTAATTTATATATATGAGGTTAATAATAATAGTTTTTCTTCTCTGTTGAACACTGATGTTGTGTTACTGTGTATTAATTATATATATGAGGTTAATAATAAATTAGAGAGTTTTTTTCTTCTCTGCCTGAAGACCTGCTCTGTGTGTTACTATGTTTTAACTTATATACATATTAATAATAAATTAGTTTTTTTCTTCTTCTCTGCCTGAACACCTGATGTGTGTGTTGCTGTGTTTTCCTAACTATGTCACAGTAAAACTTGGTCATTCCTAGGGTTTGTCCCTAAACCAGGAATTCATCCCAGGATTCTTGGGTGGGGAGAAGCTGGGACCTCCTCCCCTTCTTTTATTTCTCAGCCTGTTGTCCTTGAAAATAAGATTTGTTTCTGTAAAGTGGAGTCAGTGTTCTCACGTAATTAAATAAATTAATTTATTAATTAATAAATTAAATCATTTGTAAAATAAAATTATTTCCATTGCTTTGTTAAAGATATGATGTGAGAGACTGTTCATGTGACCAGTGGAACTGGAGAGGTGGTAACTTCTAATAAACAGCTGAGATAAACAGCTGAGATAGATAAATAGATAAATAAATAGATAAATAAATAAATAGATAAATAGCTGAGGTTTCAATAAACTTTAGAGTTCTTTTCTTCTTCTCTGCCTCAACACCTGCTGTGTGTGTTGCTGTGTCCCCTCTGTGCATCACAGTGACATCAGCCCACCAAAAATTCACTTTTTAAAAAATTAACTACAGAAATCACCACCCCTGGCCCCTTTTAGCACCTGCAATATTTATTTTCTGGTGCACAGAACCGACTTTGTGTCTCTGCTTTATCTCTGCCCTTCCCATCCAAAGCCTCCATGAATCTCATGGATTCATCCCTAAGCCAACTTTTGCATAAGACATTTCTGTGATTTTGCTTTAATATTTCCCTGGAATTCTCTCTCCTTGTGTTTTCCCAGCTAAACAAGGATTTGCTGGAACAGCTCCACCTTGTGTCTTTTGCTGAAGGGCAAACTCCCATTTCCAAGTGGGAAAATCCTGCAGGAATTCTGCTCAGAATCATCAGTAAATGAGATTTCTTCATTCCATTTGCTCTTTCATCACCCTGAATTTTCCCTTTTTTTTTTTTTTTTTTTTTTTGGTGAAACCTGACAGCTTCTGGTTTGAAAAACCCTTTGGAAGGCACAAGAGGAGAGCAAAAAAAAACTGCAGTGAGCTTATCAATCCTTATCAGCACAGGGTTATCAGTAAATGTTTATCAATCTTTTAACACCACCCAGTAAAAAAACCTCATTAAAAGGACCCAGATTTCCCTCTCCAGCCTCATTTTTGTGGAAATATCCAAGAAAAAAGTGACTGACAGTGTTTATACAGAAAACATCTCTAAAAATAAATCCCTTTTTGGACTGGGAGATTTTCTTTAGCAGCAAACTCCCCTCCACCAAGAAAACCCTTTCCAGTATTAACGGCATTCGCGACGTGGATTTTTTTTGAGCAGAATCCCTCCGTTTTTTTGGGAATGCAGCATCAGAGACAATTCCCACCTGTGCAAAGATGTATTCCAGGGAATTGGCATCGAGGATGGGGGTGCCCTCTGGGGCCAGCTTCTTGTCATAGGCCTTGGCTTTCCTCGGGGAGTGTCTCCACACCAAGGGCTCGCTCTCGCTCGTCCCGTGCCAGTTGGTGAAATAGTACCTGGCCAAAACAAACAAACAGACAAAAAAAAAGAGTCAAACTTCACAAATGTTGTGGGGAAAAGCCCTCATTTTCATTTTTGAAAAGCAAAGCAGTTAAATGGAAAATTCTGCCTGGAGTTTTGGTGGTCTGATATTCCATCCGTGTTCCCGGCCTGAGGAACTGGGGGGAAATGATCAAGTTATTATGGATTATTAGATAATTTTATCCTTTTTTGTGGGTAGAGAGAGGGAGTCTCTCTCCTAGGAGAGAATTTGGATGGTTCACCTGAAGAAGGGAAGGCTCCAGGGAGAGCTCAGAGCTCCAAAGCTCTCCAGGAGAGCTGGGCAGGGACCTGGGACAAAGTCTGGGGGGACAGCACCCAGGGAATGGCTGTGAGCTGGGAGAAGATGGAGTGAGATGGGATTGGGCAGGAATTCCTGCCTGAGAAGGGCAGGGACAAAGCCAGGAGAGCATCGCAAAAAAAACCCACCAAACTGGGGAAAATCTGGGAATGAGGAGAAGCAGAGCCAGGAAATGTTGGGAAATCACGGGGTTGAAGCAAGGAGTGTCCAGGAAAAAATGGAATCAATCCCTCAGAGTGAAAGCTTTCAGGACAATGGGCTCAGGGATTATTGCAGGGCTGGAGCCAGGCTGGGAGAGCTGGGGGGGCTCCCTGGGCAGGAGGAGGCTCCAGGGAGAGCTCCGAGCCCCTGGCAGGGCCTGCAGGGGCTCCAGGAGAGCTGGGCAGGGACTGGGGACAAGGCATGGGGGCACAGGGAATGGCTTTGGAATGGAAAAGGGGATTTAGATGGGATTGGGGCAGGAATTCTTGGCTGGGCTGGAATTGCCAGAGCAACTGGGGCTGTTCCTGGATCCCTGGAGTGTCCCAGGCCAGGCTGGAACAGCAGAGGGGTCCCTGGGCCAGTGGGGTGGGATGGGATTTAAGGTCCCTCCCAATCCAAACCAGTCTGGGATTGACATTCCTGAAGCCCCAAATCTGCAGTGGCCAAGGCCAGAGTGGCTCAGCCTCAGTGCAGAGGCAGGATCTGCAGCAAAATAAAATTAATTTTTTTTTTTTTAGTTCAGCTCTTCTAAGGCAGGAACTCCAACCCAAAACTCTGACATGGAAACCCAAAAACTCTGACAAGAACCAGAAGACACTCAGGAACTCCTTGGGCTGAAGCGTGAAGAGCAGAGCAAAGCAAACCCTCCTGAACTCCAAAGGAAATGACTTTGCTTCCCTCTTCTCCTGCAGAAGAGGAGTCAGGATTAATAACTCCAATTCTTTTGTTATTTCCTGAAAAGAATTACGGGCAAGGCTCTGTGTATTGTTTGTGACTGAGAGGAGAATTTGCTCCTTTTCCTAATTAACTGCTCTGATTAAGACAACCCCGAGGAGTGACAAAAACAACTGGAGCCCCATTGTTTGAGGGAAGAGGGAAAAGGAGAATCTTCTCCTTGGAAAGCTCCCAGTGTTTGAGGGAAGAGGGAAAAAAAGGAGAATCTTCTCCTTGGAAAGCTCCCAGTGTTTGAGGGAAGAGGGAAAAAAGGAGAATCTTCTCCTTGGAAAGCTCCCAGTGTTTGAGGGAAGAGGGAAAAAAGGAGAATCTTCTCCTTGGAAAGCTCCCAGTGTTGAGGAAGAGGAAAAAGGAGAATCTTCTCCTTGGAAAGCTCCAGTGTTTGAGGGATGAGGGAAAAAAGGAGAATTTTCTCCTTGGAAAGCTCCCAGTGTTTGAGGGATGTGGGAAAAAAGGAGAATTTTCTCCTTGGAAAGCTCCATGGATTTGTGGGAGGGATTTTTGGTATTTCACTGTCACAACAGGAACAGGAGCACAAAATTCCCCATTCCCACGGGAGCTGGGAAGGGAATTGTGGCCCAGAGCTCCAGGAGAAGGACCCAGCCCTGCTCCAGAGCATCTTCCAGGAGCTGGGAAGGGAATTTGGGAATGCCTTGGGAAGGGGAATTTGGGAATGCCTTGGGAAGGGAATTTGGGAATGCCTTGGAAAGGGAATTTGGGAATGAGAATTTGGGAATCCCTTGGGAAGGGAATTTGGGAATCCTTTGGAATGGAATTTGGGAATCCTTTGGGAAGAGGAATATGGGAAGGGAATTTGGGAATGCCTTGGGAAGGGGAATTTGGGAATGCCTTGGAAGGGGAATTTGGGAATCCCTTGGAAGGGGAATTTGGGAATCCTTTGGGAATGGGAATTTGGGAATCCTTTGGGAAGAGGAATATGGGAAGGGGAATTTGGGAATGCCTTGGGAAGGGGAATTTGGGAATGCCTTGGGAAGGGGAATTTGGGAAGGGGAATTTGGGAATCCTTGGGAAGGGGAATTTGGAATCCTTTGGAAGAGGAATTTGGGAATCCTTTGGGAAGAGGAATAGGGAAGGGGAATTTGGGAATGCCTTGGGAAGGGGAATTTGGGAAGGGGAATTTGGGAATGCCTTGGGAAGGGGGATTTAGATCCCAGCCTGGCCAGGGAGTGCTGGAAATGCTGCTGTTCTCACCCAGCTCCAGCAGCTCCCTGTTCCCAGAGCTCCCAGGAAATTGTGTTATCCCAGAAAGGGCTGGAAGGGATCTGCAGGATCCCAAAACCCCTCCAGGAGGGAACTGGATCCCTTTCCCACCCCACACCCAGCTCTGGAAGAGTTAAAATTCTCCTCCTCTGTGAGCCAGCGACTCCAGGATCTTACAAAATCCTGGGGTTTCTCATGCTGGAGAATTGTTTTGTTTTTCAAAAAACCAGAATTTGAGTCAAGTGTGAAAACCACAGGGCACTCCCAGAATTTCTGTGCAAATCCCTTTAAAGCATCACCAGGAGGGCAGCAGCATCTGGCACTGATTTCTTTAGGGGAGGGGAGGAAAAGCTCACACAGAAAACAGAAAGTTCTCAGCAGTGGGGGCAAAGTCCAACCCCTAAAAACATTTCACCCCAGTCACAGCATTCATTTCAGAGAGATCATTAAAAAGGACAAGATTAACACCTATCAATGTAATCAAAAATATCAATTATTGCATTTCTGAATTATCATCTACAGTTCATTCACTGCTCTATGAAAAAAACAAACCAGATAATTTTCCTTTTTGCCAGAGGAATTGTGCCTCTGGCAGAGCCCAGAACAAACCAAGTTCATTTAGGGATCAGTTTCCCAACCCAAAATCCAAAACAGAAATAAAGAAAATAAAAACACCACCAGGACATGAATGGGAAAATGGGAATCGTTGGATTTTAGTGCTTAAGTCTTTCTGAAATGCATCTGAAATTATTTAAAATCCATGTTTTTAACCAAAAGTTTCTCAGCTTTTCCTTCGTGGAGTACAGGGACAAAAGAGATTTCCCTGCCCAACTTCAAATCCCAACTCACCAAAAAACACTAAAATAATAAATAATTTTTAAAAAAAAAATTAAAAACAAGTAAGAAATCATGAGAACTTTATGGAAAGCAGGGGCTTTTCCACAGCTTCATTCTAAGAAAGGGTACAATAGAAAAAATACAGAAACTAAAGCTCAGCATAAATTACTATTTATTTTTACTAATAATGATTTATTAAATAATTAAATAATTAAATAATAAATTATAATTTAATTTGTTCATAATTATTTTCAGGAAATAACAAAAGGACTGGAGTCATTAATTATTTTAAATCCCCTTTCTGGGTTATGAACAGCCAAAAATGATTTTTAGGAGGGAGCTGTTCAGGCAATTTTAAGGAAGGTCATCAATAATAAAAATAAATCTCCTTTTCCAGGTGTTTTTTTCCTCTTACCTCATGCGATAATGGAGCCTGAAGGATGATTTTTCCTCCACTTTGAAGACTTGGTTTGGGGCATACCAAAGCTTTTTGTTCTCATCATACAGAGCAAAGAGGTTGTGGCACAGAGGGGACACAGCTGCCACAAAAGAAATAAAACAAATAAAACAAATAAAACACACAAAGGGATGAATCACGAGGCTCCAGTGCACATCCACACCCCAAAACACAAATGCAAAAAGCAAATATTGGATCGTGGAAAGAAGCTGAGACTGGGATGAGCTGGGAACAAGGATTAGGGAGGAAAGGTGGAGGTGGAGCTGTCACTTTGGGTCAACCCTGGGGGTCTGGGGGGGATTAAAAAGATATTTCTGCTGTTAAAGTGATTCTAAAATCCTGATTTTTTGCCCAAAGGCTGAGCTCCAAGGAAATTACTCAAAAGCTTCATTTTGTGCAGGTCACAGAGATGGGAGTTTTAGCAAACCCACAGCTTTGTTTTATTAATAAATTCAACCCCAGGAGGTGAAATGGAGGAGGGCTCAGCAATAAATTCAACCCCAGGAGCTTTTAGCAAACCAGCAGAAAGCTCTGGGCATTCCACAGAGGGGTTTCCAGCTCAGAACAGATTGGATATCAAGGAGCTGATCTGCTTTAACTTTGCATTTGCTGCACCCTGTGCTGTGTTCACAGATCTGTTTGAATTCCCTGAATTAAGCTGCACACCAGCATAAAGAGGGGGCTGTTAAATACCCCTCACTTGGCTTACATCTCTTTAAAAAACCCCAAGAGCAGCACTCATCTGATGAGCTTTGTCCTGCAGGTTGGTATTTCACCCATTTTTGATTGAATTTCACCCATTCCCGTGGCACAGGAGCAATCAGGCACACGAGCTGAAGGGGATGACAAGGATCCAGGTGATGTGGGCAAAGAAAACATTGGAGAGCTGCAGGAAAACTGCTGCCCAGTTCCCCTGCTCACACCCCACAGCAGCTGGGGAACATTGGGTGTTCCACGAGGGAAAAACCTCAGAACTGTAAATATAAAAACCCCCACTGGCTTATGAGAGCAAAAAGAGATTAAATCCCTTTTTATTTCAGTGGAATTACTGGAAATTACAACCCAGAGAGACCAGCACAGCCCAACCCCTGACACATGAGGGCTGCACAGGAGCTAAAAGCAGCTTTAGGGGGGATTTCTTGGGATGGGGTGGCTTTTCCTCTGAGTGACACCCTCACTTTGAGGGGCTGAGAAGTGAAAATAAAGCCAAATACTCACAACACCTCTGGGCAGCCTCGATGCACAGCTCCTCCGAGGTGAACTCGCCACTGGAATAACACAGGGGGGTTTGTCCTGCAGGTAGAAGAGGATTTCCAACCCCTGGGGTTGAGCTTCCAGGTTGAGTTCATTTTTCTTGGTGCTCCTCATTTTTGCACAGAAAGCCATGGCTTTGCAATCTTCTTTCACGTTGAGATACTGGGAGTGGAGGGAAAAGAGCAAATCTGAGGGGGAGTTGGAATTTTCAGGACACATCATTCTCAAAAGCCTCGGGTGGGGGATTTATTTTATTTAAAAGGTGGGGGGTTTGTTTCAAACCAACGAGGTGGAAAGGGGGGAAAAAAAGAAATGTCAGCGATTGCTTTGGTTCTGGGAACTCTGCTCCAAATCATTGCCTTCTCTTCACAGTTTTTCTGAAGGGTTTCTCTTGTCAAAACACAAATAACTTTCACATCCTTCAGCACCTAATTGGCTGGAAAACAACACTTGAGTGATGTGAACAGCTCATTTGATGTTTCCTTTGTTTAAAAAGTCGGCTTCTATTTTTACAGCCCCTTAACAGCAAAATATTTCTCATTGTTTTCTCCCCTCTCACCCTTCGTGTTTAAAACTGCTGATGCTTTCTGAGTCATGATGTATTTTATAAGATTTATAGGTATTTATTTTTTTATTATTACTTCTCTGTCTCTCCAGGAGGAAAGGGTAGCACGGAGGAGGTTTAATGCAAGAGGTTTTAGATTGTCAAGGATGCCCAACAGGGCAGCTGTGACTCAAAAGAAAATTGCATTTTATACCCAGTGCTTCAATAGAAAAAGCAAAAAAGTTATTTGGGTTCTTTGGTCCATGTTTTCCTAAGCTTTAGCTCAATCAACAACAAAAGCCCAAACCACCAATTTTATAGTTTCTGGAATTATTCTCCCACCAAAAAAGCAATAAAAAATGAAGCCCCAAAGGCAACACACCTGCATTTATGTGCCTGTGGGATCCTCTACACGACTGAAATGGCTCTTCACCCTCCCCAGGAGAAGCTTCACTCTGACTGAAAACAAAAAGGAAAATTAAACATCAGCAGGAATGGCTCTGTACAGTGTGAGGCACAGATGAAACGGTCAGGCTGATCAAATCCCACCTGCAATCCCAGGGAACCTCTCTTCTCCTGAGAGCTGGAGCTGCTCTCAGCCAGAGGAACCCCCAGGAGTTTGGGCACCTCCTGTGATCCCTCCTGGCACCCTGGGGGCACTGCCTGAGAGGCAACCCAAAAACAGAAACCAGGGAAAAAGCCTTGGTTAGTCCCTGGATTTTCCCCTCTTTTCAGTTTGGAATTCTCACAAGACATTCCAGGGAGATTTTCCTTTGGGCTTTACCTCCTCCTCCCCGCAGTTTTCATTAGATATTCACCCCAGTTCTTCCCCTGCTCTCTCTGCTGTTCCTTCCCCTCCCAGATTCTCATTTCACACGATTCCAAACAAAACCTGACAGTGCTGCTGGGTTGGGAATCCTCAGCCAGCACTCATCTGAAAAATCCCCCCACTCCAGCCTCCATCCCTCCTCCTCCCCATCTCTGCCAAAATGTGTTTCAGCTAAATGTTTGTTTATTGGTTTTGCTTCATCAGGGTGAGACCTTAACCTGACCTAGCAGACTTCAGCAAAT
Source organism: Sitta carolinensis (assembly GCA_032173965.1). Classification (NCBI taxonomy): domain Eukaryota; kingdom Metazoa; phylum Chordata; class Aves; order Passeriformes; family Sittidae; genus Sitta; species Sitta carolinensis. The sequence continues at coordinate 29,593,764 of CM063289.1, forward strand.
ATTGCTTTAAAAGCCTGAGGCTCAGTCTGGAAAAGTCAGACACAACCTCCCTGGTGCTTGGGAAGAGCCCAGCAAATGTGATCCTAGCCCAGGAAAAAAAATGATATTGAAGAGCCTGGCACACATTCCCAATTAAATTGCATTTTCCTGCTATCTCTGCCACTTGAATGCTAGATTTGAGTTTCCAGACACATTCCCCTGGCACTAATATGGGGAAGAAGCAACTGAGAAGTGTGATTTTTGGGATATGCAGACAAGCCAGGAATTATTTCTGCACAGCACCATAAAATTGAAATGCAAAAGGTGAAAAGAGATCAACTTGAATCCCAGTAAAACCATCCCCTTTTAAATGACATCTAACTGGAGCTCGATGCATTTTCATGTCTCTGTGGGCTTAATGTTTAAAAGATTGTCCAGATGTTTTAAAATGTGAGGGGGAACACAAAACCACTGCTTTTTTTACAGATTCATAAATCAAACTTCTTGTTTTTCAACAGAGCTGCTTTGCTTTGGTGAAAAGCTCCCACTCTTGGTTTTAGTCACAGCAATTCCCAGAATCCTAAAAAACCTTCCTTTACAAAACCTTCTGGGGATGAACCAAACAACCCACCATCCAATCTCTGATTTATTCTTTCCTCATGGGCTGCCCAGACAATCCCAGACATTCTCATTGTCAGGGATTCACTTTGTAAAAATGCATTTTCAGCTTGCAAAAAGCCAGACAAATTCCTGCTCTGTCTGAGCATTCCTCACCAGACCTCCACAGGCGAATGCTTCATCTCTGAAATGGGGATTTTTATCCAATTTTTATCCAAAAACCAATAAAAATTGGGTTTTTTTTGTGGATTTTCTGGTCTCTCCTCCGAGGATGACAGGGATGTGCTCAGTCCCTGCTGAGGGACAGCACAGCATTTGTTTTTTGGTTTTTTTTTTCAGGTATATTTTCATTTCACTTCATTTCTGTCTCTCCCAGTGGGAACAGCTCGTTGTGATGCATCCTCCAAAATATTTTGGGGAATGCAGGATGGCTTTTCTTGAGATTCCACTCCCCCAAGGAAAGGCTTTTCCTCTTTAAAAAAATCAATGTTTTATTTCAAATCCTGACCAAAGGAAGCCAGGTGAGGTATTTTTATCTCTCACACACAGACAGAGCCCTCACAAACTCCTGGTATCAGAAAGAATTATGAAATAGGGGGAGGGAAGTCTAAAAATGGGTTGTTGAAAATCAGTTTGGCTGTAAAACTATTAGGATATTTGGGAGACAATAATATTGGGAAAAAACTCAAGCTCCTGACTATGATTTGCTACATTTGAAGCCCAGCAGCTCCAGCATTTTTAAGGAAAAAAAAAAACAAATTTACAACAGTATTTGGTAAACAACCCCTTCAGATTCATGCATGCCTCAAAAAACTAAGAAAAGACAGATGCAGAAATTAAATATTTTTGAAACTCTGTGCAAATCCTCCTTGAAGCTCCACCAACACCACACTTCCAACATAAACCTTCCAGCATCCTGGAAGCCAAATGCAAAGATGGAAGGTCCATTGCAAGGGCAAAAGTCCCTAAAATATGAATAGAGGAAAATCCCAGATAAAATCTGACCAACCCCAAAGTCACTTTTGCAGCACCATTTGTAAATTCTTCCTCTTTTTTTTGCCCTCTGAACCAATTTAGTTTCAGGTTTCCTAACCTCTTAGAGACTCACTGAAAATTCAGAGAAATGAGCACATGCTAGTTTTTTTCCACAGGCTTCTCTCACTAAATATAAATTTTAATTGCTGATTATTGTGTTTATTTTATCAGACTGATCTCACTGCACGCCGTTCACCCCAAACCAGAATTTATAATTTGGGTTTTTCTGTAGAATCCATGCTGTGACTGATGCATGCTGTAAAAACTGTGCTCTAAATTGGGCCAGGAGGGCACAGAATGGAAATTTTCACCCAAAGTGCTCGAGGTGCAGCAAAGCTCTCACGAACTGAAAACCAGCCAGCTTCATTAGGGGCACGCTGATATTAAGAGAGATTAAAAATTGCCATTTTCAGCTCTCTCCAGCTCCTGCTGGTGTGTTCTCTGAGTGCCCTGAGAGCTGACCCTGCTCCTTTCCTGTGCCAATTCTCTGAATTTCGTGACGTGGCACCAACGTGGGCAGGAGTTTCTCAGCCCTCTCAGAGAGCTGGGTGTGAATTTCCCACCTTTTTTGTTCTGCCTGGGGCAACACAAAAAAATCGCTTTTTTTTCTGTATTACCTGCTCTTTCCAGCCTGATGTTCTTTTGGATAACGACTGGGCTGCTGTAATGATGGATTTTTCACATTCTGGTTTGGGTTAGAAGTGACCTTTAAAGGTCACAACCCCTCTGCAATGAGCAGAGGCATCTTCAACTAAGTTTTTGTAGCTTATAAATGTGTGCTTAATTCTCTTTCATCCCAAATTTCTCGTCTAACCACTTAAAATGATACAACCATTTTTACAACCCATTTTTACAACCAGTTATTATCCTGGTACAGTCAACCCAAGCACTTCTCTGCTAAACCAGGATGAGTTTCCTCGGAGGGAAAGTTCTCAAGCTTCAAGAAACAATCATGGAAACCTTCCAACAACCACCTGATTTTTCTCTAATTAGTTTTTCCTCACGACTATCTAAAAAAACAGCTTTATTGCTAACAGGGCTGAAGGGGCATTCCAGTTGGAAAGCCATTTCCACGGATAATTTGTTTTTATTCCTGCCTGGGACACGGCATTAATGACCCTTTTCCTTCCTTGATGTTCTCCTCTGGCTTTGGGGCTGGAAGATGGGATGGGTCTCGGGGTTTGTTTTGGTTGAGATGACTTCAAGATATATAAAGGTCTCTGTTTCCCAACCCAGCTGTCAAAGAATAAGTCTTTGGCTGATGCTCTCAGAGTTGTTTTATTGTTTCTTATCTCAGATATTGTCTGTCTGCCCGGGTCTGTCCAGCAGGGCAGCCCCAGGCACACTCTCTGCCCACTGATTTTTATGCTACAAATTCCCTGTTAGTTCTTTACAGTGCTGATCCAATGCCCCTCACCTGTGTCAGACAGTTCCATTCTACTCCAATCCAATCCCCAAGTGCCACCATCCCCAAGAAGATGGGGTTGGGGAGAAGAAGGAAGGAGGACAGGACAGGGCCCAAGTCCCTCCATCTCACCCCCTGAGCCCCCAGGGGAAAAATCCCCAAAATTTCCCTTTTCACTCTACAACCACTACTATCATGCCAGCTAAACTTTTGTGACCTTTAATTTCATTCAAAGGTTTAATTTGTTCCATGGATCAAACTCAAAGCCCAGGAGTCCTTGGGGTCTGTGCCCCCCTGCCAGGGTCTGTGCCCCCAATGCCAGGGTCTGTGCCCCTGCCAGGGTCTGTGCCCCCCTGCCAGGGTCTGTGACCCCAATGCCAGGGTCTGTGACCCCACATTGCCCAGGGTCTGTGCCCCCCCTGCCAGGGTCTGTGTGCACTCCCAATGCCAGGGTCTGTGCCCCCCCTGCCAGGGTCTGTGACCCCAATGCCAGGGTCTGTGCCCCCAATGCCAGGGTCTGTGCCCTGCCATTGCCAGGGTCTGTGCCCCCGCCAGGCTGCCAGGGTCTGTGCCCCAATGCCAGGGTCTGTGCCCCCCTGCCAGGGTCTGTGACCCCAATGCCAGGGTCTGTGCCCCGAGGGTCTGTGCCCCCCCTGCAGGGTCTGTGCCCTGCCAGGGTCATCATCTGTGCCCCCCTGCCAGGGTCTGTGCCCCATGCCAGGTCTGTGACCATGCCAGGGTCTGTGCCCCAATGCCAGGGTCTGTGACCCCAATGCCAGGGTCTGTGCCCCCAATGCCAGGGTCTGTGCCCCCTGCCAGGGTCTGTGACCCCAATGCCAGGGTCTGTGCCCCCCTGCCGGGTCTTGACCCAATGCCAGGGTCTGTGACCCCAATGCCAGGGTCTGTGCCCCCCTGCCAGGGTCTGTGCCCCCCTGCCAGGGTCTGTGCCCCCCTGCCAGGGTCTGTGCCCCCCTGCCAGGGTCTGTGACCCCATCCAGGTCTGTGACCATGCCAGGGTCTGTGCCCCAATGCCAGGGTCTGCTGCAGGCCCCCCCTGCCAGGGTCTGTGCCCCCTCCTGAATGCCAGGGTCTGTGCCCCCTGCAGGCTCTGGAGCCCTGGGGGGGGCTGGGATCATCCAGGACTGTCAGAGCCAGCCTGGGTTCCCAGAGATGGGAATTCCCTGGAAAAGAACCACGCCACCTTCCCAGCAGCAGAGCAGAACTGCAGGAAACGCGGCCCCTTCCCGGTGGCACCACATTGATTTCAGGGATTTCCTGAGAGAAACGTGGAAAGACTTCCAGGGAAATCAGGAATCAGGAATCACTCATCCTGGCAAACGCCAGGAGAAAGTGTGAAGGGTTTGTGCACAGCCTGTTCCTCTGGGCTGATGTGGCAGGGCTCCAGACCAGATAAATGTTAAAAATTTTGTGGAAGTGAAGATGAAAATAATTAAATGTCATTAAATTTAAATGGAATCATGGGAATGAGCATGAGGAGGGGTCACACACAACAACTCCAGAGGTTCAGTGCAGCACAGCCCTGAGGAAGAGCTGGATCCAGGGAATGGCTCTGCCTTTTCCAGGAGAGGAGAACACAATCCAGACCAGATAAATGTTAAAACTTGCATGGAAGTGAAGTTGAAAATAATTAAATGTCATTAAATTTAAATGGAATCATGGGAATGAGCATGAGGAGGGGTCACACACAACAACTCCAAAGGTTCAGTGCAGCACAGCCCTGAGAAGATCCAGGGAATGGCTCTGCCTTTTCCAGGAGAGAACATGGGACAGATCCAGCAGAATGGGGAAAATGAAAAAGCACATGGAATGGAATAAAACCCAGCCCAACATGTGCCATTCCTCTGCATTAAATAGGAATAAACCTTTACATCTCTACGTATTTCGATTCAATTATCAAATTAGAGTCTTAAAAAGAAGACATAGTATTTAAATAACAGGCAGGCTTCATGAATCTACACAGATTTATCCTAAAATAAATCCCAGTTATCAAGAAAAATCAGTCTTTTTCTGGTGCAGTTCATGCTACACTCACTTTTCTCACAGCTTAGCTAAAATCGAAAACTTATTCTATTAAACATTTGTTTAGCTGTACAGACCTGCTGCATCTCACTGAATTATCCTGATTTCATGTGCTCTGTTGGTTTTATAATTCATTCATCACTTTGCAGAGTCTCTCCACTTTAACAGAAAGGTGTTAGGAGGGGAAAAAACTGGAAATAAGAGAGGGCAGTGATGCACTGTGAATTTCTTAGGACACCTCTCTGCTTTGAGAGGTGGAATAAGCTGAACATTGTGCTTCTCTGGAGCTTCCTTGTTGCTGCAGAGACAGCACACACACACTCCTGGGATTTTTTCTCTCAAAGGGATAGAAGAATAGACTTTATTTTCAGGGATCCTTCCCTTATATACCATTTTCCACAGACCACTGTGATTGGTGAAAGAAAGACAAACCTCTTCACCCACACTGGTCAAAGCAGAGGGACAGCAAGAGAAATCCCTCCCACAGAAAGAATCCACAACAAAAACAATCCTGGCTTTTATGTTGTCTTCTTGGGAAGGAGTTTCAGCAAACCCAAACATGAGAAAAGCAGAGCTTTAGAAATGTGAAGCCTGAAAACCAAGACTACCCTTCCTTACTCTGCTGCTGTCCTGTGCACTAGAGAGGGATTGTCCAGGGAGCAGAGGAGGTCAGCATCCTCACAGGGCAGGGCTGGAGCAGCTTTCCTAAGCCAGAAAAGCCACCAGCAAGGAGGTGAAGCAGTGTCATGGTCACACCTTTCCACATCAGGTCTGTAACTGGAGAATTCCTCCCCTCTTCAAGCAGGCAGGAGCAGCAGAGGTCACTTCACTCTGTGCTCCTAAGATCTCCAAGATCCCACCATGGAATGAGGAATGAGGAAACCTCTGGGGATTCCTTATGCATCTAAAGGCTCTCAGAGCTCCAAGTGCTCCTTGAAAGCCAAATTTTACAAGCCAGAGCCCGTCCCACCTCACCTTCTTCATCTGACAGAATTCATTTCCTCCACAGGCTGTGCAGGTGGAGAAGGGATAATTAAAAAAACCACTGGATGTGGCACTGGGTGCCAGGGTCTGGCTGAGGTGTTGGGGCTGGATGATCTCCTCCAGCCTGGGGATCCTGGAATTCTGTGAAAGGATGATCCCCAGGTCCCAGATGTGCACCCAGATCCCAACCTTGGGATCCTGGAATTCTGTGAAAGGATGATCCCAGGTCCCAGATGTGCACCCAGATCCCCAACCTGGGGATCCTGGAATTCTGTGAAAGGATGATCCCCAGGTCCCAGATGTGCACCCAGATCCCCAACCTGGGGATCCTGGAATTCTGTGAAAGGATGATCCCCAGGTCCCAGATGTGCACCCAGATCCCCAACCTGGGGATCCTGGAATTCTGTGAAAGGATGATCCCCAGGTCCCAGATGTGCACCCAGATCCCCAACCTGGGGATCCTGGAATTCTGTGAAAGGATGATCCCCAGGTCCCAGATGTGCATCCTGGCACTGGATAACTCCTCAGATAATTCCAAAGGAGCAGTTTGCACCCCACTGCTGCAAAACAAGCCCAACCATCACCTCCATGGTGCTCCTCAACAAAGAACCCCACATTTCCCAGGCTTTTAAGGGAAAAGCAAGCACGGATTTCCAACAGTGCCTCGGATCTTTGGGAAGAAACAAACCCAAACAAGCAACCAGCTGAGCCCTGGCAAAGCCAAGGCTGGTGAGAACATTCTCAACACTTCCTTTCTGCAGATGAGTAGAGGAGAAATGAAATAAACAGTCAGCTTCCCCAGGAAACGAGCACCAGCCCTGCCCCACATCCCCCCGAAGGGCGAGCTGGGAGCAGCTCCTCCAAGCCCCCCAGCCTGAGCTTCTCCCAGGCTTTGCTTTCTGAGTGTGCAGGACACACCAAGGGGCTGGGTGACCACAGAGCTGCTGCAGAGCTCCCTCCTGCTGCCTCCCAAGCCACTTCCCTGCAGCCACCTCTGCCCGGAGAGCAGCTCCAGATGTTCCTCCGGAGCATTCCCATTCCCACCTCTCATCACAGAACTCTCAGCCCAGGTCTCACTGACTGCATGCTGTGAGCAGAACTACAACAGCCCCAGCACAAAAACACACTTTTTGGCTTGGAAGGGGCATTAAAGATCATCTCATGGCTACTCTGCCACCACACACTCAGAGGACACCAGGCCTCAGAGGAGGAACAAGCAACAGGGCAGGGCTTGCCAAATTCCTTTGGATCAGAGGAACCAAATTCCTCTAGGACAGAGGAGGAACTAAATTCCTTTGGAACAGGGGAACCAAATTCCTCTAGGACAGAGGAGGAACTAAATTCCTTTAGGACAGAGGAGGAACCAAATTCCTTTAGGAGAGAGGAAAAACCAAATTCCTTTGGAACAGAGGAACCAAATTCCTCTAGGACAGAGGAGGAACCAAATTTTCTTAGGAGAGAGGAAAAACCAAATTCCTTTGGAACAGAGGAACCAAATTCCTCTAGGACAGAGGAGGAACTAAATTCCTTTAGGACAGAGGAGGAACCAAATTCCTTTAGGAGAGAGGAAAAACCAAATTCCTTTGGAACAGAGGAACCAAATTCCTCTAGGACAGAGGAGGAACCAAATTTTCTTAGGAGAGAGAAAAACCAAATTCCTTTGGAACAGAGGAACCAAATTCCTCTAGGACAGAGGAGGAACTAAATTCCTTTAGGACAGAGGAGGAACCAAATTCCTTAGGAGAGAGAAAAAACCAAATTCCTTTGGAACAGAGGAACCAAATTCCTCTGGGACAGAGGAGAACCAAATTTTCTTAGGAGAGAGGAAAAACCAAAGTCCTTTGGAACAAGAACCAAATTCCTCTAGGACAGAGGAAGAACCAAATTCCTTTAGGAGAGAGGAAGAACCAAATTCCTTTAGTGCAGCACTGGAGCTGAGCTGCCCAGAAGCTGAGCAGCTCCTCCCATGGAATTCCTGAGGACAAGGACCAACCCCAACTTTCCCTGAGAAGAGCAGAATGGAACAGTGGCTCCTCTTACACTCAACCTGCTTTCACAATAAATGTCACCCCCCGGTGCCACCTAGATCCCTTCCAGAGATGAAGTCCAAACAAAATTTCACCTGTTAAGGGCAAACCACCAAGAAAAATATCCCCTACTCAAGAATTCCTGCTAGGATAGAGTTGAAAATCATGAAATTCCATTATAAACTTGGCATTTACTACTGACATCAAGAGAAATTTGATCTTCAAAATCCCTCTGTGTGCTCTCTGCTCCTCTTTAATTAAGCTAAAATCCTGCTCTAATACAGGATGTCTACTGTTTAATAATGTTAGGATAAAAAAACACAGCAATTTCTTTTTATTACAAACTAATCACCACCTGTATTCATGGCTGGCTGTAAGGATATTTATCCCACGTGTATTTTATCCCACAAAATGAGAATCCCCTGCCTGAGAAGGGATCTTAGATCTGCATCTCAGATCCTTAAACTGCACATTCAAATCTGGAGGAGTGACCTCTCCCCCAGGATATGCTTTGGTTTGCTTGCAATTACTTTTATATTGTCAGGCTTTAATGAATCCTCACATTGCCACCTTCAAAAGGAGGAGCTGAGCCCTAAATTCCACCTGGAAAGATGACAAAGAAATGCTGTGGGGTCAGATCTCCCCCTAAATTGGTTTTTCCTCTGATCCCAACAGCAACAAAGAATGGGTAAAAAAACCCCACTTTTAATTTCTCCAAGCTGAAGGCTCTTTTCTTCCCAAAAATCAAAAGAAACTGGCAGAAAACACTAGAAACAGAAGAAGCCAATCAGTGAGAGCCAAAGGAAGCCTTTAGAAAGTTGTCTCAGTAAAACAACTTGAGCTCTGCCAAACACAGGATCCTGGGTTTGGATCAAAAAAAAGCAGAATTCCAGCTCCTCTGGGCCACTGAGGACACTTCTCCCGAGGTTTCCTAGGGATTCTCCTGCAGAACATGCACAGCCAGCTGCTGCTGTTATCAGTTTTATGCCTGGAGCAGAGGAACACCCTGTTATTTGGCTGCTGTGGGTTTTATCTCCCCAGACAATTCCGGGTTTGAGCAGGGCAGGCTCTGCCCCCAGCAGCAGAGGGAACCTGTAAATCCAGTCCTGTCCTCCAGCACCACCCCCTCACCAACTGCACTGCTTCCACACAGCCTCACAGGTTTGTTTTTACAGCCACCCAAAGTCCTGCCACTCGTTTTCAGCCAGGAATTTCCCCTGGCCAGTGTAATTCTCTGGAGGAGCTGCTACAATCCAGGGTTTGCTGGTGTGAGCCTCCTGCCAAGCAGGAGCCCGGTGTCACCCTGGCAAACAACCCCAATATTTACCCTCAATCTCCTGGACAAATACACCCACTATTTTTAACTGACTGGTTGAAGAGGAGTGAAGTTTACGTGTTTGCATCTAAGCGTTGTGTCCACAGTGGTTCAAAGGTGGAGAGAAATGTTAATGATGAGCAGTGGGACTTTGGTTTAATTTCCTTAGGGAATTCTGCTGGGTTATGGATTTGAAGATTTCTCCTGCAGCTTGCACGGCTCTCCTGTCACTGAGGGTTTGGTGCCAGAATTCCCAAAGGTGCCTTGACAGCCATCCCAGGGACTTCACACCTGGCACAGAGCTCAGCCCAACAGCAATTCCAACAACTTTCCTACCCTAGAAAGCCTCACACCTCTTCCAGGTTAACAATCCAAATAAACCCTGTTATACAGTTCTGGTAGGGCAGAATCATCTCCTGTTTATTTACAATTCACTCACTTCTCTCTTTAAAGAAAAATTCTGCTTGTGTTATTTCTGCAGTGGCTGCCTGGTAACTCCAGATTCATCATCCTGTGAGTCTTACACCATGAGGAAAGCTGAAAAAAACCCAGCTTTGAACACATACTCTGTATTTCAGAATTTAAAATCAAAAATTATGAGAGGAATGTGAACTTCTACCTTTTGAGGAGTTTATCTGCATTCCCAGCACTGTCTGATATGAAAAGTGACAGTAGCTCAATTTCTTGCTCTGGCCAAGAGCAGCTGCACTCGAAGTTTACAGCCAGTTAATTTTTCAGTCCAGTTATGATTTCATTTCAGCCCTCCAGGAGCCCAAAGCAGCAGACATTTGCCAGCTGCAGCTCTGCCTTCCTCTCCCAAGAGCAGCTTTGGCTGCAGGACCATTTCCCTGCTGCTGGGGAGATTTTGGGGCTTTGCTCCCCATCCAGCTGATGCCTGGGCAGAGTTAAAGGAATATAGCAGAGATTTATTAAAAACCCTTCCAAGGATCCACCTTGGGCAGCACAGGAGCCCAGCCAGGGCTACACCCAAGGTGGATCCAGTCAGGAGTTTTCACACTTTTATGGGTTCTGGTCCATTTTCAGGTTGGGGTCAATTGTCCCATCCCAGCCCCAGGGGATGCAGTCCCAGCCTCCCAGATTCTCTCCTCAGTTCTCTGCTGTTTGCACTTTGGGGCCCAAAGCTGCAGATTTGTGTCCTTGGTTGTGGGCTGGAAAAGGATTGTTCTGTGCCCTTGTGCTGGCTGGAAAAGGATTGTTCTGTGCCCTTGGTTTGCAGGACTGTTCTGTGCCCTTGGTTCTGGACAGATTGTTCTGTGCCTTGGTTCTGGATTGTTCTGTGCCCTTGGCTCTGGATTGTTCTGTGCCCTTGGCTCTGGATTGTCTGTGCCTTGACTCGGATTGTTCTGTGCACCTGGTCTGGATTGTTCTGTGCCCTTGGCTCTGGATTGTTCTGTGCCCTTGGCTCTGGATTGTTCTGTGCCCTGGTTCTGGATTGTTCTGTGCCCTTGGCTCTGGACAGGATTGTTCTGTGCCCTTGGCTCTGGACAAGGATTGTTCTGTGCCCTTGGCTCTGGATTGTTCTGTGCCCTTGGCTCTGGATTGTTCTGTGTCCTTGGCTCTGGATTGTTCTGTGCCCCTGGTTCTGGACAGGATTGTTCTGTGCCCTTGGCTCTGGATTGTCTGGCCCCTGTAGGATTGTTCTGTGCCCTTGGTCTGGATTGTTCTGTGCCCTTGGTTCTGTCTGGAAGATTGTTCTGTGCCCTTGGCTCTGGATTGTTCTGTGCCCTTGGCTCTGGATTTTCTGTGCCTACTCTGAATGTCGTCCCTTGGCTCTGGATTGTTCTGTGCCCCTGGTCTGGATTGTTCTGTGCCCTTGGCTCTGGATTGTTCTGTGCCCCTGGCTCTGGATTGTTCTGTGCCCCTGGCTCTGGATTGTTCTGTGCCCTTGGCTCTGGATTGTTCTGTGCCCTTGGCTCTGGATGTCTTCCTGGTTGAAGGATTGTTCTGTCCGAGCTGTGAGCAGACCTCGCTGACCCTTTCTCTGAAATTCAGCTGCACACCAATGCAGTGCAGAGTCTGGGATACCTGCAAGCTCCAAGTTAAGGCCTCACAACCCCCAGCCCCTGCTCTGCAAAGCAGTGACCCCTCCCACCCTTCCCAGCCCCGCTGCCAACACCAAACAAAAGGAATTCTCGGTCGTGCAGCAGAGAATGTTTGAAAAGACAAAAAACCCCACAAAATTCACAGCTACAATCCCCATCAGCAAATCCCCGCGCTGCCCCTGCACCTTCCCTGCTGGCAGGCCGGGCCCCCCCGTGCAGCAGCAAACAGGAAACCACGGCTGTGCTGGGGACACCGGCACCCCAGAAACCTGCGGGGCTCCTCCCTGCTGCGGGCTCCCTCCCCTGCGGGGCTCCCTCCCCTGCGGGCTCCCCTCCCCTGCGGGGCTCCCTCCCTGCTGCGGGGCTCCCTCCCTGCTGCGGGGCTCCCTCCCTGCTGCGGGGCTCCCTCCACCCTGCGGGGCTCCCTCCCTGCTGCGGGGCTCCCTCCACCCTGCGGGGCTCCCTCCCTGCTGCGGGGCTCCCTCCACCCTGCGGGGCTCCCTCCCCTGCGGGGCCTCCCTGCGCCCCCTCGCGGGGCTCCCTCCACCCTGCGGGGCTCCCTCCACCCTGCGGGGCTCCCTCCACCCTGCGGGGCTCCCTCCCTGCTGCGGGGCTCCCTCCCTGCTGCGGGGCTCCCTCCCTGCTGCGGGGCTCCCTCCCTGCTGCGGGCTCCCTCCCCTGCGGGGCTCCCTCCACCCTGCGGGGCTCCCTCCCTGCTGCGGGGCTCCCTCCCGCTGCGGGGCTCCCTCCCTGCTAGCGGGGCTCCCTCCACCCTGCGGGGCTCCCTCCACCCTGCGGGGCTCCCTCCCCTGCTGCGCGGGGGCAACCCTCCACCACGCGGGCCCCTCCCACTATAGAGCCCCTCTGCCGGGGACTACCCCTCCTACCACCCCTGCCGGGGCTATGACCCCCTCCACCCGGCGGGGCTCCACTCCCCACCCGCGGGCTCCCTCCACCTGCGCAAGCAGGCAGTGCCAGAGCCGCTGGCCAGGGGCCATCAGCCGAGACCCCTCCTCACTTAGAGCCCCTCTGCCAGTGGGCCACAGCCGCAGACCCCCTCCTCACTGACACAGCCCCTCTGCCAGGGACCACAGCCAGAACCCCTCCTCACTGCCAGCAGCCCCCTCCTCACTGCCACAGCCAGGGCAGCCCCCTCCTCACTGCCCCAGCCCCCTCCTCACAGCCAAGCCATCACAGCCCCCTCCTCACTGCCAAGCCCCCTCCTCACTGCCACAGCCATCACAGCCCCCTCCTCACTGGTTCATCACAGCACACAGCCCCCTCACTGCAACTAGCACAGCCATCACAGCTCCCTCCTCACTGCCAAGCCCCCTCCTCACTGCACAGCCATCACAGCCCCCTCCTCACTGCACATCTCATCACACATCCAGCCCCTCTCACTGCAAGCCCTCCTCACTGCCACACCTCACAGCCCCCTCTGAGTCCTCAGCACAGCCATCACAGCCCCTCTCACTGCCGCCCCTCCTCACTGGACACAAAGCTGCCCACTGGCAGCCATCACAGCCCCCTCAGCATGTGGGCATGCAAACCCAAAGCAAAGTCGGATGTTTCTTCATCGTGCTGAAACTTGGAATGTTCCTTCAGATATAAATATCAGATATTGTTTCTAATAAGACAAAATTCACCGTGAGGTCAAAAACATCGCTAGGTGCTGTTGTGGTGATAACAACTCATGAATTTTTCTTTTAGAACGTGACCTGACTAATTTATTCAAACAACTGATCCTTTTTATACCTTTGGAGAGGCCACTGTCATTGGCAGGGAGAGTGACAGAACTCTCCACTCACATTGGCCAAAGCTGAGAGACATCACAGAAAGAACCTAAAACATTGAACACTCCTTACAGAAACAATGGCAATGTTTATGTGAGAACAGACTTCTAAAACTAAAACATCACAAAGGAATAGAACTTAGAAAATACAGCCTGGGAAAACCAGACTCCAGCTAGGTAGGACCAAGCTGCTGCTGCTGCTTTTAAAGCTCAATTTATCCCCGTGGATCCAGAGGCAATCCTGTGAGCCCCACACTGCAGCACTGGAGGAAACATCAGGAATTATCAATCAAGAATTAGCACTGGTGGAAGAATCAGGAATTATCAATCAAGAATTAGCATTTGTGGAAACATCAGGAATTATCAATCAACATTTAGAACTGGTGGAAGCATCAGGAGTTATCAATCAAATCAATCAAGAATTAGCATTTGTGGAAACATCAGGAGTTATCAATCAATTCAATCAAGAACTAGCACTGCTGGAAGCATCAGGAATTATCAATCAAGAATTAGCATTTGTGGAAGCATCAGGAATTATCAATCAAGAATTAGCATTTGTGGAAGCATCAGGAATTATCAATCAAGAATTAGCATTTGTGGAAGCATCAGGAATTATCAAGCAAGAATTAGCATTTGTGGAAACATCAGGAATTATCAAGCAAGAATTAGCATTTGTGGAAACATCAGGAATTATCAATCAGTTCAATCAAGAATTAGCATTTGTGGAAACATCAGGAATTATCAATCAGTTCAATCAAGAATTAGCATTTGTGGAAACATCAGGAATTATCAATCAGTTCAATCAAGAATTAGCATTTGTGGAAACATCAGGAATTATCAATCAGTTCAATCAAGAATTAGCATTTGTGGAAACATCAGGAATTATCAATCAAGAATTAGCATTTGTGGAAACATCAGGAATTATCAATCAGTTCAATCAAGAATTAGCATTTGTGGAAGCATCAGGAATTATCAATCAGTTCAATCAAGAATTAGCATTTGTGGAAGTATCAGGAATTATCAATCAGTTCAATCAAGAATTAGCATTTGTGGAAGTATCAGGAATTATCAATCAATTCAATCAAGAACTATTTAATTTAATTTAAGTTGTGAGTGTAGATTTACATCCCCCCTCTGGATTTTTTTTTAATATTTCTACAAATATATTTTTTATTTTTATATTCCTATAATATTTTATTTTTATGTTTCTACAATATTTATTTAATATTCCTACAAATATAATTTTTATTTTTATATTCCTATAATATTTTATTTTTATATTCCTATAATATCTTTTAATATTCCTACAATATTTTTAATATTTCTACAATATTTTTTAATACTCCTATAATATTTTTAATATTCCTACAATATTTTAATATTCCTACAATATTTTTAATATTCCTACAATATTTTTTTAATATTTCTACAATATTTTATTTATATATTCCTGCAATATTTTATTTTATATATTTCTACAATATTTTTAATATTCCTATAATATTTTTAATATTCCTATAATATTTTTTAATATTTCTACAATATTTTATTTATATATTCATACAATATTTTTAATATTCCTGCAATATTTTATTTTATATATTTCTACAATATTTTATTTATATATTCCTATAATATTTTATATTCCTACAATATTTTATTTTTATATTCCTACAATATTTTATTTTTAATATTCCCACAAATGAGAGGAGAGAGGAGTGAACAGAGCTGGAAAAACAGAAAGGTTCCAAGGGAAATTTGTGAAATTTAATATTAATATTAAATTAAAAATGAAATTATTATTAATATTAAAATATTAAAGACATAAATAAATATTTATTTAATAATTATTGAACTGCAGTGGGCAGCATTTCCTACAAATTCAAAAAAAAAATCCTAAAAAATTCCTAAAAAATTCCTATAAATTCCTATAAATTCCGGAAGTAAATCCTCCTGTAAAGCCCATGGAATCCTGGAGAAAATAATGAGAAATAAAAGCAGAAGGTGCCAAATAAATATTAATTATAATTAATAATATTTTATATTACTAATTACATATACATAATAACGGACTTATATAATATAAAATAAAAATATTTGATTTAAAGTAAAATTATATATAGAAATATAATAATCTATAATTATATTAATATTAAACTGCAGCATTTCCTACAAATTCCTAAAAAAACCCAAAAAATTTCCTAAAAAATCCCAAAATATTCCCTAAAAAATCCCTAAAATTTCCTAAAAAATCCCTAAAAATTCCCCAAAAGGATTTTCCCTATCCCATTTCCAGCTCATCCCAAAGGATTTTCCCTCCTATTCCCATTTCCAGCTCATCCCAAAGGATTTTCCCTCCTATCCCCATTTTCCAGCTCATCCCAAAAAGGATTTTCCCTCCTATCCTAAATTTCCAGCTCATCCCAAAAAGGATTTTCCCTCCTATCCCCATTTTCCAGCTCATCCCAAAGGATTTTCCCTCCTATCCCCATTTTCCAGCTCATCCCAAAGGATTTTCCCTCCTATCCCCATTTTCCAGCTCATCCCAAAAAGGATTTTCCCTCCTATCCCAAATTTCCAGCTCATCCCAAAAACGATTTCCCCTCCTATTCCCATTTCCCAGCTCATCCCAAAAAGGATTTTCCCTCCTATCCCCATTTTCCAGCTCATCCCAAGGGATTTTCCCTCCTATCCCCATTTTCCAGCTCATCCCAAAGGATTTTCCCTCCTATCCCCATTTCCCAGCTCACCCCTGGCTCTGCATGAGGCTGACACAGGTGAAATTCCCAAAAAAAAGAGAAATTTTTCCCTCCTATCCCCATTTTCCAGCTCATCCCAAAGGATCTCCCCTCCTATCCCCATTTTCCAGCTCATCCCAAAGGATTTTCCCTCCTATCCTAAATTTCCAGCTCATCCCAAGGGATTTTCCCTCCTATCCCAAATTTCCAGCTCACCCCTGGCTCTGCATGAGGCTGACACAGGTGAAATTCCAAAAAAAGAGAAATTTTTCCCTCCTATCCCCATTTTCCAGCTCATCCCAAAAAGGATTTTCCCTCCTATCCTAAATTTCCAGCTCATCCCAAAAAGGATTTTCCCTCCTATCCCCATTTTCCAGCTCATCCCAAAAGGATTTCCCCTCCTATTCCCATTTTCCAGCTCATCCCAAAGGATTTTCCCTCCTATCCCCATTTTCCAGTTCATCCCAAAGGATTTTCCCTCCTATCCCAAATTTCCAGCTCACCCCTGGCTCTGCATGAGGCTGACACAGGTGAAATTCCCCCCAAAAAAGAAACTTTTCCTTCCTATCCCCATTTTCCAGCTCATCCCAAAAAGGATTTCCCCTCCTATTCCCATTTTCCAGCTCATCCCAAAAAGGATTTTCCCTCCTATCCCAAATTTCCAGCTCACCCCTGGCTCTGCATGAGGCTGACACAGGTGAAATTCCCAAAAAAAAAGAAACTTTTCCCTCCTATCCCCATTTTCCAGCTCATCCCAAAGGATTTTCCCTCCTATCCTAAATTTCCCAGTTCATCCCAAAAAGGATTTTCCCTATCCCATTTCCAGCTCATCCCAAAGGATTTTCCTTCCTATCCCCATTTTCCAGCTCATTCCAAAAAGGATTTTCCCTCCTATTCCCATTTCCAGCTCATCCCAAAGGATTTCCCCTCCTATTCCCATTTTCCAGCTCATCCCAAAGGATTTTCCCTCCTATTCCCATTTTCCAGCTCATCCCAAAAAGGATTTTCCCTCCTATTCCCATTTTCCAGCTCATCCCAAGGGATTTTCCCTCCTCTCCCCATTTCCCAGCTCACCCCTGGCTCTGCATGAGGCTGACACAGGTGAAATTCCCAAAAAAAGAGAAATTTTCCCCTCCTATCCCCATTTTCCAGCTCATCCCAAAGGATTTCCCCTCCTATTCCCATTTTCCAGCTCACCCCTGGCTCTGCATGAGGTTGACACAGGTGAAATTCCCAAAAGAAGAGAAATTTTTCCCTCCTATTCCCATTTCCCAGCTCACCCCTGGCTCTGCATGAGGCTGACACAGGTGAAATTCCCAAAAAAAGAGAAATTTTCCCCTCCTATCCCCATTTTCCAGCTCATCCCAAAGGATTTCCCCTCCTATTCCCATTTTCCAGCTCACCCCTGGCTCTGCATGAGGTTGACACAGGTGAAATTCCCAAAAGAAGAGAAATTTTTTCCCTCCTATTCCCATTTCCCAGCTCACCCCTGGCTCTGCATGAGGCTGACACAGGTGAAATTCCCAAAAAAAGAGAAATTTTCCCCTCCTATCCCCATTTTCCAGCTCATCCCAAAAAGGATTTCCCCTCCTCTCCCCATTTCCCAGCTCACCCCTGGCTCTGCATGAGGCTGACACAGGTGAAATTCCCAAAAAAAGAGAAATTTTCCCCTCCTATCCCCATTTTCCAGCTCATCCCAAAAAGGATTTCCCCTCCTCTCCCCATTTCCCAGCTCACCCCTGGCTCTGCATGAGGTTGACACAGGTGAAATTCCCAAAAAAAGAGAAATTTTTCCCTCCTATTCCCATTTCCCAGCTCACCCCTGGCTCTGCATGAGGCTGACACAGGTGAAATTCCCAAAAAAAAGAGAAACTTTTCCCTCCTCTCCCCATTTCCCAGCTCAGCCGTGGCTCTGCACGAGGTAATTCCTGAGAAAAGGGAATTATCTCATTTTAGCCCATTTTATAATGGGATGCTCTTAAGCATCAACCCCATCCTTGGGAGTCTGATTCTAAATTAAATCCTAAAACATCCAGCTCTGGTAGCACAGAAAGAGAGAACACAGAAATCTGCTTTTTAAGCCTTTTAACAAATTAAATATTCCTGTGTCAGGCTGTGCCCTCCCAACGAGTACAGACACGGAGAAAAATTTTATAGGATCATAAACGTGTATTTGTTCAAAAGATAAAGATCTTTATGTCACTTTTCCCTGCTAATTAATTCCTGCCTCTGGAACTGAGCAACGCCAGCTTTTAATAAATAAATATCCTGAAACAACCTGGGAAATCTGCTCATCTCCACTAGAAAATAAAAAGATTTTTTTTTTTTTTTAAGGATAATTGGTGATTATTAAATCCTCTAAAACATTCCTAAAATTGCTGTGGCTGTGAGCAGATGTAGCCTGGTGGAGGTGGCACTGCTTTACCGGTGGTTAGCAGAGTTTATTAAAATTTTTATTAAAAAATAAGGGAATTGTGCCACCCAGCAGGGCAGGGGTGGGACATTTTCAGCTGGCCTGGCCCCAAATGCAGAATGCTGCAAATTAAAAAGCTCCCAAAGTGTGAGCTGAAAGAGGCAGCCAAGCTTCTTGTCCTTGGTTTTGGCTGGGAAAAGTTGTGGGTTTAACAAAAATCTTTGCAGTATCAGCAAACTCGGCAGGCAGAGGGGTTTGCCTCTCAGCTGGGTTTGAAAGGCTGAATTTGGGAAATTCAGGGTTTTATGTAATAATCTCAGTGACAGGTTTTGTGATCTGTGCTTGACAGACTGGGGGGTCACAAGGGAGGCAGCAGAGTGTGCACACACACAAACCCGGCTAATTAACTGCTAATTAAACTAATTAAACTTCATGGAGCAGCTCAGTAAGGAGGACACAGCAGAGGAGTTCGTTCAGCTGACAAAACACGAAAGAAAATCCGAGAGGGGTCGTGTGGGGAGTGAGGTGGGGCAGGGCTGCAGGCTGGCAGGGGCTGCCCCGGCGCCACGAAATGAAGATTTCAAATGGAAATTAGCGTTTCAAGAGAGAGGGAGGCTGTGCAGGAACGGGGAATGAGGCACAGACAGGGCACCAGGCTGGGGGGAGAGCGAGGGGAGGACAATTCTGGGAATAATCCTGTGAACCGTCCTGGGCACAGCCCTGGGAACGATCTCACCCTGGGCACAGCCCTGGGAATAATACTGGGCACAATTCTGGGAATAATCCTGTGAACCGTCCTGGGCACAGCCCTGGGAACGATCCTGGGCACAATCCTGTGAACCATCCTGGGCACAGCCCTGGGAATAATACTGGGCACAATCCTGTTAATAAATCTGGGCACAATCCTGTGAACGATCCTGTGCACAATCCTGTTAATAAATCTGGGCACAATCCTGTTAATAATCATGGGCACAATCCTGTGAACGATCCTGGGCACAGTCCTGTTAATAAATCTGGGCACAATTCTGTGAATAATACTGGGCACAATTCTGGGAATAATCATGTGCACAATCCTGTTAATAATTCTGGGCACAATCCTGTGAACCATCCTGGGCACAATCCTGTGAATAGTTCTGGGCACAATTCAGTGAATAATTCAATGAACAATCCTGGGCACAATTCAGTGAATAATTCTGTGAATAATTCTGTGCACAATCCTGTTAATAATTCTGGGCACAATTCTGTGAACGATCCTGTGCACAATTCTCTGCACAATCCTGTGAACAACTCTGTGAATAATTCTGGGCACAATCCTGGGCACAATCCTATGGACAATTCTGCACACAATCCTGGGCACAATCCTGTGACCAATCCTGTGAACAATTCTGCACACAATCCTGGGCACAATCCCGTGAACAATTCTGCACACAATCCTGCACACAATCCTATGAACAATCCTATGAACAATTCTGCACACACATCCTGGACAATCACAATCCTGTGTGACCAATTCTGCACACAGTCCTGCACACAATCCTGGGCACAATGCTGTGACCAATTCTGGGCACAATCATGGACACAATCCTGTGACCAATTCTGGGCACAATCCTGTGACCAATTCTGGGCACAATCCTGGGCACAATGCTGTGAACAATCCTATGAACAATTCTGGGCACAATCCTCTGAACAACCCTGTGAACAATTCTGGGCACAGTCCTGTGAAAAATCCTATGAACAATTTTGGGCACAATCCTGTGAAAAATCCTGTGAACAATTTTGGGCACAATCCTGGGCACAATCTGTGCCTGATGGAGCCAAGCTGCTCCAGCCCACCTCACCTGGTGTTCCTCACACAGGATTTTCCCAAGTTCCCAGAGAGCTGAGGAGAAGCCTCCTCAAACCACAGACACCCCAGAGCAGCCCTGCTGCCTCCACACACACCACGAGCCAAGGAAAAGATCGCTTGCTTTTTCATTTAATTCACCAGCAAACTGCTGAAAACCCAGTGGGGTTAAACCTGGAGCTGCCACACGCTGTAACTGCGAGGTAAAACATGCAGGCAACCCCCCCAAAGGGTGAAGAGTTAATCCCAGAGCCAAATTAATCCCCCAGCCAGGTTAATCTGCTCAGCACCTCAGCTCTCAGGGGTTCCAGGCTGTGCTGGCACTCAGCATTTTAAAGGTGCCTTGTTTTTAAGGCAAGCCTGTTTGGCTGATGTATCTTGCTTATATATCTGGAGCCTGGCTGAGTTGTCAGTCACATGTGCAGGAAGCTGTAAAGACTGTAAAACCCACAGGGTTTGAATTTTTTTAACTTGGCAGAAGGCAGCTGTTCTTTGGTAAAAATGCAGCTCCAAGCCAGCTCTCCCTATATGTCCTTTCACTTAGCCCGTGTGGCTTTGACATCAAAATCAAATCCAGGCTCTGCTCTGCTAATCCACCCCACAAATACAAGAAAATTGCTCAAGGCCAAGAATTCCTCCTAAAAAAGTCGTTGATTTTTTTTCCCACGTGGTAAAACAAAGGTTTCCAGGGGAGAATTCCAGCTGGGAAAGCTCAATTTGCATCTCCATGGGGTGCAGCCATCAGGGGTTGTTCTGTATCCTCAATAAAAAACACTCCGTGTTCCCCTCAGGACAAGTTTCAATTCCATTCCGTTCAATCCCATGAATTGTTATGATCCTACCAAAAATCAGGGATCAAACAGATTCCTTGTCTCTGACCAGACCAGACCCTGGATGAGCTCTTGACTATTCCTTGTCTTTAAGGCCTGGAGTTGTAAGAGACTTCTACAAATCAATACCTAAGTGAAATAAAAGACAATTAAGCCAAGCCCCGAGGTTTGTAATAGAAAAGTTACAAAGTCATAATTCCATTTCAGAAGCACCTGGTGCCCATCACAACCTGCAGAGCCCAAAGAGACTTTTCCATCAGGAACGCAGGAATGGCAGCTGTTACTTCATTACCAAAATCAAATGCACCTTTCCCTTCTTTCAGCTTGAATATTAAGGCCAAGAAAGAAGGGCAGAAGAAAACAAAAATAAATTTAACATAAATTATACAATATTGTATAATTGTATGCAATGCAAATCAAGAGCAGGAAAGAGCAAAGAGGCCAGCAGTGAACCTGTAATTTTTTAATTTTTTTCTTTCAGAGGGAGGGTAATTCCTGTAGCCCAGAGTGGCAGAGCTGCCGAGGTGTGACACACACAGCTCAGGCTCCCTGACCTCTGGTCCTTGATGAACTTTTAAACTCTCAGCCCCCAGCAATTTCAAAATTATCAGTGCCTGCTTGTGTACTTTGAGGAAAAGCAAATTACAGAAGTGTCCAGGAAGTGAAAGGTTATTTCTTGTGCATCCTCAGTAAACACGAAACGCTGAGTGCACAAGAAAAAAAAACAAAACCTCACACCAAGTGACCTGCAAATGCCACCTTCCAGCTGCTTTGGCTGCAAAACCTCAGCACTGAGCGTGGCCACCCTTTTTTTCCATGCACTTTGAGATAACAGGGCAGAGTTTGATATCCTGGGGACAAAAAAAAAAAAACCAACCCATGCAAAATAAATTTCAATACAAAAGGCTGAGCCTAATGCAGCACCTTTAATAATTCCTCCCTTCAGCATCTGATGCTCTACAAGTAATTTCCCTGAAAAGATAAAATACAAACAGAACAACCCACAGAAATAGAAGGATCTGCTTTGCATTTGTTATCATGCTTTAGGAAAATGCAGAGGAGAGCCCAGGCAGGTATTTGTGGATGGCAAGCACCAGGAAGTCATTTAGACTGTCCAAGTGCCAAGGTTTTTAAGGCTTGTTTTGTTTAATGTATCTTTTCCGTGCTGCTGGTGGCTCAAAAGGAACAGAAAATCCACCTCTGCCAAATTCATTTCCTGAAAATCCCAGTCCTTGCACAAACAAATTGTGTTCCCTCTCCTGTCCCAGTCAGGGATTGAGCACTGTCTGCTCCGTTTTCCTCATCTAAAAACAATAAAAGTGGAAGGTTTAGAGCTGTCCTTTTCCTGACAAACAAGGTGTTAAGGGTTTTTTTCCAGATTTCCCAAGTTGAACAACAATTTTTTTCCTGTTCCAAACGACATCAGTCAATATTAGCTCGGTGCCGGGAAAAATGAAGTGGTTTCAAAGAGCTGAAGTGAAAGACAAATAAACTAATTTTGAGAGAATATGCACCACATTGGAGGGTTATTATGAAGAGCATCAATACTACAATTTAATATTTCAATATCCTGCTAAATTCCAGCTGGGCCCCCTGATGAGCAAGACAGATTCCATTCAGTCTTGGAATAGCTGGAGAGACAGGAAACACTCCAGGAACAGTCTAAACAGCACTTGGAGTCCAAAACTGCTAAAAAATTCAATTATATTCACATTCTGGGGCCTTAACAAGCCAAAGCCCCTCTCAGATCCATTCTATAAACAAAGCAGGAATGTACAAATTCCCTGTTGGAGTTTTCTCCTGGAAGGAGGAAAAGCAGTTGTCAGATTTTGTGTTCCAAGGGAATTATGCCTTTGGGAACTGGAGCCAAACTCCTGACTCACTGTAAACCCCACGTGCTTCAAAATTCAGAGGACACTGGATTAATTCCCTTTATTAGCAGAGCCTCCCTCAAGCAGCAGACCTGCTTCAAAGGAGGAGCAGTAAAATCCATCAGAAAGCAAAGCTACCAGAGAGATGGATTTATGACAGCTGAGTTTCCCAAAGCAAATCCCTCTGTAAAGGCTCCTTAGTATTTCCAGAAAACCACAACCAGATCCAAGCAGGACCAACAGCAACACCAAACAACTTCCATTTCACTATTTTCCTACTCTGCAGGTTGGTTTCTCCTCAAAAAAACTCCTTTTTTTTTTTTTTAAACCCCAGGCTTTCACTACTTTTCCCCACAATCCAGGATAACACATAAATCTTCTGCTTTTTCCTCAACTTCCAAATCTTTTCCTTTACTACCTAGATCACTTTTTACATCCCAGAAGGGGCAGAAGGAAATCTAGATTAACTCAAACAGGATAATTTTATGTGCCTGCAGTTTCAAGGCAGACTCACAACCACACCACATGCAGAAAACCAAATTAATACCACTGCTATCAAACTGTGTAAAAGGCATTATTGATATGCAGAGTAACTGCTCCAGACTTTACTTTTCCATGTCGAGACTGCTCTCCCAGTTTCCTGTAGCTCAATTTTTCTGTCAGTTATGCAACTTAAATTATATTTTATATAACCAATTCAAGGAAAAAAAAAAAAAAAATTACTCCAGCCAGCAAAACTGCAGTTTTATAAAACCCTGCAGCATGAAGAAAATGGTCAGGGCATTGAAAACCCTTAAAAAGCCACCTGTCTGCAACAGGCCAGGACATTAAAACCACTAAATTATACTTCCTCCTCTCCATTTTCAGTCAAGAGAAGCTGCAGCCATTTTGCCCAAGAAAATCATCAGCAACTTCTTCTTCCAGGAGTTTTCAGCACTGTCTGAATTTTTTTGGAAGGATTAATGTCAATCAAATCCCAAAGTGCTGCTGAAGAAATCAAGGGAGAGAACAACCCCCCCTTCGCCTGTCACTCCATGTCCTGCACAGAAACTACAGCAAGGAATGCAAGTGGCAATTTAGCTGCCAAAAAAACCCCCAAAATGCTGATTTTTTTTTTTAAGGCTCCACTTGCCCTCTTGATGAAGTTCAAGCATTTGTGTCTCACCCTGCCAGCAAAGCTGAGCCCACCGAAAGCTTGATTGCAGGCAGGCTCTCAGCATTAACTGCCTGAATTACCTGCTTGAGCTGTAAAAGCCATTTTCTATCAATTTAACAAGTGTTTGCCATCACCAATACCTGAAGCCTAATTGCATTTTAAGTGCTCCAAAGATCTGGAGTACCTCTGTTTACAGCAATAACGCCTGAATTGCAAACTGTTAGGCAGGCTGAAAAAGAACACCGTGGAGATCGCCTGTTTTTCACGCAGAAGAAAACATTTTATCATTTTTAATTGCTGTTGGACATGAGACAAATCAGGAACCGAGCCCCAGCTCCACAATCTGGCTTCTCCAGCTCCTTTCTGGGGCAGAAATTCTCACAGCAACCCTTTTCACACCTCGATAAAAGCAGTCCTAAGGCTTTGCTTTTATGTGTGAAAGCTTTGGCCTCTCCAAACAGTGCAAACACTTTGCTTTTTATGGGCTCACAGCAGCTCTTTCTGCTGCAATTCACGCCCAACACAAGGATTTATCCATCTAGGGGCTGCATTTTTTGCAGCTCCCTTCCTCATTTTTGGAGCCTCTTCCTCCTGCCGGATCAGGCATCAGGTGCCAAGGGACCTGAGGCCGGTTCTGGGGAACAAAAAGGAAATTTCAGCTCAAAAATCCAGGTACGAGGTGGGGAAGAGATGAAGCTCTCAGGATGGAAACAGATTTTTCTCCTCCACACAAAAAGGGGAAGCTGATTTCTCTGAATTCTGTCTTTATTTGCAAGATGAAACCATTATAGAAATGTCTGGCTAAACTTCCTGAATTTATACTGCTTGTAACCCTGCCTCATTTCCAGCCTCGAGGAAGTAAGGCAAAAGAATTAAATTAACTTGAAATTGCAGATTCTGACCAGAGCAAAAATGAGCTTAAAGGGAATATTGATTTTTTTTTTCCCCCCCGAGTGACTGCACTTCAGCTTTTCTCTTTGCAGCCGATACAGGTTTGCTTTTCAAAGCTGTTGCATTAAATATTCCTAATTGTTTTTAACTAAAATCATTGAACAGACAATTTGAACGTACAGAAACAGCTCAACATTTACAGAAGCTACCTCTTAAAAAAGGGTCACTTTGCAATTAATTCTGAGCTAGCTGCACAGTGCACAACCTTCCAGGAGCTGACAAAATTAAAAATTGTTCCCGTTTTGTGTTTATATTCCTGGGCAAGTTTAAATCCACTCGCCCTGGCTTTTTACATCACCTTTCCCAAGGTGATACCACCCGGGCTTTGGGACAGCTTGCAGATACTGTGACACCGGGATAAATAACATATTTAACAACTGAATCATTAAATTGGGCGGACGGAACTCTTTGCAACATCTGCCTGCCAGGACAAACTTTTGCCATCTCGAGCCTGACAGGTTTGTTGGCTCAGGCAGAGCAGCACGTCCTGAGCTGGCCCCGCATTTCAAAGCACCTGCCTTGGGATCACCTAACACAGACCCAGATCAAGGTGCAACTTCCTGCGGGTTTGAAAAACAAGTGCCAGGAGGAAATGCCTCCCAGTCCCCTTATAAGGACAAAACTGAACTTAAAACTGAACTTAATACCCAGCTGCAGCACCCGAATCAAGCAATGCCAAAGTACAGCCACTGCACTCGGGCATAAAACTGCAGCGAATCTCCCCCAAGCAAAGCTGGGCTCCTTGGAGTTTAGTTTAGACTCTGACACAAATGTGGATTATTTACATCTGCCTCCCCCAATGAAAGAATGGCAAAAATATATCCCAAAGCTCACTGTGCATTCTAGGCATGCCTCAAAATAAGATTTCCCATCGCTGATGCCTCAGAAGAGACTCTGCATCCTCCTGAGCACAGGGTCAGTGTCTGCTCAAACAGAGCTGGAGCCATCTTCTCCTGCCACACTGAGCCACTGCTGAGCTGTCTTTCTACCCTCAATCTGCATTACTAGCAGCAGGCTTGATGTGTTTTCAGACCTGTCCTGCTTCTCATACGCGGATTTTAAAAATCCCAACCCACCACGACTACAGAACCATAGATTGGGTTGGGTTGGAAGATCCCTTCGAGATCGATTTAGTTCCGACTCCCTGCCATTATCCAACACGGCAATTATTTTCTCACATGCACACAGAGCAGAATGATATTTTGGGGCACAGCCGGCACACCTTGCTCACCGTGGGTTCCTCGCGTGTCCTTTGGGGTGATGGATATCCAGCCCGGGGTGATGGACATCCAGCCCCGGGGTGATGGACACCGAGCCCCGGGTGATGGACATCCAGCCCCGGGTGATGGACATCCAGCCCGGGGTGATGGACACCGAGCCCCGGGTGATGGACATCCAGCCCCGGGTGATGGACATCCAGCCCGGGGTGATGGACACCGAGCCCCGGGTGAGGGACATCCAGCCCCGGCCGATGGGACACCCAGCCCCGGCCGATGGGACACCCAGCCCCGGCCGATGGGACACCCAGCCCCGGGTGACCCACCAGGGCTGTCACCTTCCTCCCGAGGGGAAGGAGGGTGAAAGGCGCCCCAGAGTGTCCCCATGCCGTACAGGGGAGCGCTGCCAGACCCACAGCTGGACTCCATCCCCGAGCCGGGGCCGAAAGGGGGCTCTGACAGCCCGGCCTGGCCCGACCCTGGCCAGCACGAGCGCCAGAGCGCTGGACCCGCACCGCCGCAGGGAGGGCCCAGCCGCTCGCACCCCGGAGCCGGGCAAGCGGCCGTTCCGTACCCGGCCCAGGTTCCGTACCCGGGCCCCGCTCTGTATCGAGCCCCGGTTCGTACCGGGCCCACGGTTCCGATTCGGGCCCGGTTCCGTACCCGGGCCCCGGCTCCGTATCGGGCCCCGGTTCCGTACCCGGGCCCCGGCTCCGTATTCGGGCCCCGGTTCCGTACCCGGGCCCCGGCTCCTGTATTCGGGCCCGGTCCGTACCCGGCCCGCTCCTGTATTCGGCCGTCCGTACCCGGGCCCCGCTCCTGTATTCGGGCCCGGCCCCTGTATTCGGCCCCGGTTCCGTACCCGGGCCCCGGCTCTGTATTCGGGCCCCGGCTCCTGTATTCGAGCCCCGGCTCCGTACCCGGGCCCCGGTTCCGTACCCGGGCCCCGGCTCTGTATTCGAGCCCCGGTTCCGTACCCGGGCCCCGGCTCTGTATCCGGGCCCCGGCTCCTGTATTCGGGCCCCGGTCCGTACCCGGGCCCCGGCTCCGTACCCGGGCCCCGGCCCCTCTCGGCTCCGAGGACGCGGCCGCCTGGAGAGCCCCAGGCCGCCCCCGCACCGCCCTCCCCGGCCTCACTCACTCATCACTCACCGCTGCCGTGGCGGGGCGGCCCCGCGGGCTGCCCGGGGCGCTCGGCGGGCTCGGTGCGCTCGGTGCGGTCGGCGCGGCTCGGCGCGGGCTCGGCGCGGGCTCGGTGCGGGCTCGGCGCAGCCCGGGCCGGGCTCGGGCCGGGCTCGGGGCGGCCCGGGCCGGAGCGGGGCAGAGCGGGGCCGGCCCGCGGCGCAGAGCGGAGGGCGGCGGTCCCGGCAGCGCCAGCGGAGCATGCGCGACCTGGAACCGCCCCGGGGAGGCGCCGGGGCCCGCGGAGCGCCGGGGGCGGTGAGGGGTGGGACGGGCCCGGGGATGGGGATGGGATGGAACGGGGATAGGGATGGAACGGGCCCGGGGATGGGGATGGGGTGGAACGGAACGGGGATAGGGATGGAACGGGCCCGGGGATGGGGATGGGGTGGATCGGGCCCGGGGATGGGATGGAACGGGGATAGGGATGGAACGGGCCCGGGGATGGGGATGGGGTGGGACGGAACGGGGATAGGGATGGGGATGGGACGGGCCCGGGATGGGGATGGGTGGATGGCCGGGATGGGGATGGGATGGACGGCCGGGGATGGGGTGGAACGGCGGGATGGGGATGGTGGACGGGCCCGGGGATGGGATGGGACGGGCCCGGGGATGGGGATGGGATGGGACGGGCCCGGGGATGGGGTGGAACGGGCCCGGGGATGGGGATGGGGGACGGCCCGGGATGGGATGGACGGGCCCGGGATGGGATGGACGGCCCGGATGGGGATGGGTGAGGGCCCGGGGATGGGGATGGACGGCCGGGGATGGGTGGATGGGCCCGGGGATGGGGATGGAATGGGTCTGGGGATGGTGATGGGGTGGATGGGCCCGGGGATGGGGATGGGGATGGAACAGCCCCAGGGATGGCCATGAGGATGGAACGGGCCCGGGGATGGGGATGGGGATGGAATGGGTCTGGGGATGGCCATGAGGATGGATCGGGCCCGGTGTGGGAACGGCGCCTGCCGAGCCGGACCCGGCCAGGATTCCGTGCGCGCCTCTGTCAGCGCTCGGGCAGTGCCGGAGCTGCCGCTCTTGCCCAGCCCAGAACTGTGGCTGCCCAGGGTTTGTCATGGTGCGGTTGGAGCTAGGGAATACTGAATCCCAGAATCCTTCCAGGTTGGAAGATAACTTAAAGATCATCGAGTCCAACCCATGCCCTAACACCTCAACTAAACCATGGCACCAGTGCTACAACCAGTGTTTTTTAAACACATCCAGGGATGGTGACTCCACCACCTCCCCGGGTAGAACATTCCAGTAATTGATCACTCTTTCTGTGATATTTCCTAATATCCAGCCTGTATTTCCCTTGGAGCAGTTTGCGACTGTTGTGCCCTCTGGTTCTGTCAGTGCTGCCTGCAGACAGAGCCCAGCCCCACCTGAGCACAGCCACATTTTAGGAAGTTGTAGAAGGTGCTAAGGTCACCCCTGAGCCTCCTTTTCTGCAGGCTGAACCCCCCCAGCTCCCCCAGCCGTCCCTCACAGGGTTTGTGTTCCCAGCCCCTCTCCAGCCTCGGTGCCCCCTCTGGATGTGCTCAAGTGTCTCAAGCTCCTTCCTGAACTGGGGCCCAGAGGTGTGCACAGTGCTCAGGGTGCAGCCCAATCACAGAATCACAGAATGGCTGAGCTTGGGAAAGCCCTCCAGGACCATGGAGTCCAACCATGCCCAATGCCAGCCCAGAGCACTGAGTGCCACTTCCTCGGACACCTCCAGGGATGGGCACTCCAAACCTCCTTGGACAGCCCCTTCCAAGGCCTGACCACCCTCTCCACAGAGAAATTCCTGCTGGTGTCCAACCTAAACCAGCCCTGGCACAGTTTAAGACCGTGTCCTCTTGTCCTGGTTACAGAAAAGGCCAACCCCCACCTGGCTGCAGCCTCCTGTCAGGAGTGTTTGGATCATCTTTTACAAACCCACAAGCTCATTTGTAAACAACTCACTGAAATGAGGAGATGCTCACAATCCTCCTGTCTGCACAGAAAAGAAACCGGTTTCTTCACTGCGGTTTCATGCTCTTGTCAAAGTCACAGGAAACTGCACAAGTGGAAGTAAAACGAGTAAGAAAATGATTCAGTTCAATGAAATCATTCGCCCCTGCTTCCCACACACCACACGTATCTGGCATTTTCTTCTGACAGAAGAGTGAATCTGCTGCTGCCTTTAGGGGGAATCATCCTAAGAGAGGAATAGGTCATTAAAAAACCCATTCTGATAAACGTTTCCCCTCTGTGTAGCTCACAGCAAGCACACTGACATCATTTTATCAAGGTGTGAAAGGCCCCTGGCTGTTCTGAAGTATTTACACACCACTGCAGTTGCCCTGCCCCAGCTCATCTGCCTTGTGCCGCAGCAGTCCCAAATTTTGGCCCTTTTCTCCAGGGAATGGACCTGGGAGCAGCTGGGATCAGGTGCTGCTGGCCTGGGAGTGCACATGTCCAGGTGGTTGTAATTTATAAACTAAAGGAATAATCCTTGATCCCGTTTTTCCCCTCTCCCAAGAGGAATCAGGCCAGCCCTTCCCCACCTGTTTGCACAGCTGCCAGGGAGCCAGCAGGGTGGAATTTGGATGATTTTGCACTCTTTCCTCAGGTACGTGCCACTGTGGGAAAGCACTGGAGCCTCACCCCGTTCCCATCACTTTGGGAATCCCAAGATTAGGAAAGAGCCTGAGGCTGGGAGAGGTTAAACAGTGCAAATCATGGAAGGGTCTGGATTGGAAGGGACATTAAAAATCATCTAATTTCACACCCCTGACACTTTTCACTACCCCAGGTTGTTCCAAACCCCATCCAGCCTGGCCTTGGACACTTCCAGGGATCCAGGGGCAGCCACAGCTTCCCTGGGCACCCCGTGCCAGAGCCTCACCTCCCTCACAGGGAAGGATTTTCCCCTAACATCTCTGTGGATGTACCATGGCTCCCAGGCCTGACCTCTTCTTGTTCCCTTTTCCCCACATTTTACCTGCAGGAGCTGCTTCCAACAATTCCCTTTCCTTCTCACCAGCCCTTTCCACGGTTTTGCCTTGATAAGGATAAAATCCGTTTTCTTGCTGGGTTTTCATGGTGAAAACCACTCCAGAGCTGCATTATTTATCCCTTACAGGCAGGACCTCTTTCTCAGCACAGCAGCTGAGGCTGCAAAGGTCCTTAAATCCTGGAGCTGCCGAGCCGAGGCTGTGAGCAAGGATTGCATAAGGGGCTTAGCCTGGGGCTGCTCCTGGAGGAGAGCAGCTTTACCTCCAAATCCCTGCCAGAGCCCAGGAGCACGGCCAGGAATGACCCAAGGCCACGTCCTGTCCTTCAGCCAGAATTAAATCCTCACACATCTCACTTTAAAAAAAAACAAAACAGGGGCTGAGCTGCCCTGGCACTTGGATTTCACTGGAATTGTGTGTGCAGTCTCCCACTCCAGTCTGCTTTTGCCTTCTTTTCCTTGGCTTTGGGACACTGCTGATTTCTGCTGTGATGTGAAACTGGGATGAAATCAATGTGCTTCTAAAAATTCCTCCAACAACTATGTTAATAACAGGGGGAGGTTTCCAGCCTATCCCCAAAATTGTCTGTGTTTACCACAACATTCCAGCCTATAGGAAGGATGTAATTTTGTATTAAAACTCTTAAAGTTGTTTTCTCTAAGGAATTAATCATCTGTATTTGTGGCTGACTTTGTTTCTTGCTTAGGAAGAGAAGAGGCTTGCAAAGAGCTGCAGAAAAATAAAAATAAATCTTTTTTTTTCCTTCTAAGTACTGTAAAAATCAAACTAAATTCTACCAAATTTCTTCTTGTAGCCTTCTTTAAAGAAGGGGTAGGGATGGATGGATGGATGGATGGATGGATGGATGGATGGATGGATGGATGGATGGATGGATGGATGGATGGATGGATGGATGGATCCATGGATGGATGGATGGATGGATGGATGGATGATGGATGGATCCATGGATGGATGGATGGATCCATGGATGGATGGATCCATGGATGGATGATGGATGGATGGATGGATGGATGGATGGATGGATGGATGGATGGATGGATGGATGGATGGATGGATAGATGGATGGATCCATGGAGCCATGGAGCCATGGATGATGGATGGATCCATGGATGATGGATGGATGGACGGATCCACGGATGGATGAATTATCCCTTACTTTTCCACTCTGCTGTTTGATTTTCAACTTCACCTTTCCCTCTGCAATGGGATATTTCCACTTCAAACAGTTTAAGTGTTTTAAAAGCCTCGTTTTTTTGTTGTATTTCAAGGTGCAGCGAGGGGCATACAGTAAAGTGCTTTAAATCACCGATGGCATCAGCTCGGGATTGACAGGACTTTTCTATAAAGGTGATTTAACGCTCCCTAAGTGGTTCCAGTTTGACATTGATTTGTTCCTGCCAGTAACTCTGGGGCCTGCTTCTCCTCACTCATCTCAGCAAAATTCAGGAAAATACAATGAAGTCAGAGGCACTGGGACATGAGTAAAAGGTGACATAAAATTTCTTAACCTGTAGCAGGATTTGAAAGCATTCTGAGACCAACTCTGTGCCTTTGCACACTTCCAGAGAGTTCTGCTGAAATTAGAAATAATTTCAGGAATTGCATTTTTGCTTCTCTCCGTGGTGGCGGATGGGGAGCAGGGTCAGGAGGAGCAGGAGGAGGGGGTCACCCAGCCCAACCCTGGGTGCTCCAAACCCCTCCTTGAGGTGTATAAATAGACACCCGAGTGCACGAGTTCTTTACATCTGATCTGCTTGCTGAATTTACCTCCAGCTTCCTGTGCTCGCGGAACATGCGTGACACCCCCGCTGGTGACACGGTTTGCAGAGGGCTCTGCTTGGAAAAGCAAGTGAGAGAATTTATTTTGAGACACGAGGAAGGTGTGAATTGCTTCCGAGTAATTAACAACTTCTAAAGATGGTGCTCCATCCTGGTTTTTTTTGTTGTTGTTGAAAGCTAACAATCTGAGTTTGGGGAAGGAGAGCTACGTCCTATCGGTAGCCCAAGGGTACTTGGCAAAACGAAGATTAGATTTCGTGCAGGCAGAGCAGCCCCGATTCCGAGGGTGCCCCAGCCGGGCTGCAGGGGGATTTCCTGAGCTGCCAGAGCCGTGCGTGGGAGGTGGAACAGGAGCTCCATTCCCGACTTTCCTGGCCGGGGGGATGGAGTTCACTGCTCTGCTCCAAGCTGGGGAGTGTGAAGATGCTGCTCAGCCCTGCGGCAGGCACGTTCATGTTGCTGCTTGCCTTCACGTCTGCTTTTTCCCGTTGCCATCTTTCTGGTTCTTCATTGTTCTTACACCCAAGCAACGGTTTTATTTTCATTTTTGTATTTTATTTTCAGAGTTCTCTGCTGAAAAATATCCCTTCTGTGGCCTTGCTGGGAAGCAGAAGCTGGGTTTGTGCAGAGCTCTAGAGCAGCTGCAAAGGAGGAAGTGGGGATGGTGGGCAGCTCCAAACGCCCCTGCTGGCTCCCCCTCCCCTGGACTCCGACTCACTCCACCAGCACGTTTTTACTGCGCTTCGAGCAGATGAAGAAAATACATCAAGACAAATCAATACTGCCCAGAAGCTCAAATGCATTTTCTTGAGCTCATCCACTTCCCAGCACAGCTTTTTCCAGCAGGATGAGCTCGGTGCTGGCACAGCTCACAGGTACTCACTCGCTGCCTGGCTGCCTGCCAGCCACACCACTGGAGCTAGACAATGCTCCTGCTCATGGCCTGACTCCACAGCCAACGAGATTTATGGATATATATGGAGATTTCTTTTTTCTGGGAGACATATATATACATCCCAGAAAAAGCTGTATGTGCAACAGCTGGGTTTTATAAGGGCAATTTTAGCACTTACTGAAACTGGAACAGTGACCTCAACCAGAGCGATCATTAAATATTCCTGGATGGGAAACAGCACGTTTGTCACCAAAATGATACAATATTGATCATGTTCCCCCTCTCTGTCCACACAGCCTCGTGTACATGGCTGGGGCTTTTCTCAGGTCATGCCCAGCCCTGCAGAGCAGGTTCCCTGTCCCATTCAGAGGGCCACCCGTGACACAGAGCACGTAGTGTTTCTAAAATCTTTAGTGCTTGGACAAATTCCAAAGCTCACTCTGCTGCTGCTTGCCTCATGTGCACTTGTGGAAATTGCAATTCCTCACTTAGATTTTGAGGTGGGGTTTCCATATTCCCCCTCCCTCTGTCATAAGGAGATTGGGAATTAGGGTTGTGTTTACAGGAAGGGTGTTGTTCATAATGGCACAGAGGGTTCAGAAATCCAGGCAGGATGGCAAACAAACTCCAGATCTGGAGGAAAGTGGATTTTTTTTTTTTTTCCCCCATTAAGGATGAGCTGAGTGCCCCTGTCCAGCTGTGCTGGTTGAATGGAGTCAGCAGGACCACATGGCTGCTGTGGGAAGGGACAAAAGAAAATATCAGGGATCTTAGAGCCAGAGAAATGTGATGTTCTGGCTGGTCTCTGTCACCCTGGCTCACCTTTAAATGGCACAGTCCACATTAAGAGGAGAATTGTCACAGTGCACTTCAGCATGGGTTTCAAACCTACTAAGAACATCAGATTGCAACACAAAATTTGGTGGAAGTAGCTGATGTTACCATTCTGGTCCATGAAACCAAGGGAGGTGAGGAGCAGTGTAGGAATTTTCTCCCATCTCCCTGTCCCTCATTCCCTCTCATATTTCAGGCAGTTGTTTTAAAAAGGCTGTGACATTTCCTTTAACTTAGCTGAGTTCAAGTGGTGATGAAGTGAGAAGTCCACAGTCTAAGAAGGAAATAAACAGACCCTGTTCCTCCAATTTTCAGGTAAAACCAGAAATAAAAGAGTTTTCCTTTAATGGGGCTGCAAACACAACTGCAGAAGCTTGGCACGTTTACATTGAAAATTAATTAAGCTTCATTAGCAATAAACCTCTGGAAATTTTCATTTCCAGAGTCCCCTGGATACATTTCAAGCCAGGATGCAGCAAGGCTTTGGATGCTGGAGATGTGGATGCTCTGCACAGGAGGAAGATTTTGCTCAAGCAACCACGGGACTTTTTGATCACTCTGGGAAGGTGAGCACGGGTGTTTGAGGGAACTGCTCACAACCAAATCAGGAACAGTTGTCTCTGTGAGTTGTGTCCATCTCATCCAGCACAGCCTGTGCTTCCATGGGAGAGGGATTGACTCCTCTCATCCACTTCCCTCTGGAAGAATCCTGAGAACATTGACACCTTTAAAGTCAGGCTGTCTCTCTTTCCAAAAGCAGGAGGTGAGCACAGAAAGCAGCTCTCCCTGTACCAGTTAAAGCACTGACCTGCCCAGCTCCTCTGCCAGCCCTTTCTCCAGGGCTCTTTGCCACCACCAGCCCAAACCTGCCTGTGCTGCTGCCCTCACCTCATGGCCTTGAATTCCCACCACCCTGAGCCCCAGGCTGGTCCCATGGGTGGGGTTTGGCTGCTGGGATGGGTGCACAGCTCCGCTGTCCATCCACCAACACCTGGACCAGGAATCCTCTGCTCTCTGCCAGTTTTATTTTTAGGCGGGAGGAATCAGAGGCTTGTGCAAATGTTTAATCAAAGGTCTCTTCTGAATTATTCAGTGTGCTCTGCCTGCTCCTGGAGCTCATTCAAAGGGAGGGCAGTGCAGAGAGCTCTGACATTTGCTGTGAGAGAGGAGGTGGCAGAGGGAGCACAGACAGCCCCCTGCCCTCTCCACCCCTCCTGCCCCTCAGGCTCCAGCTCTGGGCTGCCCTGGCACTGCTGTCCAGCACCAAATCTGAGCAAATTTGCCTTCATTTAAGGTGGCCCTGTGTGGCACAGAGCTGGGGACTGCTGTGTCCTGAGCTATGGGTGAGGCTGCAGTGCCTGACTTAAGAGGATCTGAGGAAAAACCTGAGCAACCTCGTATTTCTCTCCATTTTCTGCTCTGGTTGAAAGGGGCTTTTTCCAGTGGCAGACGCACATCCCTGTGCTCACAAAACCCAAAGTGCAGCTCTCAGCCTCTTGAAGTCAAAGGGGAACTTGAGATTTGAGTTCTAATTTCAGCTGTGAACGAAGCACAGCTGGGAGCCAAAGCCCTTTGGAGTAGGGGGGTCTTTCCTCTGGTTCCAACACTCCCAGAGAAATTACATTTGCTCAACAGTAATTAAAGACCTTGCATAAGAGTATATTAGTCCCTATGTGGGTCTGTGCACCTCTCCTGCTCCTGTGAAATGTTATGAAGAGCAAATGATGTATCAAATAGTGCAAATACAGAAATTACAGCAGTAACTTTGATTCTGCACCCCACTGGAACGCTCAGCTCCTGCTGAGTACCTTTGTCCTTCAAAGTACATCACATAAAGTCACAGTTTCCCTTGGTGAATCAAGCTAGTAACAAAATGCAGGGTTTACACATAATCCAACAACTCAACAAGCAGATGTTTCCAAAATGTGAGATACAGGCAGAAATATCTTCAGGAGAAAAAAAGAAGGGATTGTGTTCAATCAGGAAAATCCAGGGAAAACCAGGACAGTACAGACAGACTTCAGTAGAGTTCATTCCACATTGTCCAGCATCTCCAGGCTCAAGCTGAGGAATTCCTTAATCAGACATAAACCCAAGTTGCTTTCTGGTCCATCTCATATTTGCATGGGGACATTGCGAGTAGGAAGCTTGGTTTGTAAAGATGTTGAATCACCAAGGTCTGGGTTAAGGTTCAAGTTCAAGTGTCTGCTCTAAGCTGGAGGTTTGAATGAGCAGCAATTCAGCCTGACTCACATGAGGCACTGCTGGACTTTGAAATGGCAGCGTGCTTGAAGCTCTCTTGGGAAGGATTGTTCTTGTTTTAGTCCTGCAGTAACAGAAGGGACATTTTTTTTGGGGGGGAAAAAGGCATTTTGGGGAAAGGCAACATCTCCACCTGATCTCAAAGCCTGCAGACAGTGGATGCCTTTAATCCTGCTGCTGTCAGAAGATCCAGGCTGCTCCAAGCAGCAGCTCCCACCCTTAAAAGGCTGAGCTGAGGCTGGGAGGCAGGAGCAGAGCAGCCCTTGCAGGCTGCAGAGCCCCGAGGAGCCACCCCAGGAGCAGCACAGCTCTGCTGCTCACACAGGACGTGGGTGGGAGAGGCCAGACGGGAAAAGGGACTTTCCTGAGACCCACTGGGTAAGAACAGACACAGCTGGAAGGGCAGCACGAGAGCGTGCCTGCCTTGGGATCAACGCCAGGAATCCCAGACAGCTTTACCAGGCTTGTTTCTGAGGCTGCAGCACTGCATGCAGGTTGTTTATGTCTTGCTTTAACACGCTGGGGGAGGAAGTGCTCCACTGGCAAAAGAGACTCTCAGAGTTGCACTGCTCATGTGCAGCAATATTGGGACAGCAAATCCACCAGGCTGTCCCATTCCTGTATCAGTAGGAAAAAGAGATGGACTCGGTGCACTGTGCTAGAGAGGGAGATAAATTCCAGTAAATCTGACTGGAGAGGCGCTGCTCTGAGGCACAGCCAGAGCTTCAGTTCCTGTCCCATGCCAGAGCTCGAGGCCGTGCTTGTTGTGAGAGGAAATGAGAGGCACGAGTCGCTGGGGCGGGCTCTGTGCCCTGCCCAGCAGCCCCAGAGGAGTGTCCCACACCGCACAGTGCGCTAAAAACAGCACGGGCTGCTCCCTGACCCCAGACCTCAGCCACCTTGGCAGGTGAGCAGCTGTATTCCTCAGATCTGATCCGTAACAAAGCTTGGATCTGCCTCTGAGCACTTCTCTTGCTTCCCGTGAGCAGAAGAACTCGATGGTTTCTCTAAGGAGCCAGCACGCTATTTCCACCAGGGAGCACCCGGAGCTGTTCCTGGGGCAGCACCATGAGCGCCTGCCTGGCGGCACCTGCCTTTCTCCCAGAAAAGCGCATGCACATTCCCTCAGCACCTGCAGGATCCCGAAAGGGGTAAAAAGAGAGCCCTGGGCAGCTTCCAAACGCTCCCATCCAGGATCGCACAGCTCCTCCTCTCTCCCATCCACCCTGGAATAGAGCGTGGCACGGGGAGGAGGAGCACAGTGGAGTTCTGTGGGACAGCCAAGGCAGAGATGAGCACTGCTCCTTTTTGGGATAAACACATTCCTGCCTGATCAAGAGGTGCCTGTAGCCTTCAGAAAGAGGAAGCTGCTCGGATTTTAATCCAGAATTTAAGCCCTTGGTAGCAGGATGTGTTTTTTATTGTCTGCAGTTTCTGGTGAGGCAGAGCCCTGCTCCAGAGCCAGCCTCGAGCCTCTGTCACAGCACCAGGAATAATTTCCCCCCTTTAAGTGATGTAGGCTGGCAAAATATTCCATCACAGCTGCACAGCCTCAACCCTCCTGGGCTGCCCCAAAAAACTTCCAGGGAGCAGCAGAGAAATGAAAAAAAAAATTATCTCGGGGCTAATCCCTGTGCAGGGAACCACAGGGCAAAGCCCTGCTGGACACGAATTATCCAGCCCAGAAAAAAAGGAATTTCTAAACACCACTGGGTCAATGACCACGCTGAATGTCAGGATGGAGAGTAAATAGTGACTTCTGGAATGTGCCACATCAGCTGGAATGCCAGCAGCTCCTCGGGAAGGGCAGGACTCTGGGAAACAGGCACTGATATTTGTGCAGGGTTCGGTTACTTTATGCAAAAACCTTGGGATTTCAGTCCCACCACGAGCCGGCCCGCGGGGCCCCTCTGCTGTCGCGACCCAGCACTGCAGAGTTAACTCGGCACAAAAATCAGAACAGGCTCCCTGAAAACCGCCTCGCTTCCAGGGATTTTGATGACATCGCTGTAAAAATGACCCAGGAAATTCAGTCTCCTTCTCTACCGAGCAGAGAAGCCCCGAGGAAACCCTGCAAGGGACTGTCCCTGATGCACCAGCAACTCACTGCCTGAAAGAATCCATTTCCACCACTCATTTCCATGTAGAGACCTCTGAGTTACAGGAGCCAGCCAAGACGGTGGCATCTTTAACAAAAAAACGTTAAAAAATTCTTTAAAGGGCTTCATTTTCTCTATTGCTACAGAATAATTGGTTCTGTTAGCAAGTATCCCCACTGAGGGGCCTGTCTGTAATTTAATATCCACCAAGCTGCACAGGACCCAAATTTGGGAACCATTTCTGAACATTCCCAAAGCACAGCATTTCTGGAAGCCCTCCCAAGATGAAACCAGCCAATCACGAGGCAAAGTGTTTGTTATAAATGCATATTTTAGTATTGGCTTTTTGCAAATGATAGAATGAATGTTATAAATATGTTTATTTCTGTAGTTTTTAGTGTGCTGAATAGACATATAGTTTTTTTTCTTTACTGTAGTTTATAATTTAAGTGTAGTGTGTTTCAGCTGCCTGAATAGATAACTTCTAAAAGAGGCCCAAGTGACTCTCAGCATTCACCACTTGTGAAAAAAAAGACCAAAGCCCAAATCAAAAGATGATAAGAACCTAATAAAAGTAAGATTACGCTTTACAGACCCAAGGAACGACTATGCAGAACAGTTCCTAGAAAAATCAATGTACATAAGTCCAGGCATGAAAAACAGGATAAAAAAGAGTAGTTCCAAGACACCAGCGTGCTCTTGGCAGTGTGCTGCATTTCTTTGCTTTATCTCTTATTGTCTTTATTAAACATTTTTTAAACTTTACCAAGACAGTGAGCTTTGTTTCTCACACGTGGAGGATTTTATGGAAGCAGAGGAGATTTCTGTGCCGAGGGCTCCGGGTGGGAGGGGTGGCTCTGGTGGCCCCGGGATGCTGTGAAGCTCAGATGGCTGCCATCCTTCAGTTATCACAGTACTGTACCTTTACAAGAGACAGCATCAGCACTGTGATAACTGAGCCAGGGCAGCCTGGCAGTCATTGGCCCCGCCGTGGCACCGCCGACTCCTCGCCGTCCTCCTCCCTCAGTGACCCCAAAACCCCGCGGGTCACCCCACGGGGGAAAGCCTCAGGAGCTCCAACACAAGTGGCTTTGCAGCTGAGGTTCACTGCGGGAAATCAGCCATGAAATTAGTGTTATCTTAATGACCACGGCGGCTCCTGCAGGGGTTTTTTAAGCAGCGGCTTCTTCTGGGTAAATCCACGCAGGCTGGATTTAACGGAGGAGGAATAACCAACCCTCCTCCCCCTTAAACCAGCCAGGCAGCAGCACTTGGCTGCTGCTGCTCAAGTGTTGGGTGTCAGGGAGCCGTGGGGACAGTGGCAGCCAGCCAGGAGAGCTGCTGAGCCACTCTGGGCCAGCAGGATCACCACGGGCACGGCCCCGTGCCCCGAGCCCGCCAGGCTGCCTCGTTTTCCAGGGGCTGGGATTTTCCAGCCCTTCACTGGGCTCCTCTGGAGTTTGGCACAAGGGTCTCCAGAGGCAGCAGGGCTGATCCAGCTGTGCTCCAGCAAGCACAGAGGGGCCTCCAGGTGTCTGAGTTGGCATTTTTAGGTCATTAAATCCACATAAAAACATTTGAAAGACACTATCCCACTAATTAGTTAAATTACAAGCTTCCATCGACCTATATTTACTCCCCCTCAGGTGTTTTTTCTCCTTCCTTAAAAACAGGCACTGCTGAAAAGATCATGGAATTATTTCTCCACCTCCCACTTGGTTGTGTATTTCTACGACTTTACTCCCTCTTGGTTTTTGCCTTGCCTAAAACCAGGCATTCCTGAAAACATCTCCAAATTATTTCTACAACCCCCATGCTGCCTGGGGGAATTATTGGATACATCAAGCTCCCAAATGAGTTTAAAAAAACACAGGGGTTTCATGGAGCCCGAGTTAATGTGTTACTAAGTTTCCAATAAAAGTCCATTTATGATGTGGAGCAGCACAAGAGGATTCTCCCTTTCCACCAGGAGGAAGCAGAAACTCCAAATTTTTGGTTTTTGTGGTTTTTTTTTTTTAAACACTAAACTCACCTGGCAAAAAGAAGGTGCTGAGAGGTTCCAGAGGCTGTTTTTAAGAGAGAAACACAAAAAACTCGGCTGGCTCCAGCCATGAAAACGCTGCCTTACAAGTTTGCAACTCCAGAGGGCAATGGAGAGGCAAACCTGGAATATCGGAGGAGCAACACGCAGGGGAAAAAAAAAAAAAAAAACAACCAACCAACATTTGTACATTTTAAAACAAACTCCAAACATACATTACATAAAAAGGGACAGTCAACAGATTATGCAATGCTGACGTCAGGCAGCACAGATGACTTCAGCATGCATCCCCAAATTTGCAGATTTGCCACAGTTTGGGGATTAATCATTAAGGAATTGGCTGTTGCTAGGAAAGCACAACAAAAACTTGCTAAAAATATTGATGGATTCTGTCCGTGCAAGGGTGGGTTTGGAGAGGGAAAGGAGCTGCCTGAGCAAGGAGCCCTTGGCTCTCACTCCAGGGGTGATTTCACACCACCATTGGTATTCCAGGTGAGGAATTCTGATTTCAGCAAGTGTGGGATTGGGAATTCTACATTTCACAGGCCGAGGTGATGAGAGAAGACTCGCTGCTTTGCAATTCAAGCATGCTTTGATCACTCCATCAGGATTTAACTGTGCTCCAGCAGCTACTTATCACGGTATTAAAGGGAGAGGGTGAACAATTCCTCCCCAGCACCCTCTGGCACAGCAACTCTTGGAGTCACACCCGTATTCCAAGGGCTGATGCCATTTTCTCTGAAGGATGCAGCTCTTCCCCCAACACACAGTTTGCTGTCTTGCATCTCACACACACAGATTTTTGCTTTGCTTCAGCCAGACTAAAGCTACACAGACCTGAAGCAGAAAGCTCAAGTAGGTTTTACATTTATCTGGAAGAAAACACCTTTTTTTTTAGCAAAACCCACATTAGTTTTGGAGCCCAGCACACATTTTTGTTCTTGTTTCTGCTGAGGCCCTGCAAAGTTCTGCACTTTTTTTTTTTTTTTAAACAAACCCTCTACTTTCCAGAGTTTGCTGCCAGTTCTCACCTTTAAAACCCGCTTAAGTTGGCCTGGCTGGTTTTCAAACTCCACTTCCACCTCGTGCCCCTTTGGGGCTGGCGGTATTTTGTTGCACGGGAACCCCGATTCCTTCGGCATCCCGGCGATGGGATTGGGGGCGCTCCCTGCCCGCAGCCCCGGGGTCTGTCCCTCCCCACCCGTACGCACGGGCCCAGGCCGCTCCAGCGCTGCCAGCTGCTCTCCGCCTGCCCGGCCGCAGGAGCCGCGAGGGCAACAAACCTCCTTGCCCTGCTTTCCATCCTCCCCAGCGCGCCCTGAGCACGAATCCCGGCGAGCCTGCGGAGGGAAGAGAACAAACGCCCGGTTACGGGGAGGCAGCGGCGCTGAGGGGCACGGAGCGCGCTGAGGGGCGGCGGAGCCCGGCAGGGCCCGCGCTGCCGCCGCTCCCAACTTCGCTCCGAGGGCGCTCGCCGAGGTTTACCTGGAGCGGGGGAAAGGCCAGGAGAGCCGCGGGCCGAACCGGGCTGAGCCGGGACAGGCCGGCCGGAGAGCGGCGGAGCGACCCCCGCGCCGCTCGCCCCTCAGCGGAGCCGCGACCCGCCCGGGCCAGAGAGAGAGAGGAGGGGGGGGGGGGGAGCGGCGGCCCCGCCCGCGCAGCCCCCGAAAATGCGAGTGCGCCACGGGGCAGCGCCGCGCCCAGCGCCGCCGGCCCCGCGCCCCCCGCCGCCGGCCGCCCACCCATCCCCGCGGTGCCCGGGGCCGCGGCGGGCCGGACCCACCTGCGGGCGCGGCGGGGCCGGGGCGCGACATGACGCAGCACGGGCGGGCGGGCGGCGTGAGCGCCGCCATCTTGCCGTGTTTATGGCAGCGCCGCGCGCCCACGTGACCCGCGCCCGCTTCCGGGGGCGGCGCGGGGGCGCGCGCGGGTGGAGGGGAGGGGGGGGCGGGGGGGAGAGGCGCGCGCGCCCCCGAGCGCGGGCACGGCGGAACCCGCGGGGGCGCGCACCGGGCACGGGAACGGGAATGGGAACGGGAGCGGGAACGGGAACGGGAACGGGAACGGGAACGGAACGGGCACAGGGCTGCGCCCGCCGGGACAGCGCGAGGGGGTGACACACAACACACGGTGACACATGGTGACACACGCACAGGGAGTGACACACGCGCAGCGACACGCACACAGGGAGTGACAGGCACAGAGTGACACACACGGGGAGTGACAGAGTCACAGTGACACGCACACACAGTGACACACACACAGAGACAGAGGGAGTGACATAGTCACAGTGACACAACACAGAATGACACACAGTGACATACAGTGACACACACGGGGAGTGACACACGCACACAGTGACACACAGAGGGAGTGCCACACGCACGAGGGACACACACACACACACATGGAGTGACACACACACACAAGGAATGCCACCCGTGGAGCCACACACGCAGCGGCAGTCACACACGGACACACACACAGAGCGACACAGACACAGGGAGTGACACAGACACCGCCGCCGTGCCACCACTGCTGAGCAACCCCTGGGCACGGCGGGCTGTGCGGTGCCAGGCTGTGCTCAGGCTGTGCTCCATCTCCAGGCTGTGTGTGTGCCGCCTGTACATCCACAGGTTGTGCCTGCCCCTTTTCCGCCTGTGCATCCACAGGTTGTGCCTGCCCCTTTTCCGCCTGTGCATCCACAGGTTGTGCCTGCCCCTTTTCCGCCTGTGCATCCACAGGTTGTGCCTCCCCTTTTCCGCCTGTGCATCCACAGTTGTGCCTGCCCGCGTTCCAGCTGTGCATCCACAGGTTGTGCCTGCCCCTTTTCCGCCTGTGCATCCACAGGTTGTGCCTCCCCTTTTCCGCCTGTGCATCCACAGGTTGTGCCTGCCCCTTTCCGCCT
Source organism: Sitta carolinensis (assembly GCA_032173965.1). Classification (NCBI taxonomy): domain Eukaryota; kingdom Metazoa; phylum Chordata; class Aves; order Passeriformes; family Sittidae; genus Sitta; species Sitta carolinensis. Next base: position 29,637,043 of record CM063289.1, read on the forward strand.
GTGCATCCACAGGTTTGCCTGCCCGTGTTCCGCCTGTGCATCCACAGGTTTGCCGCCCTTCCGCTGTGTTCACAGGTTGTGCCGCGCGTCAGGTGCAGCCACAGTTGCCCGCCACGGCCGCGTTCCGCTGTTCGCAGCGGGGCACCCGCAGGTTTGTCCCCGCCGGCTGCAGCCGCCGTGCCCGCCCCGGGGTCGCGGTGCCCCGCGGGTCCCCCCGGCTCCGGCGGGCGCGGCCGTGCCGGGCGTGCGGGACGTGCCCCGGGAGCCGCTTCCATGGGCAGCGCTGCTCGGGCGAGCCGGGATGTGACGGAGCGGGATGCGCCGAGCCTGGATGTACCGGAGCGGGATGCGCCGAGCCGGGATGTACCGGAGCGGGATGCGCCCAACCGGGATGCGCCCAACCGGGATGTGCGGACCCGCGGGGGCCCCGTCGGGCCGGGGGGATGCGCGGGCGGCTCCGGGACTACAAATCCCAGGGTGCCGCGGCCCGAGGGGGCGGGCGGGCGGCGCGGGGGGAGCGGCCGCGGGGTCCCCCCGCCCTGCTGATGTGTCCGGGCGGTGCGGGGGGAGCGCGGCCGGGGCTGACGCGTGTCCTGCCCCGCAGCGCTCCGGCGCCGGCAGCCGGCCATGGCCTCCAAGCTGCTGCGGGCCGTGGTGCTCGGCCCCCCGGCTCGGGCAAGGGCACGGTGTGCGAGAGGATCGCCCGCAGCTTCGGGCTGCAGCACCTCTCCAGCGGGCAGTTCCTGCGGGAGAGCCTCGGCGGCGGCGGCGGTGAGTGCCCGCGGGGCCGCCCCGTCGGCCCCGGGAGCGGGGGGTCCCTGCTGGGGATGAGCGCAGGGGAGGGATGCCGATGGAGGTGGCGGTGGGATGGAGACGGGCACGGATGGGGGATCCGTCTCCACGGCGGGCGCACCACAGGTTGTTTTCTTCCCGTGGATTTGGCACGGCTCATTCATCGCCTGCTCCCTCCAGCCGGAGCTCACGGAGCCGCTCGGGAGAAGCGGGATGCGAAGCCGTGGCGTGCCGTGGGTGTTTTGTTATCGCTGTGCTGGCTGATCACGGCTCCGGAGAGGGCGATGTGGAAACCCCACCTGGCCGAGCCCCGACGAGGGCGAGCGGCCGGCGGTGGCCGGGGCTCGGGGCGTGCGTGCTGTTATTAATAACTCCATCGTGCCCAGGTGGTGGCCGGGGATGCAGGGCAGATGGCTGGAATGCTGCGGCATTCCCACGGCGGCGGGGATGCGCTGGGAAGGAGCAGAGGGAAAACCTGCCGGGAATATCGCTGCGGCTGCTCTGGCCGGCTCCCAGGAGCGGCGAGCGGCAGGAGATGGGTGTCAGCACCAGTCACCCCTGGAAAGCCGGCTTTTAGAGCTGGCGGCCCCCAGGCAGGGCAGCGCTACCTATCCCGTGTCCGACATCCAATTCCAAAGCCCTGGGAGCTGGGATGCGCTGTGCCGGTGTCCCTCGGGTGGTGAGGGGCTCCAGGTGCAGGCGAGGCTCGGGAGCTGAGCCCCGGCTCTGCAGGATTGGGCAATCCCGGCGTATTTCTCTTCCCAACACTTCCTTCTGTCCTCTGCTAATGTGTGAAAGAGCGACCCGGGGGGGAAGCTGACTCACCGGGCAGGGGAACGGTGAAACGGCCGCGATGCAAAACAAGCCGAGAGGGTTTAGAAGGGATTTCTATTCTAGAAGGATGACGAAAATAGGGAGGAAAATTAGGGAGGGTAAAGTTTTGGAGAGGTGCATGGTCCGACAAGGGCGTTGCACACAGCTCCGCGCTGGTCATTCATGTGAAAATATCCAGGTTTCCTTTTGTAAATAAAGAGGACAATAATATTTCCTTTAGAGGGAGGCTCGAAATTTGGAAAAACGCGTTGAGGGCTTTGGCTGAAGGGCAGAAAGCCGGGCTGAAAAGCAAGCAGAGGTGCAGCGTGTGGAGAGGGGCAGCCCAGTGAGACTGCCCAGCCGGGAGCTCCCACAGCCAAGCTTGAACCACTGACTGTCCTGAACTTCACATCTCAGTTCATGCTCTTGCTGTAGAGCTCCTCTGGGGACACTGGAGAAGCAAGGAGAGATAGCTGAAGGTGTCTTGGGTACATCCAGAAGGAAACAACAGGGAGAAACGCGGGGAAAATTACTCAGAAGGAAACCAGCCATGGTTTGGTTCATCTGGCGTGACATTCGGGTCCCACCTTTGACTCAGCCTCTGTAAGAGCTCTCAGTGAGCTCCAGTTATTTGGGTTGTTTTGGTGTTGTTGTTTTTTTTTGGTTTTTTTTTTTTTTGCTATTTGCTTTGGACAAGCTGTTACATGACTGTGCTGCCGTGTGCCAACTCCGAGGGAAACGAGGTGGAAGTAGCTCCTCTTCCCAAATTTATCAGCTGCGAAGTAGCTCCTCTTCCCAAATTTATCAGCTGCGTCACCGGCTTTGTGCTTTAGGGGAGCTGGGGCTCTGCAGAACCAACAGAGTCATTACAGACTCATCATCCCAAAGGCAACTCTGAATCCTGTGTTTTTACAGGGATCTTGGCCTGATGTGTCAGTGCTCCAGGGATTTTCACTGCCGGGCGTGAAGTGGCCGTGGCTGTGGGTTCGGGCTGGGGGGCACGGGGGGCTCCTGCTGCTGGAGGAAGGCTGAGTTCCCAGCATGGAGAGCATTCCAGGCCCCTGCTGGAGCTGGAAGTGACAATCTCAGGGAACAAAGACTCACTTCTGAGGCAGGTGAAGCAGCTGAATGCACGGCTGCTGCTGAAGGGTTTCCAGTCGTGCTCCAGCAGCCCCCGAGTACACCCGTCCTCACCTTGGGTCCTCTGATCGGTGTCTCTCAGCAAGTGGCAGCTTGCAGTAGGAAAAGGCCTTTGTAACATCCTGGGACACTTACAGGCTGTGTTTTGGTGCTGGAGGGTGGTGAGCCATTCCCCGAAACCCCGGTGGGTGTTGGCAGTACCCCCAGGTCTTAGCAGGACTCTGCAGTTCATTTGCCAAACAACTGAATTGCTTGTCCTGGCTTTGGCTGAGGGTCTGTGGGCCTTGTGTCCGTCTCACTGCTCCCTTTCAGGTGCTCTGTTGGAGCCAGAAGTGGCTCCTGTCCCCTCCTCGTGACAGATTTCCTTTGTGAATATCCACCAAAGCAAGCACAAGACAAAATTCCCTGGGGGATGTGGGCTGTGCCCAGCCCAGCCCCACAGCCCTTCTCCACACCTTCCCCACGGACTGTGCCCCTTGCTGGCCACTCTGGCCTGGTTGGTGGCCAAAGCTGAGCCCAGGGGTGCAGCCTGCCAGTCTCTGCTTTCCCATGGGGGCCCTGCTGTGTCCCTGAGTGTGGGAGCACTGTTCTGACCATGGGAATCTCTCCCAGTCCTCCAGACAGACCCCACTGTCTGGATCCAAGCCTGGATTTGGGGCCACATCAGGCTCCTGCTCCCTAAAATGACATCCTGATGCTGAGGGCAGGGTGGGTGCAGCATCTGTGTCAGGAAAAAGATCCCAAAACGGGGGTGACACCTGCTGTGACTTAACTGTGGTGGTGCATTGGTGCCCTATCCACTCCTGGGATTTCTCCTCTCTCTTAGCTCCGGCTTGTGTTGCTGTAGCCTAAATAATAGGGATAAAAAAAAAAAAATCCTGGGCAAGGTTTTGGATGGGAAGAAAGTCCGGGGTTGTGCTGCAGGCTCTGGAGGCTGCCCAGAGCTGTGTTTGGGAACAGCTTCTCCTGCAGCCTGTCCTGCCTGGCCCTGGGTGGCTGCTGGGTGGCCTCGGGGCTGGGACACCTCCCTCGGTGGACCTCTCGGTGGGACACCTCCCTCGGGGTTGGGACACCTCCCTCGGGGTTGGGACACGTCCCTCGGGGCTGGATCTGTGCTGCTGTGATAAGGAGGGACAGATCAAGGTCACGTGGGGGAAGGAGTCCCGTGAGTTTCAGGGCAGATTAAACCCACGGTCATCAGATTAATGGGATTAAAGCAGGAGTTGAAAGGCTGGTTTTGAGCTCAGCACACTACAAAGCGTTTTGCTACCTGGAGTGACTGCAGAGTAAAGCCTGCACCCCCTCTGTGGCCCCCAGGCACAGCAATGGGGGGTTGGTGCTATAGGGTGAGCCCTCCATCCTCGGAGGGGGTGGGGGGAACCAGGATCTCCCCCCCTGGTCGGGAAGGACTCCCCAAACCCTGCTTGGAATGAGGCCAGGGAAGGCTGCATCAGAGAGGTTTGACATGGGGCAGACTGGGAAGGGCTGGGAAGGGGATAGCAAAGGTTAAATATGGAGTTTAAACTGCCTGGGAGAAACCCCAAGGGCTGGGAGGTTGGGATGATGATGATGATGGTGATGGTGATGATGATGATGGTCTCCAGCACATCCTGTGGGCTGGGGGTCAGAAATCCGTGGCCACTCCTCCTCGGAGAGAGGAGATGTGGCAGTGCTTTGAGGAGGGAGAAGCTCCAGGAGTTTCACCCACGGAGGAGACAGAGGAGCAGCAGGAACTGTCCGTGGCAGAGCTGTGGCGAGCTGTCCATCTGTCCTGGGCCGTGGGAAAGCTGCAGCCTCGGGCCAGCAGGGCTGTGGGGCTCTGCCCTGTTCCCAGCCTCTGTTCCCAGCCCCAGCTGTGGCTCGGGGTATTTCTGGCTTGCAGCTCCAGCAGCCCTGCTGAGCCACAGCTGGTCCCTGGAGTGCCTGTCTGTCCTCAGGTGACAGCCAGACTTTGTGTGGCCTTTCCCAGCTCCTGGGATGGCCACCCCTCCTCAGGGTGACAGCTGGACCTTGTGTGGCAGCTCCAGGTCCCCCGGGTGTCCATCCCTCCTCGGTGACAGCCAGACCTGCTGTGGCAGTTCCTGGGATGTCCACCCCTCCTCGGTGACAGCCAGACCTGCTGTTGGTGACCCCTACAGCCAGACTGCTGTGGCAGCTCCTGGGAGTCCACCCCTCCTCGTGACAGCCAGACTGCTGTGCAGCTCAGATCCCCTCCTCGGTGACAGCCAGACCTTGCCCAGCAGCTCCCGGCTCCTGCTCTTCCCTGGATCAGCCCAGCCCTGCAGGGAGCTCCTTCCCCGTGAGCCTCTGGCACTGTGCAGGCCACGTCAATAAATATAAAACCCCACAAACCCTCTGTTTTTATAATTTCGGTGCCCTCAGGGCTCCGTGCTGTTTGCATAATCCGCTGGGTGTTTTTTTCCATCCCAGGCGGGAATGCTGCCGGCGGTGACAAAGTCTGGGCAGTGACAAAGACGCTGTCATGGAGTAAAGGTGTTTTCTGCTCCGCTCTCTGGCCGCTCCCCGCGGGGCCAGCTGGAATTCCTGCCCGGATCGATGCGATCCCGGTCGCGGTGCCTGCGGTGACTCAGCCCCGTGAGTCAGCCTGCCCCGCTCCCGGGCAGGTTGGCTGCTGGATTCCAACATCCTGCACTTCTGGCCCTGCTCCAAGGAGAAAGAGGCTGGACCTCTCTCCTGGTGTCGGGAGAAGGGCTCGTCACACGCAGCAGGGGAAAATCTGTGTGTTTTCCGAGCAGATTCTTTGGATTCTGGATGAAACCTGGGAGCGCGGCTGCCTGGCCAGACCCCATCCCTGTGCTCCCAGGGGGAAGTGCTCAGGCTGGTTCTTCCCTTAGATCAGATTAATTCTTCCCAAGAATTGTTTCTCTTGCAAAAATCCCCCCCTGCAGCTGAGGATTTCATCCCCAGCCAGGTGCAGGTGCTGCCCACTTTGACATCTGGCTGCAGCCTGGGGACCCGGAGCTGCCTCCCAATGCAGGATCCTGGGGATTATTTTTAGAGAGGGCTGAAATGTGCTGTCCTCTCCAGAAAGGGTGCAAAAAATAGGTCAGGGAATCGTTCATTGCTGGTGACAGATGCTGTTTCCGTGGGGTGCAAGAGGAAAGGGCTGGAGCCCTCCTGGGGCAGGAGCTCTCCTGGGGCAGGAGCAGGACTTGTCACACACAAAGAATATTTGCATTTTCCAAATGTTTTCTTTGTGTTTCTGAGGGGCTCAAAAAAAAAAAAAAAAAAAAAAGGAATGGTTTGGGTTGGAAAGGACCTTAAAGCCCATCCAGTGCCACCCTTGCCATGGGCAGGGACACCTCCCACTGTGCCAGGCTGCTCCAGCCTGGCCTTGGACACTGCCAGGGATCCAGGGACAGCCACAGCTGCTTTGGGAATTCCAGCCCAGTCCCTCCCCCGACTCCCAGGGAACAATTCCTGCCCAATATCCCATCCAGCCCTGCCCTCTTGCTGTTTGAAACCATCCCCTGTGTCCTGTCCCTCCATGCCTTGTCCCCAGCCCCTCTCCAGCTTCCAGAAGCAGCTGAAGCTGAAGGAGGTAAGAGAGCCAGGCAGGAGCTCAGGAATGTGCATTACCTTGCAACTACCCCAATTATGTTCTCAAGGAGGTGATCTGGGAATAATTTTCTTATCTGAGCTTATCTTAAGTGGAGACTGTGAAATCTTCCAGCTCTGGGGATGGGAAGCAGGCTCAGGTGTTTGGGACTGTCCTTACCTGTGGTCACCTGTGACCTCATCAGAGCCATCTCCTGACCCAAAGGAGCACATCCAGGGCTTCTCTGTCCATCAGCTGAGGGCTTGGCTGAGACCCAGCATGTTCCTGCTCTCAGGCACCTCAGGAATTCCCATTCCCCCAGCCCCAAAAGGACCGTGTGTCCTTTCCATCACGAGCAGAGCGACACTGCCAAAAACCCTCCCAGACAGAGGAGGCCAGGCAGAATTTGAGGGGGAGTGATATTTTTTTTTTTGAAGTGGAAATGTCACGATTTTTTTTTTTCTCTTTCATCTATTGCTTTTGGGTTTTTCCTTCTTGTCTTGAGCAGAAGCTGGAGCCCTGGCACAGCAGTACCTGGAGAGAGGCCTCCTGGTGCCCGACCACGTCATCACACGTGTGATGATGACAGAGCTGGAGAAGCGGCGGGAGCAGCACTGGCTGCTCGATGGTGAGTCCAGAGGGGGAAATCCCAGCCCCCTTTGGAACAGCCTTTCCTTCCTAACAGTTGCCAGTTTCCTCCTGGCAGTCCCAGGAGAGGGAGAAGCCAGGAGGTGCCTTTGCTGGAGGTGGGAGGAGAGGCAGGAGCTGAGCTGCTGGCAGGGACATCAGCACGTGCATGTCCTGCTGAGCCCTTGGCACGTGGCTGGGAAAGGGAAGGGCAGGGAGAGGAGCTGGGTGTTCCATAAAGCAGAGCAGGGCTGGAGACGTGCCAGGAAAAACTTCTTCCCTCCTTGACGTGTGTGTGAAGCAGCTCCTCAATCCCAGCCCAAAAACCACCTGAGGTGGAGGGATGGGAGATGCTGAGGGCAAACAGCCATGGCTGGAATGAGAATCGAAGGATCCCAGAGTGGTTTGGATTGGGTGGGATCTTAAAGCTCATCCATGCCATGGGCAAGGACATCTCCACTATCCCAGCTTGCTCCAGCCCTGCCTTGGACAATTCCAGGGATCCAGGGGCAGCCACACCTGCCTGGGCACCCTGTGCCAGAGTCTGCCTGCCCTCCCAGGGAGCAATTCCTGCCCCAAATCCTACCTATCCTTGCCCTCTGTCAGTGGGAAGCCATTCCTTGCGTCCTATCCCTCCAGCCCCTTGTAAAAGATCTCTCTCCATCTTTCTTGTGGGCTCCCTTCAGGTCTTTAAAGTCCCTTCCTATCCGAAGCATCTGGGATTCTGGAGTTCTCTGCTCCAGCTGCTCACTGGCTCTCCCAAGGGCCCTTTTACTGCAGTATCCCTGAAGCCCTCCACACAAACCAGCACTTTATCCCTGGCCTGTACACAGCACTCTGTTCCCTTCACGTTTTCCCTCCTCATTCCAGCATTTATCCCCGTTCTGCCATTGCCTGCATCCTCCTGCCTGCCCCCAGTCCCCCGTGCAGGCACAGCAGCCACAAACCTGAGCCCTGGGTGTCACATTTCGGGAGCTGCTGCTGCTGCAGGAGCTATTTTTTTCTCCATTTTTCCTCTGTTTTTCCCGGGAGCCATATGGTGGTGCCTGCCTTTCGCACCGCTTGTGCCGCAGCTCCTGAGGGATGAGCTTGGCTCCATCCTCGCTGCCTCCCAGCCTCTCATCCTGTTCACCCCCATTCCTGTGCTGCTGCCTGCCCCAGGTTTCCCTCGGACGCTGGGCCAGGCCAGGGCTCTGGATGGGATCTGTGAGCTGGACCTGGTGATCAGCCTGAACATCCCCTTCGAGACGCTGAAGGATCGCCTGAGCGCCCGCTGGGTGCACCCCGCCAGCGGCAGGGTCTACAACATGGACTTCAACCCTCCCCTCACCCAGGTGAGAGCCCCTGCAGCTGCCTGGGACACACCCAGGGGAAGGAAAGCTTTGGAGAAGATTTTTGAAGCCCTTTTCCTGCAGGAGCTGGGATCCTCGAGGAGCAATCCTGGGTGGGGGCGCTGAGCGCAGCAAGGAGCTGTGCTAAATGCTAGCGAGGAAAGCAGGATTTGTGCAGACAGGAGGAGGCACTGGGCAGCTGTGGGGTGGGTGACGGGGTCGGTGATGTCCCTGTGTGGCTCTGTGTCCCCTCAGGGTGTGGATGACCTGACAGGAGAGCCCCTGGTGCAGCGGGAGGACGACCGGCCCGAGGCGGTGGCTGCGCGCCTCAGGAAGTACAAGGATGCTGCCAAGCCCGTGATAGAGCTCTACAGGTGGGTTGGGCATGAGAGAAACCACAGCAGGGCTGCCAGCACGGCCACCAGGGCTGCTGGTCCCTTGCCCACATCCCAAAAAGCCCCAGCAGCTTTTTGGGGTCAAGCCCTGAGCCTGGATGGGGAGGAAGCAGGGTGAGCCAAAGAAATTCCCAGCTCCCGTTGGTGCTGCTGGGCTCACCAAATGGGAGGGGGGTTCTGGCCCAGATCCAGGGTGGGACACGTCATGAAAAATCCATCCAGGGCCCCGAGGGGTCTGGGTGAAGCACAGGGAGGTGGGCAAGAGGGCAGGAGGAGGAAAGAGCCGGGCAGTGGCTCTGATGGATCTGCTGGGAGCACAGGGGGGCTGCAGGGCTTGTTCCCCTTGGGGGGCAGTTGTCCCTGGCACTGTGGGGCAGTTGTCCCTGGAAATCTGGGACAATCATTCCCTGAAACTGTGGGGCAGTTGTCCCTGGAAATCTGGGACAATCATTCCCTGAAACTGTGGGGCAGTTGTCCCTGGAAATCTGGGACAATCATTCCCTGAAACTGTGGGGCAGTAGTCCCTGTAATTCTGGGACAATCGTTCTCTGAACTGTGGGGCAGTAGTCCCTGGTATTGTGGGGCAGTTGTCCCTAGAATTGTGGGGCAATTGTCCCTGGAAATCTGGGACAATCATTCCCTGAAACTGTGAGGCAGTTGTCCCTGGAAATCTGGGACAATTGTTCCCTGTCCAGCTTGGAATTGATGGATTGCTGCAGGGTGGCAAATCCACTGCTCAAAGGGAGTAGAAGCCCAGGAGTGTTTTCAAACACATGTGGGGCCAAAATTAGAGGGGAAGAATTACAGAATTCCAAACTGGTTTGGGTTGGAAGGGATCTTAAAGCCCATCCCATTCCATCCCCTGCCATGGGCAGGAACACCTTCCACTATCCCAGGGTGCTCCAAGCCCTGTCCCAGCTGCCTTGGCACGGGCTGGTCCTGACTTCTCCCACCTTTTTTCCAGGAGCAGGGGCATCCTTCACTCCTTCTCTGGCACAGAGACCAACAAGATCTGGCCCTATGTGTACACCCTGCTGTCCAGCAGGATCCCACCCATCCTCCCGGATGAGGAGCACTAAGCAGCTCGTGCCAAGGACCAGGATTCCATTCCATCCTGGATTTGGTTCCCAGTGCAGTGCCAGGGCTGTGCTGGGGTCGGGTGATCATGAACTGGGTGACATCTGTGGATACCAGTTACAGCCAGGAGCAGATCTTTGTTCAGAAGGTCAACTCTGCTGGAATAAGGGTGGGGTTTTTTCCCTTTTTTGGAGCTATGGACTTTTCCTGCCTGAGGTCCATCCTGGCTTGGTGATGCTGACCAGGGCATTGGTCATTCCAGGTTTACACAGCTTTGCCATGGTGTCCTTGCCATCCTTGTCCAGCCCCCAGGCCCTGGCTAAGCCCACATGTGCCATCCTGTTGCTCCACAGGACCATTTACTGCTGAGGACTCTCTAGGCTGAGGAGGTTTTTTTGGTTTTTTTTTTTTTACAAATTATTTTCTATTAAATGTATTTCTCAGAGAAATAAAGCTCAAAAAAGCAACACTTAGCCCAGTGGGAATTTCAGGAGCAACGTGGAAAAGGTGTGTAATACAAAGCTGAGAGATGTGAGGCTCACATTTCCAGCTTTAATTCACATACAAGAGGCAAAACATTGGAGGTGAAACCCTCCCTTGTGCTCTTTCCACAGGGAGAGCTGAATTCCCTGTTAGAAAAAGCTGCTGTACAGGTTTTTATGGAATGCTGGGAGGCTGAGCAGGACCTGGGCTGGGCATGAGTTGCACTCCTTTGTGCTCTCCTGGTTTTTAGCTTTTAATACCACGAGATAACAATGTCCTAAGAGTTTCTCCCAAAGATTTATCTCCACGTGTGCTTCAGTTCTGGGAGAAATCAGCTCCTTCCATCTTCTGTGCTGCCTTTGTCCCTGAGGTCCCCTGGCCAGGGGGTCCCTTCAGCTGCTCTTTTCCTGTTCCCCAGCAAAGTGACTCCCTCCCCATGGAATCCCAGAGATCTTTCCTTCCTTGGGATGCATCCAGGTGTTTTCCCATGATTTACAGCATCCTTGGATTGTGTTGGGGCTGGGCTTTTCTCAACTGGAAGTACTGCCACCCCTCTTTTTGTAGGATGCAGTACCTGAGCAATGGGGACAATTCTTGTCTCCTCGAGTTGCCTTATTTTATAAACTATATATTTAAGAGAAAAAAAAAGCGAGATGTGTATTTGTAAAGGTGAAAAAACCCAAACCAAACAAACAGAAGTGCTGAATTTTAGCATCACCTTTTGGGAATTGTGCATGGAGCTGCTGGATCTGCAGGGAGTGCTGCTTCTGCCAGGAAGGGCAGGAACCTGGCACTGCCTGGCACCTCTTGGATTAATCAGAGCCTGGGCACTTTGCTGCTGCTGGATGTCCCTAGGTTTATTTTTCCTTGGACAGTGTCCCACAGCAAGGAAAGGGGGAATGACCTTGGATTTTTTAGGGATTTTTTTCCCATGCATGGATTTTTTTCCAGGTGTGAAACTTCAGCACCTGCCTGGGTTTATTTCTCCCAGCTGAGCATCCTCGTGCTGACCAAGATTCCCTAAAATCTGCTTCATCCTGGTGCTCTCCCCCACGGAGCCAGAGTGGGATCACTGCCCACATCCCCCTGCTCATCCCAGCCTGGGGGAGAAGCCAGAGCTCCCACCCTGCTCCAGACGGGAATTTTCCAAGTGGGAACAAAGGGATTGTCAGGTCTCACTGCTGTCCCAGGAGGCCTTTCCATGCCCTGGTGCTGGGAGGCTGCAAATCTTCCAGCCAGCAATGAAAGCCTATTTCAGAAAGATTTGGGATTTTCCCACGACCCTGGGATGAAGGTCTGGGCTGGTTTTAGACACAAATCCAGAAATAGCCAAAACCTGTGTGCTGCTTTCTTTGGAACAGCTTTGGGCAGGAGGGGAGGAGATTTTAAGGTATTTTTTAGGCTAAAAAAACAGCTGAGTTCCAGACAGAGGTGCTGATCCCTGCTTTGCCTCATCCTGTCCTTGTGTCCTGTCCTTCCCTCCTGCAAAATTCCTCCTGAAGAGAGAATTCCATGCAGCCCAGCACAGGACAGGTCTGCAGATGCCTTTTCCAGGCTTTAAGCCCTACAATAGGTGTAGAAATCCCGTGGCTGTGCATGTCTCCAGCCCTCAGGATGGATTTTTCTACCAGACCTGTTGCATTTTCCGAGACCAAATTCCCGCAGGGATGGGACCCTGTCCCTGGCTGTGCCCCTGCCGTGCTCCCCTTTGGTATTTTACTGTGAACCCCCAACCTTTTGTAAAGCCACAGCAATTTTGTACTGACCCGAGATACTGTGTGGAGGGAGGAGCCTCTCCCCCCTGGAATGTCACGCCGAGTTCTCTGCCGGGAGTTTTGATTCCCGGAGTTTCTTGCCGGTGACTCGCTGTAGCTGTGTTACTGCTCTCAAGATGTAAATAAAGATTTTCTCCTGCTGATGGCTGTGCTAGCAGAGTCTGTGGGGGTTTTGCCTGGCCGAGGCAGCAGGGCAGTGTTGACCTGGAGCTTCTTTGCAGGAGCTGGGGAGGAGGGGAAGAAGAGGAATCAGAGCATCCCTGCCTGAAGGTGGAAAACTCCTCAGGCTTTGGGTTAGGACACAGTGCAGCTCGTTGGGAACTTTGATACAATCCAGAATATTGGTTAAAAAGCCAGTTTGGAGGCAGCCATTTGCTCCTGCCCTCCCATCCTTACCCCAGAATCCTAGAATCCAGAATCCCAGAATCCAAGAATCCCAGAATGCAGAATCCTAGAATCCCAGAATTCTAAAATCCCAGAACTCAGAATCTCAAAATTCAAGAATCCCCAAATCCCAGAATCCTGAATCCCAGAATCCCAGAATCAAAGAAATCCAGAATCCCAGAATCCAGAATCCCAGAATCCAGAACTCCAGAATCCCCAAATACCAGAATCCAAGAAACCAGGACCCCAGATTTCCAGAATCCCAGAATCCTGAATCCCCAAATCCAAGAATTCATAACTCCAGAATATTAGAATCCCAGAATCCTGAATCCCCAAAATCCAAGAATTCAGAACTCCAGAATCCCAGAATATCAGAATCCCAGAATCCCCAAATCCAAGAATCCAGAACCCCAGATTTCAAGAATCCAGAATCCCTGAATCCCAAAATCCCAGAATCCCGAATCCCAGACTGGTTTGGGTTGGGAGGATCCCCAAAGCCCATCTCAATCCATCCCCCTGCACATAAAGCAGGTTTAATTTCCTTTTTAACTTTTTTCCCTGATCACATTTTAACATTTCCCTGATCAAACCCCCGGGGAGCATTTGGGACAGGGCGGCTCTGGCCGTGTCCTGTGTCCCGGGAAATCCACCAGGCGTGCTTGGAATCGGGAATTCACCTCCCGGAGCCTCCTCCCAGGGCCACCAGTTGGCCTGTTGCTCTCATTCCGCGAGAACAACTCGGGGCACTCCCTGTTTGGAGCGAGCAGAGCCTCAGGAATGATGGGGAGGGTGGGAAAACAAGGTGATAAACAGGGAAGCTGCAGCCAGCCTGGGGGGATGTCGCGATTCAGGGTCGTGACAATGCGGAGGCGGAGCAGAGATGTGCGGGCAGAGAAATGCAAGGAGGGAAAATATCAGCGTAGGATATGAAGTCAGTCTGAAAACAAAAGCTGGGAGGTGGAAAAGCAGAGGAATATGAGCCAGAATCCAGCTGGGATCAAAGCCTGCGTTCCCCGGGTGCCATCGGGTCCCCACCCTCCAGGCTGACACAGCCAAAGGAAACGGCCGCAAATTGCACCAGGGGAGGGTCAGGGTGGAAATTTGGGAAAATTTCTTCGTGGAAAGGGTTATCCAGGCCTGGCACAGCTGGATGAGTCCAAATCCCTGGAGGGATTTCAAATCCGCCACCTCGGGGACGTGGGGCAGTGCTGGCCATGGCTGGGCTCGAGGATCCTAGAGGAGTTTTCCAGCCCAAATGAGTCCGTGATTGCAAATATTTGTTTACAGCATCACTTTAGTTCATCCAGTAGCATTTAGCATTCTCGGGAAAAAAAACAACAACAAAAAAACCCAGACCAACCAACCAAAAAAAAAACAAAAAAAAAACACCAAAAAACACCACAACCCCCCCCCCCCCAAAAAAAAAAACCCACCAAGGATAGGAAAAAGAAAAAAATTAAACAAACCAAAACCTCAAAAACCCGAGGAAAAGAAACAAAAATCAAAGGAAAAAAACCCAAGAAAAAAATTAAAAAGCAAGTTAAAGAAAAAAAAAAAACCGAGGGGAAAAATCGAGTAAAAGAAACAATAATCAAGGCGAAAGAGTAAGGAAAAGAAAAAAAACCCAAGGGAAAAAAAATAAAAGGGGAAAAAATCGAGGAAAATAATCAAAATCAAGGAAAAAATCAAAAGAAGAAAAAAAATAAGGAAGAGTAAAAAAAATAGAGGGGAAGGGAAAGAGAAAAAAAAAACAAGGGAAAAATCAAGGAGAAAAAAACAAAACAAGGAGAAAAACAAAGGAAATCAAAAACCCAAACCCACCAATCAAGGAATGAAAAAAACCCACCCAAAAATCCCCTAAAAAAACCCCGCTGAGCTTTGCGCTGCAGACTCCAGATCCCACTCCAGGCCGTATTTTCGACGGTGTGCTATGTCTGCCTCCATCCCCATCCTTGCCCGAGTCCCTGTAATCCCAAAAATAACCCGGGAGCGGCACACGCAGCTCGCGGGCAGCGGCGGCAGCAGCGCCCCAGCCGGGCCCGGAGCGGCCCCGCCGCCGGTGCCGGGCGGGCAAGTGGCGAGCGGCACCCGGGCGAGCTCGCCCCGGCTCCCGGCAGCCGCAGGATGCACGGGGCCGAGCAGCAAGGTAAGGGAAAAAAGATTCCCGGAGCTCCTGGAAAAACGTAGAGAATTTTTTTTTTTGGGGGGGTGTTGTTTACGTTTGTGCTGAGTAATTGGGGGAATTTGCACGCTCGCCTGTTGGGATGAAGGGGATTTATTTATGTAATGGGGTTGAGGGATGGGGTTTGGCAGCCGAAATTGCTCGGCCGGGCTGGGATGATGAGGAGCTGGGATTTGGGAATAGGTATGGAGTGTTGGGTGACCCCCCCGACAGAGGCGCGGACACCTCTTCTTGCACCTCAAAAATTGGAGGTTGTGTTTTTAGGGCTGTCTGGGAGCCCTGCGGGAGGACTGAATGAAAAAAACCAAAAAGGGATTTTCAGGTTTAAAATAATAAGTGTAGCTTCTCCGCGGCCGGAGCCGGACCTGCGGCAGGAGGGGGATTGGCGATGTCAGCGCCCAGCCGCTGCCATCCACTGCTGATCCCAACCTTTCCCTGCCAATCCCGCGGCAGCTGACCTTCAACCCCCCCCCCTCGAGGCGAACGCAGGGCTGCATTCCCTTTAAAAAATCCCATTTCGGGCAAAAATCCCCGAGCCGAGGTCCGTAGGTGAATGTAGAGCCCGCTGCTGGGGCAGCCCCGGGCGGGCGCTCCCGGAGGGGCCGGCGCTGCCCGCGGCTCCAGGTAGGGTTTGTCCGCCACCCCCGGCATCCCCCCGGCTGGAAACCAGCCCATAATTCCCGTCTGGCTGCTGTATTTGTGCCTGTCATTCTCCTAGTCTTGTTTTGGATCCTGCCAGGGAGAGGAGGAGGAAGGAGCAGAGGGAGAAAGAGGAGGAGGGTGAGGAATGTTTTGGCTAACCCTCAGCTCTGCAAACTCCCGACTTTATTCTCCCTCCGCAGCTGGACCAGGGCCTCCATCTTCTGCTCTCCCTCCAAGCGTGGATTTCTCTTAGTCATAGCCTTCCCTGAGGAAAGAGAGAGAGAGAAAAAAAAAAAATAATAAATCCAATAAAAGCAGCGTACGGAGCGATTCCGGCGGCACAGGCGGCGTGACGGCAACGCCGGTGCCTCTAAATTTAGCCAGCCTTGTTTGCGATGCCGGCGAGGCTCCCGGCCGAGGGATGCAGCATTTTGGAGAGGCTGCAGCCCTTAAGGAGGCACCGGGTTTGTCCTTGAGCCGGGCTTTTGAGCGCCGATGTGGAATTGCTGACCCAACTAATCCCCCGCCGCAGCCTAATCCCGGGCCTGCCGCTGCACCCGCCCGCCCTCGGAGCTGCGGGTTTGGGGCAGGCTTTGCCCAAATCCCTCCTGCTTGGCTGGGAAAAGATGCTGGGGATGCGTGAGGAAGGGAGGTGATGGATTGTAGGGTGCAGAGATCGGTAGCCAGGCAGGTTTGGGGATGGGAATTGGGATGGTGGAGGCTCGGCACGGTGCGGTTGGGGTTTAGCACATGGCTGGCTCTGCTCAGGGGCTGGAATTCCCCCTGGGAAGGGAATTAGGATTGTCAGCTCAAGAGGGATGTGGCAAAGGATGCAACTCATCCGTAGCAAACATCTGGATTCAAAGGGGGGGGGGCTGCTCCTCTCCCAGAATTCCAAAACCATGCAGGTGGGAAAAGCCCTCTGAGATCATCGAGTCCAAGCAGGAATCCAGCTCTGCCAGACCTCCAGGCATGTGGAGACCACTAGAGCTGCCTGTGGGATCGCACAGCTCCCAGATTTTTTGGGAACACAGCCTGGAAATTCCAGAATTCTGTGGCTGTAGCAGGCAGAGATGCTGTAATTCCCATAAAAATTGGATTATAGATGCTTCTTCAGGGGTGTATAAAGCAGCCGTGGGAAATTCTCCAATTAAAATGCTATGAACGGGAGTTTATTATTTATATGAAATTGTAAATAATTAATGGTTGCTTCTAATATTTCTATGAAGTTATTTTTTTACAAGAGGCTTAGTATTTTATTACAATTTTAAATATACTAAATATTACACTTTTAAATTATACTAAACTAGAAACAGTATTTTATGAGCTCTTGCAGTCCCAGAAGTGGATGAGGCCCTGTTTGATGGACACAAACAACATATGGATTTCTTTCTCTTGAATAACTCCTTGTCTTCAGCAGCCAGAAATAGTAAGGATGGGAATTGGTATCATTTGGATCCCTGAATCAAGGCTGGGAAAGGGAGAGATGGAGAAATTTGGGATGCAGGGCAAAATCAGGCCAGGGGCAAGATTGGCTCCAAATCCTCTGAAATGGGACTTTTACCATGCAGGAAAATTTGAATTTATTCCCTTCCCCAGACCACGATTGGAAGCAAAAAATAAATGATCCTCAAACCCACTTGAATTCCTTTTCCAAGTAAGATTTTTCAGGGAAAACTCTGCAGGAGGAGCAATGTGCTGTGGGCCAGCAGAGGTTTCTGTGATGGCTGTGAAGGGTGGGGTGCTCCAGTCTCTCCCTTCCCCCCCTGCCAGCTTTGGGAAGGTTTTTAATCCCCACAGGCTGGGAGCACAGGATGAATTATTCCAGAGCCACGGGGGTCAGAGCTGAGTCAGCACTCTCCAGCTCCATGTCCACAGGGTTTTCCATGGATTCCTGGCTTGCAGGCAGCCCAGGAGAGCAGCTCCAGCTGAGGAACCCACCCGAGGCTGATGCAGGCACTGCTGGAGGGGGTTTTGTTCCCTGTCCTGTGGAACAGGAGAAGGCTGAGGGACAATCCCAGCCTGGTCCCTGCCTGGCTTCAAGGAGGTGGGATGTCCCTGAACTGCTGAATTTCCATCCAAAGCTGAGGAATTCTGGAATGGTTTGGGTTGGAAGGGCTTAAAGCCCATCCAGTGCCATGCCTGCCATGGCAGGGACACCTCCCACTGTCCTGACCCCCAATGTCCATGGACCCCACTTCCGGACACTCCAATGTCCCAGGGACAACTCCATTTTCCCAAGGACACCTCCACTCTCCTAGGGACACCTCCACTCTCCTAGGGACACCTCCCACTGTCCCATGGACACCCCCAATGTCCCATGGACATCTCCACTGTCCCAGGGACACCTCCAATGTCCCAGGGACACCTCCACTGTGCCAGGGACACCCCCAATGTCCCAGGGACACCTCCACTGTGCCAGGGACACCCCCAATGTCCCAGGGACACCTCCACTCTCCTAGGGACACCCCCAATGTCCCAGGGACACCTCCACTGTGCCAGGGACACCTCCACTCTCCTAGGGACACCTGAGCATTTCCATGGAGTTCTCTGCTGCTGGAGCCTGACCCTGAGCTCAGCAGCTGCAGCTGATGCAACCCCACCATGACACTTGGTTGTATAATTTTCCTCCCTGTTTTCCCCACCAGCCATTTTCCAGTGCAGACAACACCCAGTGCCCAGATTTTCCTCAGGATTTAACCACTTGCCTCACAGTGAATGGGAAATGATGAATAAACAGCAGTTAGGCCACAAAATATCTGATTTTTCACCGAAATACCTGATGGTGAATGGCTGCACAGCCTCTGATTTTCCAACATTTTGCAGGCTGGGGACTTCCTGAGCCAGCATTTCCTATTTAATGGCCTCTTATAGATCCACTTCCCATCCCTTTCTCCTCTTTCTTTGTGAACCATGGACAATTTTAGCAGCTACAACAGCCCTTGGCAGGCAGCTCTGCAGCTCAGAGTTGCTGAGGAGCCAGGCAAATCCTGAAATACTCCAAAAACCCAGTCCTGGGCTGGGATGAGTAAATTGTGGATCATCCCTGACAGCTCTTTAACAAGAAAGGCAAGAAATAAAAGATGTGCTGATGCAGCAGTGTAGTTAGTGGGTGTGCTCTCACAGGGAGGAGAGGATGGGGGGAAAAAAGATGTTGAGAGTTGAATATTTGTCACATCCTATATCATCCTAAGTGTCCATCCTCAGAGGGAACATGCCAGCTGCCAGCCAGGCCCTGAGAATTGGGCTGGGTTTCACTGCAGCAAAGGCTCCAGGCTTTCTCTGCTGAAGGTTAAATCGAGTTTAACATTTAAACCCAGCCCAAACCGTGTCAGACCCAGCTTTGCTCTTTGTTAGGGATGAAGGAGACAGGCAGAGTCAGTTTGGAAGCTCCTGGATGTCAAGGGGGTTAAGAAGGGGTTGGATAATTTGATGTCCCTCTCTGCACCTGGTTCCCCACAAACCATCCCAGTTTTTCCCTGGAATATCCCATGCCACCCTGGGAATGTGCTTTGGTGCCCGAGGAGGGCAGGCTGTGACAGCTGCTTGCTCCAGGCAGGGACACATCAATGCCTGGTGCAGAGGAGGAACCACATGGCCAGCCCTGACTCCAGGCCAAATCTCACTTGTTTAATCCCAGCACAAGGCTGGAGACTGCTTTGGGATGGAGTTCCTGGCTCTGAACCCACACCCTGGGGTGCTTCTGCTGCCACATTCCCAGAGCAGTGTGGGGGTTGGATGCTGCTGGCTCTGCCCAAGGATGGATGGAGCTCAGGTGAGAGGGCAGGAAAGAGCATCCCTGCTCTGCAGGTGTCCCTGCCCTGGGACAGGAACTTTGAGGTCCCTCCCAACCCAAACCATCCATGATCCTGGGATTTTGTGGCTCCACACCTGGGCTTGGCCACAACTCCCTTTTCAGCATTCCCAGGGCAGAAACTTCTGAACAAATGTTTGCAATGGGGAGTTTAAAGGTATTGCTCTAGGTATTAAATTAATTTTCAAGCTCTATTTGCAATTCTAACAAGACTCCCCAGTTTAACCGTGCTCCTGAAGAATTCAGGGTGTAATATTTCACCTGAGCTGTTCAGCTGGTGGGAGGAGAGGTGCAGAAAATGGAATTGAACCTCAGGACACTTGGGGCTTGATTACAGCTACAAAGAGAGACTTTACCCAGGAGAGGCTGCAGCCCAGACAGAGAAAAAACAGCCAGAGGTTGGCAAATCAATTTTTTTCCAAGGTCAGGAAGAGGGAGAGTTTGTATCTCTCAAGGTTTGAGCAACACAAAATCCTCCTTAGCATGTCCTTCACACCTGCCCAGCCCTGCCCCTCAGTCAAGGCACCTCAAATCTGTCACCAGCCACTGCTTAATAAATAAATTAATATTTCTCAGGGGCTCATTCCCTACCTCTTCCTTTTCACTTTTGAAAGTCATGTGCAATTCAACATATTCTTCGACTTTTTTGTTGTTTTTTTGCTGTTGTAGCATTTTTTTATACTGTAGTTCTCCAACAAACAGAGAAAGCATGTGGCCCTGATTTATCCCAAATTACAGGGAGAAGGGAGGGAGAGGGGAATATTATTTTATGTCTTCTTTTCAGCTAAACTTCCCACTGCATGAGTGCAGCTTCCCACAGGATTCCCTAATCCCATCTCCTCCTTGTGTTTGTACAAGCAAGGGTGGGACTTTGAGGGGCTTTCCTCCTCCACCCCAGGATCCCCTGGAGTGGCTGCTCCGTCCCTTTGTGCTTTGCAGAACCCCCTTTTTCCAGGTGGTGATTCCTCTGTGATCCCCCAAAAACTGGGACAAAGAAAGGAATTCATAACAGATTCAACAAGGAGGAGTAATTTTTTTTCCCCCCCCCAAAAAAAAAAAAAAAAGCCTAGTCAGACAGACCTTGGCTGCTCAGCAGTGAGGAAGTGGCTGCTGGATTGAGGAGATGGAATTTTGTCCAAGCTGAGCCTCTGGAGCTGATGGATGCAGGGTGGACACCACAGGTGATGGGTTTTAGGCTCTGCAGGGTTTTGTGTCCAGCCAGGTCCCTCAGCTCAGCCCCTCCAGAGCACTCCTGGAAATGTCCCAGAGCCTCCATGTGCTCCTCCACATCTTCTGATGTGTTTGGGCTTTACCTGAGCAAGCAAAACAAATGAAAATTCACCTCCACCCCCACAAATTTCCCATCTTTATCCCAGAGCACAGGAATTCTTTTATCCTAGACTGACTAGGAGAGGCTGACAGATGTGATCCCTAGGAAAGATCATGGAATTCTGGAATGGCTTGGGTCAGAAAAGACCTTCAAAACCATCTCTGCCATGGGCAGGGACACCTCCCACTAGCCCAGGTTGCTCAGAATACCCAAAATAGCTCAGAAAACATGTTTATTTTAAATTTCATTAACTTGCTGCTTGTGGGTGCCAAGAGGGAGGGGCCCATCCCTGCTGGCCAGTGTTGCAATCCACGAATTGCTCCACACAGACCAAAGTATGGAGGGGGTAGAAAACACAACCCCAGCCTTGAGTTCGAGCTGTTCCTGCTGCTGACAGGGAGCTGCTCATGTCAGGTCAGTTCATTTTTTTTTTTTGGTTTGCTGCTCATAAATCTGCCGGGGTTTTATTCTGGGGAAATTCTGGGTCACAGATGTACCTTGTCTGCTCCGTGCCATGAAATCTCAGGGTTACATAAACAACAGCACATGACAAGGTATGGCTGGACCAGATGTCTGCTGCCCCGGAGTGCTCAGCAGGAAAGTTCAGCCAGGTGTTTCAAGGTTTGGGTGTTGCTACAGAAGTGATGGGAATCAGAGAATCCTGGAATTATTTGGGTTGGGAGGGAATTTCAAGTTCATCCAGTCTGACCCCTTGCCATGGCAGGGACACCTTCCCTCATCCCAGGTGGCTCCAAGCCCTGTCCAGCCCGGCCTTGCTTATTGATGTCATTGCTTCAGAAGCAAAGCTGGGCTATTTTTGGAGCAGAGAACTTCCCTTTCTTCAAGAGATCAAAGGCATGCTCACGTCTATTTGCTAAGGACTTCCTTTCGCCTTTAGTTTTCCTTAAATTACAAAGAAATCCACTTAGAAGAGTTTAATAGCGCTCATTTCCTTTGGAGCATCCCTTGGTTCCTCTGTTCCATGCAAAATGAAATTACAGTGTACAAGCCCCAGCTGAAAACTGCATCTGAGCAAGGCACAGCTCATCACTCGCTCAGGGCCACGCTCTGGCTTGGTCCAGACTCTGTTTTCATGGGAACAGCTAAAAATAGGCGGGTGACAACAACAAAAATGGCTTTAGCAGTCGGCGGCACTGCTGGGAGCCAGAGGCAGCAGTGGCACAAGCCAAGGTTTGGGATGCTGGAGCATCACTGTGCCGGGATCCAGCTGGGACCCCCCTGCCTCCCCTCCCACACCCCCGGGTGCTCCCCACCGGAGCCCGGGGATGCTGCCTGGGGATGCTCCCCAGGATTTTGGGGGCTGGCTGCAGAATCCCTCTCCTCCTGCGGGCTGCAGGGGTGGCTGTGCCAGCCCCGGTGACCACGGAGGGAACGCACCTTTCCGTGCTGTGATCCTCGAGACCCTGCCCGGGGCTGAGCCACAGCTCCGGGATGAGCGGGACCCCTGCCACAGGGCACGGCCGGCAGGATGGGCAAAGAATGGCGTGGAGGGATTCTGAGGGCAAGGAATGGCCATGGAGGGATTCTGAGGGCAAGGAAGGGCCGTGAAGGAATTCTGAGGGCAAGGAATGGCCGTGGAGGGATTCTGAGGGCAAGGAATGGCTGTGGAGGGATTCTGAGGGCAAGGAATGGCCGTGGGGACATTCTGAGGGCAAGGAATGGCTGTGAAGGAATTCCGAGGGCAAGGAATGGCCGTGGGGCCATTCTGAGGGCAAGGAGGGGCCGTGGAGGGATTCTGAGGGCCAGCAGGATGGGCAAGGAACGGCCGTGGAGCCTTTCTGAGGGCAAGGAATAGCTGTGAAGGGATTCTGAGGGCCGGCAGGATGGACAAGGAACGGCCATGGAGCTGTTCTGAGGGCCAGCAGGATGGACAAGGAACGGCTGTGGAGCCTTTCTGAGGGCAAGGAATGGCTGTGGAGCGGTTCTGAGGGCAAGGAAGGGCCCTGGAGCGGTTCTGAGGGCAAGGAACCGCCGCGGAGCCGTTCTGAGGAAAAGGAGTGGCCGTGGAGCCGTTCTGAGGGCAAGGAATGGCCGTGGAGCCGTTCTGAGGGCCAGCAGGATGGGCAAGGAATGGCCGTGGAGCCGTTCTGAGGGCCGTGGAGCCGTTCTGAGGAAAAGGAATGGCCGTGGAGCCGTTCATGAGGGCCGTGGAGCCGTTCTGAGGGCAAGGAACGGCCCTGGAGCCGTTCTGAGGGCCGTGGAGCCGTTCTGAGGGCAAGGAACGGCCCTGGAGCCGTTCTGAGGGCCGTGGAGCCGTTCTGAG
Source organism: Sitta carolinensis (assembly GCA_032173965.1). NCBI lineage: Eukaryota > Metazoa > Chordata > Aves > Passeriformes > Sittidae > Sitta > Sitta carolinensis. The sequence continues at coordinate 29,659,671 of CM063289.1, forward strand.
GGCCGGCAGCCGGCTCTACCAAGCCCGCCCGCCTCCCGCCGGACGCCGCGTCCTCCCCGCCCGCTTCCGGCGGCTGAGGGGGGGCGGCCGCGCCGCCGGCCCGCCCTTCCCCTCCCCTCAGGGCGGCCGGAGCTCCGTCCCTCCATCCCTCCATCCCTCCCTCCTCGCCTGCCTGCCTGCCTGCCTCCCTCCCTCCCGCGGCGCCGGGGAGCCGCTCGCCCGCCCGGCTCGCCCATGAGCCTGCTGGGGAGCTACCGGAAAAAGCCGGGCGGTGACGGCTATGAATCCTTGCAGCTCGTGGACAGCGGCGCTGAGCGCGGCGGGGCCGGCGCGGCGCCGGGCCGGAGCCCCGGGCGGCAGCAGCCGCAGCCCCGAGCCGACGGCAGCACCATGGACAGCTCAGGTACGGCGGGCAGGGGGCTGGCCACTGGCCGGCAGGGCTCGGTGGCCGCGGGGCTGAGGGCGGCCCTTTGTCCGGGCGCGCTGGGCTGGAGGGAGGCAGCGCCGCAGAGTCGCCGGTTCAGCCGGCTGCTGATCCCCGCCGCTCCGTGCAAGGCATGAGGGAAAATGGATGGGGCGCTCTGGAATTCCCAGAATTGTCCTGAGGGTTTTGGGGTTTTTTTGGGTTTTTGGTTTTCTCCCCCCTCCCTCTAAAAGGCACTCATCAAAGTGAGTTGGATTAATTCTGATGGATGATGCGCTGCGTGCAGCGTTTTGGTTTTTTTTTTAATCAGGGAGTAAGGGACCAGATGGTCTTTATGGCTGGTAATGGGATAGAGAACTCTCCACCTCCAAAGGTTCAAATTTGCCTGGATCACCAGGAATTGTGGCCGTGCTTTGGAGGGATCCCTCTGGTTCTGGTTCCTTACCTGTGCCCATCTCCAGGAGCATCCAGAGCCTTTGCAGGAGCTCCTGGAGCTCAGGCTGCTGCAGGGACCCACCCTGGGTGTTTGGGGGGACCACGTTTGTGTTCAGCCCTTACAGCAGGGTGGCCTTGCAGCATGGGATCACAGAATCGTCGAATGGTTTGGGTTGGAAAGGACCTTAATTCTAATCCCATTCCAAACCCCTGCCACGAGCAGGGACACCTTCCATTATCCCAGGCTGCTCCAGCCTGGCCTTGGGCACTGCCAGGGATCCAGGGGCAGCCACAGCTGCTCTGGGCACGCTGTGCCAGGGCCTGCCCACCCTCTCAGGGAACAATTCCTCCTGTAAATCTGACCTCAATTTCCCCTCTTTCAGTTTGAACCCGTTACCCCTTGGCCCATCATTGTATTTCCCACTGAAAACACCTGCACTGTGCCATGGAAAACAGAGCTGGGCCAGAGGCACTCCACTTCAGATACAGCATCTTTTTTTAACCTCATAACCTCTTTTTTGAGGGAAAAAAAACAACCTAATGAGCCATGGCTGGGCTTGGGCAGGGAGAGCCTTATCCTTGATTTTTTTTCCCCCATTTTCTCTGATGTGACAAGAGTGGTAAAATCCCAGAACGGTTTGGGTTGGAGAAACCTTAAAACTCATCCAGTGCCACCCCCTGCCGTGGGCAGGGACACCTCCCACTGTTCCAGGTTGCTCCAGCCCTGCCCAACCTCCCTGAACACTTCCAGTCCTGTTTTCCTCTTTGCCATCTGAATTTGCTTCCAAGTCTACTTTGAAGCTGGTGTTTGTTTCCCTGTAACTTTTTGTTACTCCCGAACTTCAGAAACATCTCTGAATTTGCTGCTACAACATCTCTGCTGCAATTGCTGGTAATCACAGGCTGTGCCAGCAGCTCCTCGCTCACAGTGGGCTGCTGTGTTAGAGTGATTTGGGTTCTTGCAGCTGCTGGGATGGTGAGGTGCTGCAGGCAGGGTAATATCTATCATCAAGGCCATCATCTGGAGGAATTTCCTGGAAGGGCAGGGAGCAGAGGCATGGCTGGAGTGGGAGGTGCTGGGGGCACCCCGGCAGGTGCTGGGGCTCCTCTCCAGCCTCATCCCGGGCTATCATTTGAGTGCAGCTCAATTTGGTTTGCTGGTTTTGCTGAGCCAAAAAAAACCCCTTGCTCATGACAGCCAGACAATGCCTTTATTTACAGGTTTTCTGCGATATTCAGCCATTTCCACTCTGCAGCTACTCTGATTCTAGCCCAGAGCATTAAATTGTATTAATGGCCTCTTGCAGTTTCCAGGATGTTCTTCCCAAGCACATGGGCTGGCTCAAAGGCTGGCTCTGGGATTTGGGAGCTGGTTTTTAAGGGCTCTGTCTCAGCCAGAGTTTTCTTCTTTCAGTTCACTTTCACTGCCTTTTACAGGTGATCTCAACAACAGACCTGGCACTTGAGCAGCAAAAAACCTCAGGTCTTAATGTGGCCCTTGAATTCTATTTATAGGCTCCATATTTTTTTAATAAACTCTTTATTTAATAATGACTGTTTGTGGTGGTTGTTGTAAAACAAAATTTTTTAAAAATTCCGTGTTGAGTGTGATGCTCTGTTCCAAACCTAAACTCCACGTTTGTATCTCTCTTGTTCATCTGAGCACTTCAGGCTGATAAATTCCTAATTTCTCCCAGCTCACTGCAAAGCCATTTTTCTTTGCCAGCTATGAAATTACAACAGCTTAAAGAACCAAGTCCACCCCTCAGGTGTGCTTGTGGTTCCGAGTGATTTGGTAATTGAAGTTGCTCCTGAATTGGGGACATGATTTATCTTTCACACAGGCTGCAGATGGATAATTGGGGACAAGGATTAGGGAACAGTGTAAGACACAGGCAGGAAAATAAGGTAGTTGGGATTTTGGCTTAATAGGAGCAAGGAAAAAAACCCACCACCCACCTTCTATGCATTTTTTTTTTTTTTAATCAAGAAAATATTCATATTATAAATATTTCAGACTCCTCCCAATGATGCCAAAGTTGAAACTCCCAAGGTGGGCAGCGATTGAGAATAATTCAGTTGGGAAAAGAGATGTGAATTCCTCAGGAAGGAGAAGGGTGGGGTAAAATCCACCTCAGGGAGGAGATTGTGCTGCTGGGTTTTGGTGGGACAGGGGATTCTCTTGTCTGTAAAATTCAGTGTCAGAAAGTGAAATCCTTGAGTGCCCTGGCCATGTCCAAGCTCACTGGACCTTCCCAGATGTCTGCCTGTAGCCTGTGTTTGATATTTTCTTTTTTCCCTGATTTTCAGTGATGGTTTGCAGTGGGGCAGAGCAGCTGAGGAGGGGAACAGTCTGGATGGACAACTCAGTGTCACCAGTGGTGGGGAACACTGGGGCACTGGTTTGTCTGTCTGGCAGGGTGATTGCTGAACAGACAATCATGGAATCATTAATGCTGGAAAAGTTCTCTCAGGTCATCGAGTCCAACCATGCCCAGCACTGCCAAGGCCACCACTGCCCCGTGTCCCCAAGTGCCACATCCACAGGGATTTGAAATCCCTCCAGGCATGGGCACTCCAACCCTGCCCTGGCAGCTGGGCCAGGGCTGGAAAATCCTTTCTGGGAAGGAATTTTCCCCAAATATCCAGTCCAAACCTCTCCTGACCCAGCCTGGGGCTGTTCCCTCTCCTCCTATCCCTGTTCCCTGGAGCAGATCCCAAATCCCCCTGGCTGTCCCCTCCTGGCAGGAGTTGGGCAGAGCCAGAAATTCCTCCTGAGCCTCCTTTGCTCCAGGCTGAGCCTTCCCAGCTCCTCAGGGATTCTCCAGTCCCTTCCCAGCTCCTCAGGGATTCTCCAGTCCCTGTCCAGCTCCTCAGGGATTCTCCATTCCCTGTCCAGCTCCTCAGGGATTCTCCAGTCCCTTCCCAGCTCCGCAGGGATTCTCCTTTCCCTTCCCAGCTCCTCAGGGATTCTCCAGTCCCTTCCCAGCTCCTCAGGGATTCTCCATTCCCTTCCCAGCTCCTCAGGGATTCTCCAGTCCCTTCCCAGCTCCTCAGGGATTCTCCATCCCTTCCCAGCTCCTCAGGGTGCATTCCCTCCCAGTCCTCAGATTCAGTCCCTCCAGCTCCTCAGGGATTCTCCATCCCCTTCCCAGCTCCCTCAGGGATCCTCCATCCCCTTCCCAACTCCCTTCCCTTCCCTGGATATGCTCCAGCCCCAAAACTGCCCCCAGGACTGGGGGACTGGACAGGCACTGCCCTGCTCCTGCTGCCACATCTCCTGGTGCAGCTGAAGACCATTCCCAATGGAGCTAAAAAGCTGAACAACCAAACCTTTCTCTTCTTTCCCCTCATAGTGGATTTCTCCTGCACCTGGGCAAAGGAAAATGCCCTGTGGAATATTTGGGTGTGGGTTACTAGTGAGCAGTTCCCCCAGTGTTGGATGGGTGAGGGTTTGTGCTGAAGGCAAAGCACTGGCAGTTCTGGGGCAAATTGCTGCTGGTTTCACAAACTGTGTTTGCTGCCACCAGCTCCCATGAGCTGAGGAACTGGGCTCCTGGTTGGTTTTTCTATTAATTTCCTTAAACTATTGCAAAGTATTAGATCTCCAAGCATCCTCTCTTAATGCAGATTTGCAGCCTCATAAACACCTTCTTGCAAGGAAAATAATCAGTGCTTGCAGCTTTGCTTGAACTCCCAAGTGCTTCTGATTATTTGCTTAATTTTCTTTTTTTTTTTTTTGACTGGTGTTGCTCAGAGTGAAAAGAGAAAAGAAGCAAAAGCCAGGAACCAGAAGCACAGGGCTGCTGCTGGAAGGCAGGAGCTCCTCATGGATGGCAGGGAGCTGGCACAGAGGGACTCCAAGGGCTCAATAGAATCCTGGGATGGTTTGGGCTGAAAGGACCTTAAAGCCCATCCAGTGCCATGGCAGGGACACCTCCCACTGTCCCAGGTGCTCCAAGCCCCAATGTCCAACCTGGCCTGGCACACTCCAGGGATCCAGGAGCAGTCCCAGCTGCTCCAGAAATTCTATTCCAGGGCCTGCCCACTCTCCTGGCCAGGAATTCCTGCCCCAATCCCATCTCACTCCATCTTCTCACAGCCACTCCCTGGGTGCTGTCCCCCCAAACTTTGTCCCAGGTCCCTCCCCAGCTCTCCAGGGGCTCTGAGCTTTCCCTGGAGCCTCCTCCTGCCCAGGGAGCCCCCCCAGCTCTCCCAGCCTGGCTCCAGAGGGGCTCCAGCCCTGGAGCAGCCCCAGGGCTCCTCTGGACCATCCCAAGCCCAGGGGTGGGAGCTCTGTGTCCTGGGAAATTCTGTGGATCCCAGCACACAGCTCCAGGGCCTGTGCTCTGTTAACAGCCAGCTCTTCCTGCAAACACCCTGGGTTTGGGATGGGGGTTTGGAAATGGAGGAAGGGAGGTGCAAAGGGACACCTGAGCTGAACCTCCCAGGACACAAAACCCCACGAGCTCCAAACCCAGATCCCAAGGACAGCAGCTACGCAGAGCTGCTTCTGTCTCTTCCTTTTTGAGTTGCTGCAAGTGCTCACAAGATGAGGAGCAGGCAGGGAAGAAGGCAAGTTATTTGGGTTTTTGCTGTGGTGTTCAATTCTGCTTTCTCAGCAGCTGGCTGAGCTCTGAAAGAAGAGGTTCTAGGAAATAAGATGCAAAAGTAACAGGAAGGGAGGGAGGAAGGAATGGAGGGAGAGGAAGGAGGGAAGGAAGGAAGGGAAGGAAGGGAAGGAAGGAAGGAAGGGAAGGAAGGGAAGGAAGGAGGAAGGAAGGAAGGAAGGAAGGAGGAAGGAAGGAAGGAAGGAAGGAAGGAAGGAAGGAAGGAAGGAAGAAAGGAAGGAAGAAGGAAGAAAGGAAGGAAGAAGGAAGAGTGAAGAAAGAAAGAAAGAAAGAAAGAAAAGAAGAAGAAAGAAAAGAAGAAAGAAAGAAAGAAAGAAAGAAAGAAAGAAAGAAGAAAAGAAAGAGAGAAAGAGAGAGAGAGAGAAAAAACCCTTTCTCTGCTCTTCTGGTGTTTATAATGTTTATAACATTATAAGCATGTTTATAATCTTATCTAGATTATAAACACCACTCTTGTGGTGTTCATAATCTAGATAAGACAGAAGAGTGCTTTTAAACAGCTGGGGCATAGACTTGCTTGTGCTCCGTGCTCCTCAGGCAGAGCAACCACGAAGGAAAAGCGCCCGACAGAAACTGCCAGCGGTGAAATTGAGATTTCTTGAACTGTTTTACACTTGCAAACAAATGTCTTGTGCTCTGGTGATTCCTTTTCACTGAGTCAGAAGAGAGAGACATCTCCATGTCACTGGCACGGGGACAAAGGCCCAGCCTGACAATGTTGTCTTGTGTTCCCCATTTTCAAACGGGGAGGTTCGGTTTAATGACTCCTTTGTTTGGTTGGTGTGTTTTGGACACTCGGATGATTTGGTGTTGGCAGGAGTCTTGTCTTGTTTTTATTTTTTTAGTTGTTTTGACAGGGAGGAGAAGCAGAGAGAATTCTTCCAATTTCCAAGGCAGATTTCCTGCTCTGTGCTGGGGGCTCAGTGGCAGGCCTCGTCCTGCTGGCTGCAGGATGAGTTTCATGAGGGGAAATTTTTAACAAATCAAACAAATCTCGTGGGAATTGGGTGGAAATTCCCCCCTCTTCTCACAATATTAATATTCTGCTGAAAAAACAGAGTAAAACCCCTCTTTGTGGAAATCCTCCCCATTTTTGGTGCAGGCTGCGTTGCTCAGTTTCCATTGTTCACACAAAAGCAGAAATGCCTTAATTCTTCAACTTCCCAGGGAGTTTACATTTAAGCAGCCTCAAATGAACCTTTGGATAAAAAAGCTTTGGGCTCATACAATGTTAGTTCTGGAATTTTATCCCAGCAAAGCACAAAAAGAGGTTCTTGAGCTTCTCCACCCCAAAGTTTGCTGCCAGAGGCCCTGGGTGCTTCCCACAGGAGGTCAGGCACTCTCTGTTGTCCAACAGAAGCACAGAATGATGGAATTTCTGAAGTTGGAAAAGCCCTCTCAGACCATCCAGTCCAAGCATTCCTCATGTCCCCAAGTGCCACATCCACGTGGCTTTTCAATGCTTCCAGAGATGTCTCCTGCCAGGGCTGAACAACATTTTTAGGGGAGAAATTTTCCCAATATCCAAGCTAAACCTGCCCTGCTTTGAGGCATTTTCCATCTCTTCCAGGCAAGAGGCCTGGATGGGGCAGTACCAGTTAATTGCTGGAAAGCTGCAGTAAAAAAAAAAAACCCCAAACCTCCTAGGCAATAACTCCCTGCTCAGTTGAATAAATTATTGAAGATATCTTGATGCTGGGGATGCTTCTGTGTCTCATGGTTGTCTGCTTAGCAGAGAAATATTCTGGCTTTCCCCTTTGGATCAGAGCCTGGAGTGAGAGGAGAAGGGGGAATATCTGGAATATCCCAGAGGACAGGCTTAGGTGGGATATTGGGAAGGAGTTGTTCCCTGGGAGGGTGGGGAGACTGTGGGATAGAATTCCCAGAGAAGCTGTGGCTGCCCCTGGATCCCTGGAAGTGTCCCAGGATGGGATTTGGAGCAGCCTGGGGCAGTGGAAGTGTCAGGATGAGTGAGACCTGGACTTGGGGGGCTCAGCACTGCTTTTATCAAATGATCAGAGCCTCTTCTGCTGCTGGGGTCCTGCAGGATTGCTCTGCACAGGTTTTGCTGCTTGTTTTTATGGGATAACACTTTAAGATATCTGTGCTCAGCCTCGTAGGGAACCTAACTCTACCAGGAATCTGGGACAGTGGAGGAGGAGGGGGGGGACAGATGGGACCAGTGGCAAGAAATTAGGTACAAAATAATCAGTGTTTAGGATCTGTGTGAGGCTGAGGAGCTTCCCAAGTAATTTCTGCAGCTTGGATGCCCCTTTATCACTGTTTTAGTTGTCCCTGCTGGTGGTGATTTCTCTCCCAAAGCATCACCCAGGTGTAATTCTGACACTTGGGCTGTGGGTGATCCAAGACAGGATGCAAGTGCCTACAACAGCATCGATGTTTAGTCTTGGCTTAAACGAGGTAAAGCTCAGCTGTCCAGCTGAAAAACGTGCTGGAAGGAAGGTTGAGGTTTCAGGATGGGATTTTGTGCCCTTAAAACCTAATTAGAAGCAGAGGATCCCAGATGCTTTGGGCTGGGAGGGATTTTCAAGCCAAGCCCTGCCACCAGCCCAGGTGAAGCCCTCAGATCTCTCCACTGTTGATTCTCAGTGGGTGCAGAGCAGCCACTGCCCAGAGTTTTGTTTTTAGGAGCCCCTGGGCAGGGAAGGTTGAATCCCTCTTTGCAGTCCTCTGAAGGATGGAATGTGGGGGTCAGCAGGAGCTGAGGGAGCCCAGGGATGTGGATCCTCTGCTCTGCCTGGGTGGGTGTGCACCCAACACCCCTCCATCCATGATCATCCTTCAAAGGATGCTCCAACCCTGGTGTGGCAGCAATTTCTGCTCCAGGGCTGCTCCTGCTGCCCTGCAGACCCTTCCAGGGCATCAGGGAGAGCCTGGAGTTGTAGCAGCCTGGCTCTGCTCCCTGCAGGCTGCTGGGAAAGCACGTCCCACATGAGGCAGGCTGTGGGAGGAACGTGAGCTGTGCTGCTGGGGGGGAGAGGCACAAAAAGCAGCTTTTTTTTTTTATTTTTTTTTTTCTGAGTGTTTCTTAATAACAATCCAGGCTTTGTTGTTGAAGCCACAACAACAGCAGCTCAGCTGCTTTCAGCACAGGGAACTTTGAAAGGGTTTCTGCCCAGGCACAGGGCAGCCTCCACCTTTTTCTCAGGGAATAAAACAAGCAAAAACCCTTTCTTTCCCCCAGAAAGTACTTTGTGGGGAGGGAGAAGGCTGCTACAAGCAGATAAAACCATCTAGAAATGGGAAATTTGGGACACAAACAAGTTTTTACTCATTGTGGTGCCAGGTTCTTGTGGTACCATTGGAAGAGAATTCAGAGGGGGTTTAACACTCCCAAACCTCTTTTTTTTTTGGAGAGGGTGGGAGATGAAGTTTTAATGCTTTTCTACATGGAATGGAGAGCTGGAATGAGATGCTCTTTCAGATCCCAAACCATCCTGTGATTCCATGATGAGGAGCAGGGAATATTTAGATCCTTCCTCACTCCACCCCTAACAAAAGCACGGGCAGCAGCTCCCTGAGTGAAAAAAACCCAAAAACCCTCACTTGACACTGAAGATTCTGTTACACAAAATCTGGGCAGACTGAGGGAAACCTTCCTTCCTTTCCTCTGGTTTCATGTCTGCTTTTTGTCTGCCCTTTCCAGGCAAAAAGGGTCTGTTCACTCCTGCTCAGTCACCTGGGAAAGGCAGCACTTCTCTGCCCAGCCTCGATTTTCTGCTGTCTTCCTTTCACCTCGCCTCTCCCAGGCTCAGAGTTGCTTCATCAGCATAAACATTCAGAGTGACAGAGCCTTGAATGCCTTTTAAATGTCAGCTGAGCTCTCTGGGGAGCTGGAATTCAGGCCCTGTGCTTGAGGGGGGCTGTGCCTTGTCTGGGGGGGCTGCTCAGGGCGCTCCCCAGGCAGACGAGACCTCTGACAGTGCAGATTTTGGGAAAAGCTTCCAAACCTGGAATTCCTCCTGGCTTCCAGCAGCCAGCACCTCCCTCAGCTGGTGGCAGGGTGTGAGCCTCTGCTGCTGGTCACTCTGGGGGCCCAAATGTCCCCATCACTCCAGGTGACACCTGTTCCATTCCCCCATTTCTTAAAAATTTAAAGCAGGGTTGGTCTCGATGTCTTTGGTTTTGAGGATGAGCACCAACATTGCTCGTGGCACTGCAGGGGACAGCAGGAGGGGGTATTTCCCTCCTGGATTTGGGGGTTCTTTCCCTTTCCCTGTGTAGGAATGAGTTCCCTGGCCTGGCAAATCCAGACATTGATGGTTTTGCCACTCTCAGCACATCCCTCTGAGCTGCCCCGGGTCACTCTTCTCTCCCAAAGCTCTCTCTGCCTCGGGAGGAAAAGTTCTCCTGCACATCCTTCTCCTGATCCTCTGTAAAATTAGCACTTGAGTGCTTTAATTAAGATTCCCACACTCTCCAGCTCCCATGCTGTTCAATCTCACTGCTGAGGGTGGACCATGGCAGGAATGCTCCTCCCTGACCTGTTTCAGTTCTGGAAGGAGGTGCAGCAGTTGCTGGGTTTGGTATTTTCTTATCACTCTCCACAGCTCCCTGAGAGGTGTTTGTAGCCAGGGGGTCTCTTTCTCCAAGCAGCAACTGACAGGACAGAGGACACAGCCTTAAGGGAAATACAGGTTGGATGTCAGGAAAAAGATTTTTATGGAAGGAGTGATCAAGTACTGGAATTGTCTGCCCAGGGAGGTGATGGAGTAAAAATAAAACCCTGGCTGTGGCTCTGGGTGCCAGGGGCTGGGGCTGGGTTGGACTCCATGATCCTGGAGGGCTCTGCCAACCTGGGGATCCTGGGATTTCAGAATTCTGGAATTCTGTGATTTCAGGATTCTATGATTCTGGGATTCCAGGATTCTATGATTCTGGGATTCCAGGATTCTGTGATTCTGGATTCTGGGATTCTGTGATGCTGTGACTCTATGATTCTGTGATTCTGTGATTCTATGATTCTATGATTCTGGGATTCTATAATTCTATGATTCTATGATTCTGGGATTCTGGGATTCTGTGATTCTATGATTCTGTGAATTCTGGGATGTGGGGATTCTGGAATTCTGGGTCAGTCACCACTGCTGAAGGTTTATTCTGAACACAGAATGGTCCAGTCTGGCCTTGGACACTTCCAGGGATCCAGGGGCAGCCACAGCTTCTCTGGGAATCCTATTCCACAGTCTCCCCACCCTCCCAGGGAACAATTCCTTCCCAATATCCCACCTAAGCCTGCCCTCTGAGATATTCCAGATATTCCCCCTTCTCCTCTCACTCCAGGCTCTGATCCAAAGGGGAAAGCCAGAATATTTCTCTGCTAATCCTGAGGCACAGAAGCATCCCCAGCATCAATTCCTTCCCCAAATCCCATTTATACCTGCCCTCTGGCAGTGGAAACCATTTCCATCCTCTCTGATTCTCTGCTTTAGAGGACACAGGAAACTTGGAATTGATTCCTGCTGCTTCTCTTAGAAACACAGTGAAAGTCTCATTCTCTCTGTTTCTCCTGTTCTCTCCACTTTTTAAATCTTCAGATTGATTTCTAAAGATTTTAAGTTTTCCATACTCTCAGAGCCCTTCTGCTGCTGTCCTACAACATTTCCAGCTGTAAGAATTTGCCTAGTGCTGTTGAACCTCTGATCCTTTGTCACCTTTTCCCTGTTCCATCCTACCACTTTTCTGCCTTCCTTGCCTTTAAAAGCTGACCTGCAGAACTAAAAGTCCCTTTTGAACATCTCCTCCTTCCGCCCTGGCTCTTCCAGCACAGAATAACATGAAAACAAACTTTTGGAGAGGACATCAAACACTGATTCCATGCTTGGAAGCCAACAAGCTTCTTTGATTTTTTTTTCCTTTCTCTTTTTTATTTTTTATTTTTATTTTTAAATCATACTCACAGGTAGTTTGGCAAAAGAAATATTCCCGTGCCTCGAGGAGGCATCTTCTGTTGTGAAGCTGGCAGAGTGTGGAGGAGAGGTGGCCTCTAATTTTACCTGGGTCAGGTGCTTGTGGAGCTCAGTAGCATCACAGAATTCCCAACAGAATCTCCAATTTCAATCTCAGCTCACCGTGGGTGAGGCTGTCTGAGAGTGGGTGGGGGGATGCATTTGCAGTTAAATTATCATTTTATCACAGAATTGTAGAACAGTTTGGGTTGGACAGCCTTCAGTCAAGGCTGGGAGGATGTCCCAGGGAGGAGGGAGAATTTTCTCCTCACTCCTCAGGAGGTGGCTGTTGGTTGTGAGAAGAAAATCAGCCAGCTTGGGTTGGGTTGGAGGTGAAAGAGCTTAGAACCATAGAATGGCTTTGGTTGGAAGGGACCTTAGAGGTCACAGAATCCCAGAATTAATTCGGTTGGAAAAGCCCTCCCAGAGCATTGGGCTGTGCTCTGGGCGTACCTTGTCACTCAGGAATTCCTGGAACCCCCCCAGGGATGGGCACTCCACCCCTCCCTGGGCACTTCCAGTGCCTGAGCACCCTTTCCATGGGGAAATCCCTGCTGGTGCCCACCCTGAGCCTGCCCTGCCCAGCCTGGGGCTGTTCCCTCTGATCCCATCCCCGTTCCCTGGAGCAGATCCCAAATCCCCCCTCCTGGCAGGAGCTGTGCAGAGCCAGAAATTCCCCCGGAGCCTCCTGTGCTCCAGGCTGAGCCTTCCCAGCTCCTCAGGGATTCTCCAGTCCCTTCCCAGCTCCTCAGGGATTCTCCAGTCCCTTCCCAGCTCCTCAGGGATTCTCCAGTCCCTTCCCAGCTCCTCAGGGATTCTCCAGTCCCTTCCCAGCTCCTTAGGGATTCTCCAGTCCCTTCCCAGCTCCTCAGGGATTCTCCAGTCCCTTCCCAGCTCCCTCAGGGATTCTCCAGTCCCTTCCCAGCTCCTCAGGGATTCTCCAGTCCCTTCCCAGCTCCCTCAGGGATTCTCCAGTCCCTTCTCAGCTCCTCAGGGATTCTTCATTCCCTTCCCAGCCCCTCCTGGTTCTCCAGCCCCTCTCCCAGCCCTTTTCCCAGCCCCTCCATGTCCCTCTTGTCCTGACGGGCCCAGACCTGGACAGAGCCCTCGCGGTGTGGCCTCAGCAGAGCCCAGCACAGGGGGACAATCCCTTCCCTCCCGTGCTGCCACACAGCTCCTGCCACAGCCCGGGAGCCTCTGGGCACACCTGGCTGATGTTCAGCCCCCACCCCAGGCCAGGTGTGCTCAGCCTGCACACTCCTCCCACACACAGCACGGAGAGTCCTGAGCCCAGCTGGCACGGAGGAGCCCCCTGAGCCCTTTGAGGTGGAACCCACTTGGCCTCCTGCTTGACACAGGCACAGGCTTGGTGTGGCCAGAGCAGAGGGGAGCCTGGGGTTTGTTCCACCCCACTGAGGGTTTGTTCCACCCCACTGAGGGTTTGTTCCACCCCACTGAGGGTTTGGCTTTGCTGTGTTGAAGGTGCCTCGTCCCCAGACATGGAGTCCAGCTATGGGGGAGGCCTGCTGGACATGGTGAAAGGAGGAGCAGGCAGGCTCTTCAGCAATCTCAAGGACAACCTGAAGGACACCCTCAAAGACACCTCCTCCAAGGTCATGCAGTCTGTTGCCAGGTACAGTGCACCTGAAGCAGGAAAAACCAGCCCAGCTCCCAGGGATTGAGGAAGGAGGGGGAAAATCCCAAATCATTTCCTTGGTTCTGTCCCATCATTGGCCTCAAGGAAGCGGGGAAAATCAAAAGAAACCAATGTGAGCTCCACAGTGAGCATCAGCACCCTGCATGCTGGAAAATACCTGTGGAAGTGCAGCACAGCTCCTGGGGCATTCCCTGTGGGATCCTGCCAGTGAAGCACCACTTGAATATTTTGTCAGTGGTGGTGATGCCTCCCTTTGCTGTGCTTGCTGATGTTTCCATCCCTAAATTCACCTTGGAATGGGAGAAAGGCTGAGGTGGCTTTGCTTTAGGGTCTCTCCTGGTGTCATCCCCTGTGCCCAGCTCCAAGGGATAGGGGGCTGCAAGAAATTAAGGGAATTTAATGCAAGACCCCAGAGGGTTTGAGGGATCTGCAAAGTGCAAACTGCTGGAGGTTTCTCCTGGAAAGTGGCACTAAAAATTAATGACAAAAGGGAAAAGGGACCTCTCTTGCAGGTTTTACATCCAGTTAATTGCATGTGGAGAGGGGGAGGCTAGGTCACTGTCTGCATCTTAAGAATTCATTTTAGGGTGACTTTTCCTTGTGTGATAAGTAGATTTTTCTGGGCAAACCCTCCTAATGTGCTGCCTAAATTCTGTCTCCTGCTTTGTCTCTTAGTTACACCAAGGGAGAGCTGGATATTTCCTACATTACCTCAAGGATCATAGGTAAGCACCTGTCCCTGGAGAAACCCAACCTGTCAGATCCCAAACCCCATAATGCCCTAAACCCCACTCATCCTGGCCTCTCCTTGCTTTTCCCAGTGATGTCTTTTCCTGCTGAGGGTGTGGAGCTGGGGTTTAGGAACCACATTGAAGATGTCAGGACCTTCCTGGACTCCAGGCACCCCGACCACTACACAGTGTTCAACTTGTCACCCAAATATTATCGCAGTGCCAAGTTCCACAACAGGGTGAGTGTGAATTTTTCACGGGGGGAAAAATTCTCCTCTTGGGAAGGGGCAGCAGCTCCTGTTGTATCCAGAATTTCAGGTGATTTAGGAGTTAGAGGTGTTTTTAAGCTGCTGGGATGAAAGAGCTGGATAACGTTCATGTGAGGAGCTTGGGAGAGTGAAAGGCATTGCACAGAGTGGAGCTGCAGAGAAATAAAGAATAAAAAAGAAGAGAAAGAGAAAGATAGAATAAAACAGAGTTTTACAGCTGCTCCTACAGAGTTTTGGAGCTGCTGCAGGGAAAGAATAAAATGAAAAGCCTTTGGAAGAAATTACCAATTGAAGGAGGGAGATGATTTCCTTGCAGTTGGGCTTTAATCAAGGAGGCAAAGCACGGGATGGGAACAGGATTTGGAGGGGCATTTGTGCTCTTGTGACTTTAAAAAGCCCCCTGCACTGCCTGGCCCAGTTTCCCTCTCTAAAACCAGAGCAGCATCAGGGAGCATGTGAGGCTCTGCTTTTAATGGCTTTTAGAGGAAATCTCTATGAAATGCTGCTGCTGAAATGCAAGATTAGATTTAATCTTTCTGAAAACTTCCTGTTCTTTCCCTCTCCACCAAGTGGTGTTGTGGGGTTTTTTCAATTTCTGACTTTTTGGTGCCTTCAACCCAAAAGGCAGCAGCAGTTGCCAGGCTTCAGTCAGGCTCAATGCATCTAATTTAGTTTTAATTTGAGGTGTAGCTGAATTTATCTTCAGTAATTCTGATCACCAGATACCACTCACTGACATTTGAAGCAAATTTCTCTGTGGCCATCAGTAACCAGACCTCAAATACGAGTAAATGAACAGGGAAGACTAATTAAGAGATATTAAGAGCTCTGAATCTTCAGTCTTGATTGATTTTGGTGCATCACTGATGCTGGAGAAAAATTTATCTTCTTCTGAAAGCCCAGCATTAAAGATCTATTGCTGTGTGAGCTGGCCATAATTCCTGAATCCCTGGAATTATCTCCCACCCTACCCACCACCACAAGTGGCTTTTAATGTCACTCTCAAAGGACAACTCAGTGCTTTGGAACTCATTGCCTTCACTCTCACAGGAAGAAAATAAAATTATCTTTTTATAAAATATTGTGTTTTCAGTTTATGGGCTGGGAAGTCCCGATTCCAAGGATTTTTTATGAGAAAGAAGTGTGAACATCACAATATATGAAATAATCACCAGGCTGAGCTTCATATATCTTGCAAAAAGTACTAAAAGGCTCTCCAGGAGGTGAAATCCCAGAGAGTTTTCTGCTGGGATGAGGATTCCAGCTGAGCTGCACTGAGATACACACTTGCTCTTTGACAGGAAAAGCTTCTGAATTCCTGCTTTCTTCCAAACTTTCTGCTCCCAAGATCAAAGTAGGTCACTGTGCTGCGTGGTGGCACAGGAGAGAGGTGAAAGAGGAGTAAAGATCTGGAATGTTCTGCCTGGAGAGGTGGTGCATCACCAGCCCTGGGTGTGATTTAAAAGCTCTGCTGTGGCTCTGGGTGCCAGGGGCTGGGTGAGGGGCTGGGGCTGGATTGGACTCCTTGATCCTGGAGGGCTCTGCCAACCTTGGGATGCTGGGATCCTGGGATTCTGGGGTCCTGGGATTCTGTAATTTTGTGATTCTGGGATTCTGGGATCCTGGGATTCTGTGGTCCTGGGATTCTGTAATTCTGGGATCCTGTGATACTGTGATTCTGGGATCCTAGGATTCTGGAATCCTGGGATCCTGTGATCCTGTGATTCTGGGATCCTGGGATTCTGTAATTCTGGGATTCTGTGATTCTGGGATTCTGTAATTCCGGGATCCTGGGATCCTGGGGTCCTGGGATTCTGTGATCCTGGGATCCTGGGATTCTGTGATCCTGGGATTCTGTGAATTCCCATCCTGCTGGGCCATTTTCCTGCCCAGGCTGGCTGAGGGGTCACCAAGCCCCGGGTGCCTCATCTGCCGAGGAGGAGAGGGGCCTGGGAGGCTGCTGGGCACTGGGAAAGGCTCTCCAGAGAAGCTGTGGCTGCCCCCAACCTGGAAGTGTCCAAGGATGGAGCTGGGAGCTCCCTGGTGTGAGTTTGTGATTCTCACAGAAGGGTTTGACACCTCACGTTTTGTGTGCAGGGGTTTCTTCTTGAAACAGGAACTGCTGAGTTTTGTGGACAAGTGCAGTTTATTTTATCTTCTCCAGAGGCAGAGAGAGGATGGGTCTCTCTCACAGTGTGGCCAAGAAGTCCCCAGATTTCTGCTGATCAGATTATTTAAGGCTTTGTGGGCCAGTAGAATTCTGCCAATTAGATATTTATGTTATTAAACCAATAGTGAGCTAATTGGTGTTATTACAGTGGGAACTTTCTCAACCCCTAAACCTTGCAGCATTCCATCCTAAAACCTCTTGGTGACCTCTGGAACCACTTTTACTTTGTCCATGACTTTTAGGTTCTAAAAAGCTAGAAGCTGCCTCTGCTTTAAGCTGCCTCTACTCAAGCTGCCTCTGCTTTAAGCTGTAAATCAACATTCTTACTTCTAGCACCTAAACTTGGGAGCCTCTCCCAAGGTTTCAGGTCAAACCCTGTCTCTAATTCTAAATTTTGACTCACAGACCTGATATTCTGACATTTCCTTTTGGATTCCAACATCCTGGGGGAGAGAGAGAGGAGGAGAGGAGAGGGAGAGGAGAGGAGAGGAGAGGAGAGGAGAGGAGAGGAGAGAGAGGAGAGGAGAGGAGAGGAGAGGAGAGGAGAGGAGAGGAGAGGAGAGGGAGAGGAGAGGAGGAGGAGAGGAGGAGAGGAGAGGAGGAGAGAGAGGAGAGGAGAGGAGAGGAGAGGAGAGGAGAGGAGAGGAGAGGAGAGGAGAGGAGAGAGAGAGGAGAGGAGAGGAGAGGAGAGGAGAGGAGAGGAGAGGAAGGAAGGAGAGGAGAGGAGAGGAGAGGAGAGGAGAGGAGAGGAGAGGAGAGGAGAGGAGAGGAGAGGAGAGAAGCTCCCATCAGCCTGAGAGCAGTTTCAAAACACAGAACTGCAATCTAACATTAAATAAACCCAAACTTCAAAGCCCCTCCTGGGTCACATTCCTGGCAGTTGCTGCCCTGCTGCTAAAATCAAACAAGTGCTGAGTGCTTATTCCCAGAGCTGAAGAATTCCAGTTGCTTTTCCCTCAGGTAGTCTGTGCTGAGTGCTGGTGAGGTTCTGTTTGATAGAAACACCAAGCACACATTTAATTTCCTAATTGGAAACCATCAGGCAGATGTGTAATCAGAGGCAATGTAAATATGTAATTATGGACTGGGTGGGAAATGTATATTATTTACTAGAGAAGTGATAATGGCTTTTCCAGATGCTTGGCAGGGAGGTCTGCTCAGAGGATTGTCAGTGGAAGGGTCACTGCAAGAATTCTAACAGGGAAAAATGAGGATGTACAACAGAAGGAATGAAACAAACTCTGGAGAAGGAGAAGGTGGAGAGGGTAAACAGGGAATGGTCACTCCCTGCTCTCCAAACACTGATTTATTCAGTGGCTTCTACAACACAAAGCCACATTTGCTCACAGCAGGATATTCTGGAGACCAAAACTTTCACAAATCTAAAAAGCAATCAGATAAATATCTAATTTGCTGTGAGACAAAAATCAAGTTTGCTCCTTGCTGGACAGGGCACAGCCTGGCAGGGCTCTGGCTGGGCTCTGGGTGCCTGTTTGTGCTCCAAGATGTTGTGCAGGTGTCAGACAGAACCTCAAGTGCAAGTTTATAAAACCTGGGGCATTTCCTTCCTCTGAGAGATGAAACAGTTCTGGGGATCATGGGGCTGTTTAAGAACATCTGGGTAAATCATCTCCTTCCTTCCCCTGTTCCCATTAAACAGCAGCCAAATGTCAGCTGAGAGAGAGAGAGAGAACCAATTCTTCAGCTGAGGACAAGCCTCGGGACATTTCTCCTTTAAATTTCTTCTGGCCAGAAATGCCTTTTATAAAAAAAGATATTTCAATTAAAACCAGATGAAAGGGAGATGTCTGTCGAGGGTTATTTGATGTGCTGCTTGGGACTGCAAGGACTGACTCAGAACCAGCACGCTGAGGAATAGGAACCAGGCATAGTTTAGGATTTCTGGGGTTTCTAAGGAGCCATTCATTTTTCTGACTCGTACATTACCATACTTACTTAGATAGGATTATTTTTTTTTTTTTTTTTTTTTTGAACAGAACTTTCCCTTTCATCAGTTTAATATCTGTCACACAGGGCTTGGAAATCCTGTGCCACAGAACAATCCAGAACAACAGATGCTCAGTGCTCTGTGCAAATCAGAGCAGTTTTTAGGGACACGTTGTACAAAGGCTTTAGAAATCAAGGCGAGACTGAAGAGCTAAAAGAACCCCTCCAGATAATCTGATGTGAAATGTAAATTTTGAAAAATGTGCAGTCTGGGACAACACATCAGCCTGATGTTATTTCATTGAGAAAGCTTTTTTTGTCTGCCTCCTCCAAACTCGCGGCAGGCACAGCACAAGTTACGCACGAGGGGAGGTGGAGTAGAATTCCAGCACAGAACTCCGGGTTGTAAAGGACAAGGAGCTTTCTTGGCAGGGAGAATTTGCAGAGCAGGGCTCGTTCAGTGCTCCTACCAAGGTGTTTTTGTGCAAAGCTGCTGCCATCCCTGCAGGTGTCCGAGTGCAGCTGGCCCGTGCGGCAGGCGCCCAGCCTGCACAACCTCTACGCTGTCTGCAAGAACATGCACAACTGGCTGCAGCAGAACCCCAAAAACGTCTGTGTCATCCACTGCATGGTGAGTGCAGCCCCCAGCAAGCAGCACGGGGCTCAGGAGACCCAGGCCAGGCTGCCTGATGTGATTCTGGGGGCTGAGCTGGGGCAGAGCCCAGCAGAGCCCAAGGGTAAAGCTGGGATTTATGATTTATGATTTATGATTTATTAAACCCTCCCTGGTGCCAGCCAAGGTGAGCCCCGCCTGGTCCCACAATGGGGGCTGAGCACGAGGGTCACACTGGGATCAGTTCTGCTCCAGCAGCACATTGGAGTTCATTGTGCAATTCCAGCTCCAGCCCATGGAGCTTCATCCTCCTGGGTTTCCCTTCTCACTTCACCCTTGGGTTTGTTCTTGGGCCTGAAATTTGTATCAGTTGTCCTTGGTGCCAAGCTGGAGCAGGAATTGTTTTGTCTCCCTACTCTGTGAACAGAGCTCAGTAGTACCTGATATGAAACCCAGAACTACCCACCAAAACAGCCCAGGATCTAAAAAATACAAAAGCTAAAAGTGAAGGCATCAGCCTGTGGAGTGTCTGGGGTCTGTGTGCAAGGATGAGGACAGTCCTGAAAGAGGGATGGGATGGGATGGGATGGGATGGGATGGGATGGGATGGGGATGTGGATTCACCCAGAGGAAGGGACATCATCACCCAAAGCTCAGCTGGAAGAGAGTCACTGAATGAGAAGCAGGAATGCAAAGCAAGAGAGCTCAAAATCATTCTCTAGGAGAAAGGTTTGAATTTCACCCAAGAGCTGTCAGCTTGCTGTGACTTGCCCAGGGTGCCCAGAGCAGCTGGGGCTGCTCCTGGATCCCTGGCAGTGCCCAAGGCCAGGCTGGATGGGGCTTGGAGCACCTGGGACAGTGGGAGGGGTCCCTGCCATGGCAGGGGTGGCACTGCACGGGCTTTAAGGCTCCTCCCAACACAGACCGTTCTGTGATTCTGTGATTTGCATTTCAATCTAAGTAGTCACAGGAGAAAATGCAGCCTTTAGACTGAAGGAGGCTGGAAATTGGGCAAACCCCACCGAGGTGGGAATTCTGTCGAGCTGGGAAATGGAGATTGTAGCAGTCTCTTGCCATCAGGAGAGGTCAGGCCTGGCTGAAGGAGCCCAGCTGCCTCTGCTCTGAGAAACCCCCCGGGGTTTATTCAGCACTGAGTGAGGGTGGTTCGATCCTGGATCACTCCTAATTTACTCCATCCAAACTTTCAGGTTGACAGCAATGCCTCAAAGCAGAGCTCTGCTTTGCTCCTGGAGCCTGCATTAATCCAGGAGGCTGTCAGCCCTGATCAGCAGGACCTGGGAGGAATGGGGGAAATGACTGATCCCAAATTGCACACAGCTCCCGTGGGAGCCCAGCATTTCTGCCTTGCACAGCACAGCCAGCAGCTCCAGGACGTAAATTCCCCTCAAACAGAGAGAAAGATTCACTTGATGCCTCCAATCCTGGAAACCCAACTCAAAAATCCAATTCTTTTCCTGTCCTTTGAGCAATGATAATGTGATAAAGGACAGGGAGTCCTTTCCAACACTTTCTAACAAGGCTGCAGAAACCCACTTAGTTTATATGAACCTAAGAGATCTTGCCAGAAACAACTGGCAGGGGCTAAACTTGAAAAAAGCAAACAGCCTGTTCATGCCAGCAGGTTCTTGGGGTCTGGATCAGCTCCAGTACAGAAAATCCTACAGAAAATGGCTGGAATGCCTAAAATGTGCCTGAAAAAAATCAATTGCAAGGAGCAAGAGTGGTGAGGCCTCGAGGAGTTGTGGATTCCCCATCCCTGGAAGTGTTCAAAGGGGTTGGGAGCAGCTTGGGATAGTGGAAGGTGTGCATCAGGAACCCAGGGCACTGGGAATACATTGATTTTCTCCTGCCCTTCCTATGGCTTTGATCCATCAGTGTGACTCAGCGAGCTTTCCCCCATAATCACCTTCAAAAATCCCCATCAGGAGCAATCTGTAAGCTCAGAGCTGTGGAGGTGTTTGGGTGAGGGAGCCTGGGCCAGGAGTTTTTGTTTGTTTATCCTTTTCCAGGATAAAATTCTATTACAAGACTGCCTGCAGCTGTAGGATGGGTGTACTCTGACCCCTGTGGTCACTCCCAGGCCTGTGTTTGAAAGAATTATAAAATTACAGCTGGGGAGCAGCCACAAAACACCAACATTTGCAGCCAAAATGTTCTTGTGGGCTTTCCAAACAAGTGTGAACCACCCTCAGCTTTGGCTGCTCCCTGATTTTATCTTAGCTTTGATTGTTCACCCAAGTCATGGGTGTTGAACAAATGACACAGAACTCAAAATTCCTCCCCATCTTGTGGTCTCAAGCCTAGTCTTTCTGGATAAATCCTATTTTGTGATTTCAGGAGGAGTGGAGAGCTGAAATTTAAAAGCTCTTTCTGACACAGTTTTTCCTCTCTGCCCCTTCCCTTGCCAGGATGGCCGTGCAGCCTCAGCAGTCCTGGTCAGTGCAATGTTCTGTTTCTGTCACCTCTTCTCTCATCCTGGCCCTGCTGTGCAGCTGCTGAACACAAAGAGACCTGGAATTGTACTGTGGCCATCTCACAGGAGGTACAGTAGCCTGCCTCAGCACTGTCAGCTCCATTCCTCATTCCCAAAGAGCTGTCAGGGGTGCTTTGGCCCCTGGGCTCAGCCAGGTGTCCAGATCCAGAGTGTTCCTCAGAAAGGAGTGGGGAGCAGGTGCTGGCAGAGCTTGCCCAGAGCAGCTGTGCTGGGATTTCTTTCCTTGGAGATCCTCAGTGGGGATCAAAATCAAGTTCTGAGATAAAGCTGTGAAGCTGAGCAGATCTTCCAACCTGAATTATTCCCTCATTTGAGATGTCTCTGCTCATTGCAGAGGGTGGGGTTAGATGATTGCTAAAGGGCTCCTGCTCTGAGCAGAGAGCAGCTGACCTGCAGATCTTCCAACCTGAATTATTCCCTCATTTGAGATGTCTCTGCTCATTGCAGAGGGTGGGGTTAGATGACTGCTAAAGGTCCTTCCAACCCAAGCAGCCTGTGCTGCCCCTGTGCTTAACAGGGCCTGGCTGCATCCCTCTCCTGTGCCAGCTGCATCCTCACAGAAACAGAAGTGGAAGTGCAGATTCTGTGCCAGCTGCAGGGAAGTTGGGGCACATGGAAACTCCCGTCCTGGCCCTCGGGAAGAACAGCTCTGCCGCTGGATTCCGAGGCAGATTTTGAGTGTGAAATGAAAGAGATGGATATTTCAGCCGTGATTTTCTCTGCCTGCAGGTACATAGGGTACATTTGTGACCTAATAGCAGACAAACCTGTGATCCCGCACTGCAAACCACTGACCATCAAGTCGGTCACGCTCAGCCCCGTGCCCTGCTTCAACAAGCAGCGCAACGGCTGCCGGCCCTTCTGCGACATCCTCAGCGGGGAGACCAGGATCCTGAGCACCTCCCAGGAGTACGAGAGGATGAAGTGAGTCCCTGCCCGCCCTCGGCGCCTGCGGGCAGCCGCTGCCACACCGCGGGGAGCGGCCGAGCCGCAGCCGCTGCCCGGCTGTGGTACCGCAGGGTGTTCGCGGAGGGCGAGCGTCTGAGGGGAAAGGAACGGCCAGAGGGAGAGGGAGGGTGGCAGGAGCGCGGTGACTGCACAGACTGAGGGCAGGAGTGGGATAACGGCAGAGATATCGGGATCTGAGATTGGCAGGGATGGGATAACTGCACAGGCATCAGGATCTGAGGGCAGGGATGGGATAACTGCAGAGGTATCGGGATCTGAGATTGGCAGGGATGGGATAACTGCACAGGCATCAGGATCTGAGGGCAGGGATGGGATAACTGCAGAGATATCAGGATCTGAGGGCAGGAATGGGATAACTGCACAGGCATCAGGATCTGAGGGCAGGGATGGGATAACTGCAGAGATATCGGGATCTGAGATTGGCAGGGATGGGATAACTGCACAGGCATCAGGATCTGAGGGCAGGGATGGGATAACTGCAGAGATATCGGGATCTGAGATTGGCAGGATGGGATAACTGCACAGGCATCAGGATCTGAGGGCAGGGATGGGATAACTGCAGAGATATCGGGATCTGAGATTGGCAGGGATGGGATAACTGCACAGGCATCAGGATCTGAGGGCAGGGATGGGATAACTGCAGAGATATCGGGATCTGAGATTGGCAGGGATGGGATAACTGCACAGGCATCAGGATCTGAGGGCAGGGATGGGATAACTGCAGAGGTATCGGGATCTGAGATTGGCAGGGATGGGATAACTGCACAGGCATCAGGATCTGAGGGCAGGGATGGGATAACTGCAGAGATATCAGGATCTGAGATTGGCAGGGATGGGATAACTGCACAGGCATCAGGATCTGAGGGCAGGGATGGGATAACTGCAGAGATATCAGGATCTGAGGGCAGGAATGGGATAACTGCACAGGCATCAGGATCTGAGGGCAGGGATGGGATAACTGCAGAGATATCGGGATCTGAGATTGGCAGGATGGGATAACTGCACAGGCATCAGGATCTGAGGGCAGGGATGGGATAACTGCAGAGATATCGGGATCTGAGGGCAGGAATGGGATAACTGCACAGGCATCAGGATCTGAGGGCAGGGATGGGATAACTGCAGAGATATCGGGATCTGAGATTGGCAGGGATGGGATAACTGCACAGGCATCAGGATCTGAGGGCAGGGATGGATAACTGCAGAGATATCGGGATCTGAGATTGGCAGGGATGGGATAACTGCACAGGCATCAGATCTGAGGGCAGGATGGGAAAACTGCAGAGATATCGGGATCTGAGGGCAGGGATGGGATAACTGCAGATATCGGGATCTGAGATTGGCAGAATGGATAACTGCAGAGATATCAGGATCTGAGATTGGCAGGATGGGATAACTGCACAGGCATCAGGATCTGAGTGCAGGGATGGGATAACTGCAGAGGTATCGGGATCTGAGATTGGCAGGGATGGGATAACTGCACAGCATCAGGATCTGAGTGCAGGATGGGATAACTGCAGAGATATCAGGATCTGAGATTGGCAGGGATGGGATAACTGCAGAGATACTAGGATCTGAGGGCAGGAGTGGGATAACTGCACAAATATCAGATCTGAGGTCAGGAATGGGATAACTGCCCAGCCGTCAGGATCTGAGGGCAGGAATGGGATAACTGCACAGGCATCAGGATCTGAGGGCAGGAATGGGATAACTGCAGAGATATCGGGATCTGAGAGCAGGAATGGGATAACTGCACTAATATCAGATCTGAGATTGGCAGGAATGGGATAACTGCACAGGCATCAGGATCTGAGGTTGGCAGGAATGGGATAACTGCACTAATATCAGATCTGAGATTGGCAGGAATGGGATAACTGCCCAGCCATCAGGATCTGAGGTTGGCAGGAATTAGAACACCTTCCTAGAGCTCATCCAGCGCTCTGTTGGATCCCCCTGTGGAATAATTTTGTTTCAAACAAGCAGAACACCAAATGCTCCTCCTTGCTTGGCCTGAAGGAGGTGAGAGCTTTGATGTGCTAGAAGAGAATCTCACCCTGGCTTTCCTGTTCCCCTCCAAGAGAATACCGGGTGCAGGAGGGGAAAGTGCTGATCCCCCTGGGAGCCACGGTCCATGGGGATGTCGTTGTCTCTGTCTACCACATGAGATCCACCATCGGGGGACGCCTCCAAGCCAAAGTAGGAGCTGGGGTCACTTCTCTGCTGGGGAACTGAGAGCTGCCTAAACGTGGGATCTCCATCATTTCCCTGGGGATACGTTTGGAACTCCCAAATTCAAGCCGCAGAGTGGGCGGTGAATGTTTTCCTCCTCTCCACTCATTGTTGGTGCCCTTGGCTGTGTAGATGACATTTCCCTGAGGTCTCTACTCTGTATTCAGTGGGAACAGCTTCATTTCATTGCAAAACTGCTAAGTAGATCCCCAAAATAAAGAGAAGCAGGGGGAGAAGGGCTGTTCCTGAAAGTTTTCTGCTGTGCAGAGGCTGCAGCAGCAGGGTTGAATGCAGATGGAAATATTGGGAATATTTGGGAATATTGAGAAGGAAATATTGCCTGTAGAACAAGCAGAATGGATTCAGTTCTGCAGCAGTTAAGATTAGGGTAGACTTAACTAACTCCTCTATTTAAGCCCTTGTTCAGTCTGGTTCTCTCTGGGTTTTATTGGGTTTTTTTATCTTTTCAGATGACCAACACACAAATATTCCAAATTCAATTTCATACCGGATTCATAGCCCTGGGAACAACCACTCTCAAATTCACCAAGTGAGTGTTTGAAGCTGAACATTAATCAAACCTGATACAAAAAAGCCTGATGAAGGCTGAGGGAGAACAGCCACAGATGAAATATGAAAAGCCTGGATATACTGAAAGTCTTTTTATAGCTTTCCAGAAATATTCTTCCCTTTTAAACTGAACCACTCTTGTCCCCTTTAGGCCTGAGCTGGATGCCTGTGACTCTCCAGACAAATATCCTCAGCTCTTTCATGTTATACTGGACATAGAAATACAGTCTGCAGACAGACAAACTGAATTAACTCCCCCATGGGAGAACTTCACAACAAAAGACATCAATCCCTCCATTCTCTTCTCCTCCCACCAGGAGCACCAGGACACTCTTGCTTTGGCAGGTAAGGGCTGCATGGATTTGTTCCTTTTCCAGGATTTTTTCCTGCTGAGCTGGGTTTTGTTTAATTCCACCTCTCTGGGGCTCTGTGCTGCAGGTCGAGGTGCCACGGATTCCCCCCAGGATAACATCAGGAACGTTGGGCAGAGTGCATTCTTCTCCTCTCTCAGCTGGCAAGGTAGGCAAGGCTTGGTCTTCAGAGTCAAATCTGCTGCAAAGAACACCAAAAATCCTGTTGCCCTGGCTGGAGCAGGGAGTGAGGCTGAGGGATCCCACTGGAGCACGGCTTTGCAGTCAGCTCACAGAGCTGCAGTGCAGTGGGAATCCCTTTGCTACAGCATCCTCCTCAAATTGGGCCCTGTGGGACCATGAGTGACACAGCTCTGGGGTGAACCTCCACCCGAGGCCTCCCTCGGACTAAAACTTGCAACAAATAAGCCTTGATGAGAAAATTTAGGTTAATCTTGGCAAAGGAATCCTGGGATCATTTAGGTTGGAAAGGATCTTTAAGGTCATCAAGTCCAACCATTACCCAAAACTGCCAAGGCTACCTCTGACCACGTCCCCAAGTGCCACATCCTCCATGGATGGGGACCCCAGCCATGCCAGGGGCTGCAAAACCCTTTTGGGGAAAAAAGAAACTTGCCAGCATTGATTTTAAACCCCAACATTATTTTAGCTAAATGCTGCCGTGTGAAGCTTTGTCTTCTGCTTGTAAGCTGATTTTTACAGGACCTTTGTGATGACCAAACTAACAACTGCCTAATTTTATTTCCAATCATCATTTAGATCAGAAATCTGACAAAAGTAGCTCTCACCCCACCTCAGAGGATCGAGCAGCGTTGGTGCATGAGGAAAGCGAACAGTCAGATGACGAACTCTTGTCCCTTTCCAGTCAGCACAGTAATGCCAGCGGTGACAAGCCCCACGGGACCCCCAAACACAGCAAAAAGCAGCAAGAGCCTCCAGCAGCACCTCCCCCTGAAGACGTGGACCTGCTGGGCCTGGATGGCAGCCCCATGAGCAAGAGCTTCCCCTCGCAGCCCAGCGCTGCCCCCTCTAACTCTGACCTGCTGAACGATTTGTTTGGGGTGGCTGGGCCCAGCTCCCAGAGCCCTGCCGCAGGAGCTGCTGCTGCTGCTGCCGCTGCTGCTGCTGAGGAGGTTTTCCACGGGGCGGGACCTGGATCTGTGCACTCGACCCCGCGGCGCTCGGCGGCTTCGGCGTCGCCGTCCCCGTCCCCGAGGGTAGGAGAAGGTAATGGTGGCTTTGCCGAGTCAGGACACTCCTCCCTGGGCATGGGAGGACAGGCAGAAAGCTTGGCAGTGTCACCTGGCCCTGGAACGCATTCTTCAGGCTCAGGATGTCCCTGGCCAAAGCCCTGCCCCAAAGCCTTTGGGCACAACAATTCCCAGCCCTGTCCTTCCTCCCCAGCCTGTTCCACCCCGTTTATCCCAGAACTGAGAGTGGTTTGTGTTTGTGATGGGCACATGGATTGGGATTAATCCAGAGCACTGGGCTGACCTGGTCACACCCCAACTGCCTTGTTTCACCTGGATTTTGGGTGGATTTGCCCTACTGATTTATTAAATAGGTACCAATGCTTTGACCTTCATATTTTGTCCTCATGACTTGACCAGAATTTCAGCCAGAACCAAATTTTGCTCTGCTCTTGGCCACCCTCCTTTCATGGGGGGGATCCCAAGAGGCCAGGCAGCTCCTGGACTCTGAGCTGGTGCATCCTCACCAAACCAGTCCCTGGTGGAGCACACCCAGGGGTTTGGAGGCTCCTCACACCAACAACCTCACTCTGCTCTCATTGTGTGTCCAATAGTGCACATGAGCTTTTAAAAAATCCCATGGGGGTTTGGGTAGACCTCCAGCACTGTGAATTGAATTTCCTCCTTCTATGAATTGAATTTCTCTTTTAACTTAGGGGGTTTGGAGCTGTGGCAATGATCCTGGACTAGATAATGGAGAATTTCTGTTTCTTCCAAGACCAGAATATTGGATAGATATTACGGGGAGGGATCTTTTGAAGGATAAGCAGAGCAAGTGCAGAGAGAGAGAAAAATCCAGGTTGTAGTGGAAGAAATTGGTCACTTGTACCTGGAGAAGGTTTCTCTTGCTGTGGCTGTTGTAGGCTCAGACTGAGAGCTCTCACCCAGGGCAGGTTTTGCAGACACACCACACAGGAGGTGCAGCAACAGCTCAGGAAAAGGTTTAGGGATTTATGAGCTCTGCAGAAACAGAATCCCACAGCTCAGTTGTCCCAAGAAAACAAGGATAAGAGATTGGGAAATGAGTGAAGAGTTGTGACTGAATTACATAATTAATGAGTAGCATCTTTACCACAGAGCTTCTGGGGTTTGTGCCTTTCAGGAGGCTCTTAACCTTACATTTGTTGACAAGAATCTGAGTGACCCCATAGGAGTTTCTTCTGCTTGAGTTTCTTGGGGTTTTACATGAAAGAGACTGAACAAACTGATCAAAACCAGAGTTTGAGAAGAGCTGGATTTTTGTAACAAGGGATGTAGGAAAGAGATCCATCATTTTCTAAAGCTGTTCCTAAAAGTCCCTTTATCCCCAACAGGGATAACCTTTGGCAGCCTGAAATCACCTTGAGAGGAAGCAGGACTGGCAGGAATTGCACCAGGGCAGTAACTCAAGCTCCAGACTGAGTCCCAAACTCCATCTGAAGTGCCTGAGTCCTTTAATACTCACTTTGCTTGGCTCTAAACTCAGGAAAAAAGAGATGGGGTCAGTTTGTTGCCACGACCTGGGGCTCTTTAGGTGCCCAGGATTTGGGATATTGATGCTCTCCAGCTGCTCCCCCCAGTCTCAGGCTGTTTGCTACCTGCAGGTAGCAGATTTCCTCTCCCTTACCCTGCAGCACATTCCTGGGGCACGTTAAGGATTTCCTTTTCTCAAATATGTTTTCACAGCCACTGCCTTTGATCCATTTGGAAGTAGCCCCAAGCAAACCGGTCCAGACCTCCTGGGCTCCTTCCTTGGCTCATCAGCTGTCCCTGGGGATCCTTTCCTTCAAGCCACAAGAAGCCCTTCACCAACTGTGCACAGCGATCCCTTTCACATGGGTAAGAAAGGGGAGGCTCTTCCAGGGTGTTTAAAGAAATGTAAAATGTTGCTTTGGACTAGAAATGGAACCATTAAGTACAAACTGATGGTTCCCAAGAAACGACTCAAAACCACAGAAACCCACGAAACAGGAAAGAGCTTTTTGTCTCTGGACTGGAATAGATTCAGCATCTGAAGTGTGGCAGGATGAGCTGAGTTTTGCTCAGGTCTTAGACTTAATTAATAGGCTATTTATATAAATAAAAAAAGAGGCCATGAAGAATGTCTGCCTTCATATTCCTGTGGTTATGAGGTCTCCTTTGAACCAAACTACCATTAATTGCACTAAACACAGCCCTATTTAGAGAAAACACACATCCTTTGGTAATTTCAGGAGCAGGCACCAACTTTCTTTAGCTCCAGTACTAACCCTAACCAAATTCCCAGCTGAATTTCACTGAAGAGAAGGAATTTTCTTCTATTTGTTTAAAAGTTCCTTAATTTCCTCCTTCTCCCCCCCAAGTTTAATGTGTAACCCTGTCTGAAACACATTCATGGATTTGTTTGGGCCTGATCATCCAACTTGGATGCTCCTTGGGAGTATCTCCCTGGAAAGCTGGGAGGGATCCTGAGGATCAGCCAGGGCAGGGCCATGTCCCACAGGAGGTTCTGAGGCTTTGCAGAGTCCCAGTGGCTCCTGGTGGCCACTGGGCTAGGCTGGTTTGGCTGGGCACCTTTGAGATACTGATATCAATCATTCTCTTCAGCTTCAAGCACTCCAACGGTTTCCATCCAACCAGATGTTTCCAGTGGTTGGGACTGGCCCAATAAAGCAGGTATGTGGCATAAAATTCAGGGTGGTTAGCAAAAAAAAACCCCCAAAAACCCTTTAAGGAGCTCTGAGAGGGGAGAGGCAAAGAGAAAACGCTGCCAGTGACTGCAAAGAGGTTCCCTCTAAAGATTTCTGTATTAAAAAATAATCTGGGTTTGTTTCCTCAAGAGCCCAGAGTGAGGTGAGGTGAGGTGTGCAGAGGTGGTTTCATTCCATGTAGAGCCCTGAGAAAAATCTGGGAATTGCTGTGCATTCCCAGGCTGCCACTAAAGGATTGCAAGACTCTTTCTAATCTTCTAATCCCAAAGTTGCTCTCTGAAGGCTCCTAGTTCTTAAAATATATCCATGTGTCACAATTGCTGTGGCAGTGCAGACAGTCTGGGAACATTCCTGCTGCTGCTGCTCCTAATTGGGAGTGGGAGTGCAACAAGTCTGAGGCTGCTGAGGAACCTGACAATGGTACACTCAATTTTAATGGCAAGCTTCTAATATGTGGCTGAGCACTGGGGAAGAGCTGCATTCCTATCAAACAGGAGGGGAAATGTTCTGTTTTTCTTTTATATATATATATATATATATATATATATATATATATATATATACTATATTGTTTTTTTTTTTTTTTTCTTTTTAAGGTGGTCTAGGAATGGGAAGCAAGTCTGCTGCCACCAGTCCTACAGGATCCCTGCACAGCACTCCCACTCATCAGGCCAAACCCCAAACACTGGATCCATTTGCTGATCTGGGAAGTCTTGGAGCGAGTTTAGCAGGTTTGCATCTCTTATTAAAAAAGGAAACTAATAAATTACCAGGATTCTTATAGAGAGAGAGGCTGAGCAGCCTGGTATATGTGGGGCCTCTCAACCCACCTGCATGCCAGTGCTGCTGCCAGGCTTTCCCTTCTGCCTGCTTCTCTGTAAACTCTCACAAATCCCTGCTTTTCCTGATCCCTGGTCAAAAACACCATGCAGGGAGCTCAGCAGGCTCCATGGATTGCAAAGCACAACCTCTGATAAATCCAAACATGCTCTGGTGAGGATGCTCTGTGTTCAAGGGCTGCTACAGGTCTGGGAGGAGAATTTGGCTCTGTAAAGCTGTTGGGGTTCTTGAGGAATTGCTTCCTTCTAGACTTGACTCATTTTTCTGCTTTGTGAGCAAAGCTGTGGAGCTGATCTGCCTCTAATTTGCAGATTATCTAAAGGTTGAGGATTTGCACCCAGCTACAAAGCTTGACTGCTCAGAAAAGCCTTTCCCCCTTGTTTTATGTCATAAAACCATCAGCAAACCCTCAAATCCAATGTTTCAAAGGCAGTGCTGAGAAATTCCCGAAGCTTTCCCTAAAGCCCAGCACTGTCTGAGCGTGGTAAAGAGATTTTTCTTGCCTTTGCTGCTGCCCTCAGCTCTTTGTGAGCCCCTGTGGGTCGGTGAGATGTTTGTTTTCCCCTCTGCGTCAGCCCCAGCGTGGCTCTGGAATTAGGTTTCCCGGTTCCCTCTGCTGGATTGCAGGCTGCTCTGCAGGAGCAAAATAAAAATGCTGCCAAGGCCCATGTCAGAGCCAGCGAGGTCCTTTGAAAGCACGCAGCCTGGAGCAGAGTGGTGGGGTTTCAAAACAAATGCCTTGGCATCCCCAGGATATTTCAGGACATTTTTGTTGGTCGTGACTAAATGCAAAGCACTTCCTGCAGTTTCCATGACACATTTCCGAGCTGGGAGCTGAGTGTGGATGTCAGTGTGAAATAATAAAACCTTGACACTGGGTGCCTCCCACAAACACGAGCAGAGCCAGAGCAGCATCCCCCGAAGCAAGGAGGTGCTGGGACACCTCTCTGTGGATGGTTTTAATCAGCACAGCGTGAGCAGCCACCATTCCAACAGCCCCAGCCTGGTGCTGGCCCTGGCCCAGGCTGCCCAGAGAGCTTCCCCATCCCTGGAAGTGCTCAAGGCCAGGCTGGATGGGGCTCTGGGCAACCTGGGCTAGTGCAGAGTGTAACAGAATGGGGGAGCTTTAAGGTCCCTCCCAGCTTTAATCATTGTGGCACTCTGTGTTTTCACCATCCCCACAGAGCTGTGGCTCCCTGTTGGCTGCATCCAGCTTTTTGTGTTTCCCCAAGGCGCCTCCAACCCTCAGTGCCAGGTGCTGTCCTTGTCACAGAGCAACCTCAGGGCAGAAGTGGTGCTGCAAGGATTGGCAGCAGGGCTGAAAACAGGAGCCTGGGGCACTCTGGCTGGAGCAATTCCCTGGTTTAATCCCCACACTGGGAATGGTGGGAAGCTTTTCTCCAGCTTGGAATGGTCAAGATTAGCTATGGAGTATTTTTATTCAACTTTCTAAACCTGTAACTTTGTTGAAATCATCTTTTGTGTGTATGTGTGTGCAAGAAATGGATTTTTAAGATCTATGGAAAATGATGGCACCCTCAGTGTTAACACCAGTGAAGATTTCAACAACTGAGAACCATTTGGTTAGAATGAACAAAAATGTCTTTTTTTTGCCCCCAACTTGACTCTGCTATTATAAATCAGACCAAGTAGATTTGCTTTGAAAACTCGAATAAGAATTAAATACTGAAATAAATTTCATACAATTCACTTGATGCTGACCTGGAACAGAGACCAGGCAGAGCCAAAGGATAAAGCAGGGATTTATTAAAAGGCCTCACTGTGTGCACCTGGGCAGTGCAAGAACCTTGCTGGACCACACCTAAGATGCACCCAAAATGGTCACAAAAATGGATGAGTGACCACGAGGTCTCCCACTTTATAAGTTCTGGTCCATTAACATATTAGAATTAATTGTCCAATTACAGCTTCAGGTCATGAAGCTCCATCCTCTTTGTTTTCCTTCTCGCTTCACTGTTGGTTTTGTTCCTGGGCCTGAAAATTGTCCTTGGTATCAAAGTGGAGCAGGAATTGTTTGTCTCTCTGTTTTGAGAAGAGAGCTTGGTAGTGTTATAAATGCATATTTTGGTGTTGGCTTTTCACAAGTGTTGGAATGAATGATTTTTTAATTTTTTTTTTTTTTTTTAGTTTTTAGTGTGTTTTAATTACCTAAATAGATGCATAATGGGATTTTTGCAGTAGTTTGGAATTTAGGTGCAGTGTGTTTCAGCTGCCTGAATAGATAACATAACTTCCAAGAGAGACCCAAGTGACTCTCAACATTCACTGCCCGTGAAAAAGAGACCCAAGCCCAAATCAAAAGATGATAAAACCCGAATAAAAGTGGAGTTGTGTTCAACAGACCCAAGGAGTGCCCATGCAGAGCAGTTCCTGGAAAAGGGAATGTGCACAAATCCCAGCATGAAGAACAGGATCCAAAGGGGGGTTCCAAGACACCGGGGGGCTCTTGGCAGCGCACCACATTAACCTTTGCTTTATTTTATTTCTCTTATCACCTCTCTCAACCATTTTAAAATTTCACCAAGAAACCAAACCTCATTTCCCACAACGCCAAACCTCAAACTCCCCAACCCAGAATCTACCAGACATAACCCCCAAAACCGACTGCACCTCAGTGGCTCCCGTTGCTCCCCGCAGGTGGCCCCTCGTTCTCCAGCAAGCCCACCACTCCCACGGGCATGGCCGGGGGCTTCCCCCCGTCCCCGCAGAAGCCGCAGGCGGCGGGGGGCAGCGGGTGGCAGCAGGGCTACGGCTGGCAGGGGCACAAGCCAAAGGGCAAGCCGGCGGGCCACACGCCTCGCCGCAGAACAAGCCCAACTACAACGTGAGCTTCGCGGCGCCCGGCGAGCGGGGCAAGGGAGCGGCTGCCGGCGGTAAGAGCGGCTGGCTGTGCGCAGAGGGGCGCTGCCTTGGCGGGCTGGGGGCTTCAGGAATTTGGAGCTGTCGCTGGGAGGGTTCGAGGTTGGAGCTAGCTGGTGTTGTAAGTGGGTGTTTTGGTGTTGGTTTTTTGCAAATGTTGGAGTAAATGGGGTTTTTTGTCTGTGGTTTTTAGGGTGTTTTAACTGACTGAATAGATGGATAATGGGGTTTTTGCAGTAGTTTGGAATTTTGGTGTAGTGTGTTTCAGCTGCCTGAATAAATAAGGTAACTTCCAGGAGGGACCCAAGTGACTCTGAGCATTCACTGCCTGTGAAAAAGAGACCCAAGCCCAAATCAAAAGATGATAAAAACCGAATAAAAGTGGAATTGGTTTGACAGAGCCAAGGAGTGCCCATGCAGAGCAGTTCCTGGAAAAGGGAATGTGCACAAATCCCAGCATGAAGAACAGGATCCAAAGGGGGGTTCCAAGACACCGGGGGGCTCTTGGCAGCACACCACGTTAACCTTTGCTTTATTTTATTTCTCTTATTGCCTCTATTAACCATTTTGAAATTTTACCAAATAAATGAACCTCTTTTTTTCACACTGGGATAGTGAAAGGTGTCCCTGCCCATGGAACCAGGAGTAAAAAGTAACATTAAGTAACATTTTTCATGAGATGTTCATTAGCACTGGGAGATTCTAAATGTGATTAAATGTGATTAATCTCATGTAGAAAGCCCGTGGTAAATGCACCCATGCTATTATACTAATTTCAAATCTTCTTGGTTTTCTGTGATACTAATTTCAAATCTTCTTGGTTTTCAAGATTCCAAGCCAAAAGTGTCTGCAGATTTCGAAGATTTATTATCTGGTCAAGGGTTTAATGCTCACAAGGACAAGAAGGGCCCCAAAACAATAGCTGAGATGAGAAAAGAAGAAATGGCAAAGGAGATGGACCCTGAAAAATTAAAAGTAAGCAAAATTCTTGATTATGTTCTCCCAGTCATTCAATGTCAAGGGTTTTCAGTGTTTAAATCTGCAAGGTTACATTTCTGTCCTCAGCCAGAGCACAGCAACAATGGCTTGCTCAGTGTCACTGCCTGGGCTGCTGCTCTTCTCAGCACTCCAGCCCTGATTAGCAGGCCCAGCTAATTGAACTAATCCTCTGCCTCATTAATCCTGCCTGCTTTGGAATTCTCTCACCTCTCCTCAATAAATTGCCAAAGTGCAGATCTCTTACGAAAGGGAAGGGAATCAGTCTGTCCTGCTCAAACTGGAATTACAGAAGGAGCCAGAACTCAGAGGAAAAGCTGCAGCAAAAGCCAAGCAAGGTTCTAGAAAACAGAATGATCCTCTCAGAAATTCCTGGGTTCAACTCTGAGGCAAGGTTTAAACCTTTGGGAAGTGACAGCAGCAGCATCACAGCCATCAGCAGCACCATCAGCCACGACAGACAGAGGTCAGGCAGGGAGTGGGCAGGAGTTTTCCCAGCTCCCATTTTTATCCCCACTAAAGCTGTCAAGTCCCTGAAGCTCCCAGCTGATTTGGCCTCCCCAATATAATTCTCTTTGCTCTGATGTGTTTTGGTTTTATTTAGCCTGGCACTGTAAAATCTATTTATGCTTCAGTTTCCACATTTACATTTTGGCTTAGCTGAGCTTAAGTTTAGATGTGCAATTAACCTTGCTAAAGAACCAGACAGCCAAACACTTAATTTGTCTTTTGCCTATTCCATCAAGCATTACTAAGTCAGTGTTTTTAGCAGGGGTGTTGCTCAAAGTCTATCTTAAATTTCAAGCAGTGATATAAAAATTAACCACAATTAGACAAGGGTTTTCTGGAGGTTTTCTAAAGCATGGAAAGACATTTTCTGTTGGTGTTTTTAGCAGGGATGTTGCTCAAAGTCTATCTTAAATTTCAAGCAGTGATATAAAAATTAACAATAATTAGACAAGGGTTTTCTGAAAGGGTTTTGAAGTCAGTGTTTTTAGCAGGGATGTTGCTCAAAGCCTGTCTTAAATTTCAAGCAGTGATATAAAAATTAACCACAATTAGACAAGGCTTTTCTGAAGGTTTTCTAAAGCATGGAAAAAATTTTCTAGTCGCCTTTTAGCAGGGATGTTGCTCAAAGCCTGTCTTAAATTTCAAGCAGATATAAAAATTAAATAATTAGACGAGGTTTTCTGAAGGTTTCTATGAAGACAGTGTGTTTTAGCAGGGATGTTGCTCAAAGTTGTCTTAAATTTCAGCAGATATAAAAATTAACCACAATTAGACAAAGGTTTTCGGGAAAGGTTTTTAAAGCATGGAAAGACATTTTCTAGTTGCTTTAGCAGGATGTTGCTCAAAGTCGATCTTAAATTTCGAGCAGATATAAAAATTAACCACAATTAGACAAAGGTTTTCTGAAGGTTTTCCAAAGCATGGAAAGACATTTAAGCTGCTCCTCGGGGTCACAGCTATCCAAGTGAAGAAACTTTGCCTAACCTGATGCATGACCAGAGCCTCACCCCTTTCTGCAGGTGCTGGAGTGGATCGAAGGCAAGGAGAGGAACATCCGGGCGCTGCTGTCCACCATGCACACGGTGCTGTGGGCAGGGGAGACCAAGTGGAAGCCCGTGAGCATGGCAGACCTGGTGACCCCAGAGCAGGTGAAGAAGGTGTACAGGAGGGCTGTGCTCGTCGTTCACCCCGACAAGGTAAGGCTGGGCTGCCCCCGCCTCGGCGGAACCGGCAGTGCCGGGTGGAAAGGCGCGATGGGATCGCCGAATTTATCGCTGCACACAGCTCTGGGCAGAGTGGGAGCTCCAGGGGGTTGCTGGTTTGTGGAAGGTGAGAACTCTGAGTCATCCCTGGAAGGGTTCAAGGGCAGGTTGGAGCAGTCTGGGATAGTGGAGGGTGTCCTGCCCATGGGACCATTCAGCTTTCAAGGTCTCTCCCAGCCCGGAGCAGTCAGGGGTTTTGTGAAAGCACTGCCAGCCCCTGCACTGTGCCTGGAACCAGAAAATTCTGGAAATGCAGAGCTTTTGTCACCCTCACTTTGCCTCTCAGCCCTTCTGCTGCTGGACAGGAGATGCCCATCCCACTCCAATGGAGCCATGGGGTGTTTGATGGCCCAGCTGTGGCTGCTGCCACTGGCTGAGCAGGGAGCCACGGCTCCATCTGGGACACCCCATGGGGAGGGGGAAACTTCCCCTGGCAGGGAATGGAGAACCTGAGAGTCTCAAGGCTTGGGAGAGTGTGGGCTGCTCGAGGCTGGCAGGAATTCTGATTTCATCCAGGAACTCTGGCAGCTCTTCCCCTTCCATGTGGGGGGAAACTCCTCTCCCAATGCCAAGGTTAGATTTATTATTTAGAAGGTTTCCATTATCACGCTCATGGGACAGTGCTTTATCCCACTCTGGGGGCTGTCAGCTCTGGGGAGCAGCAAAGCCAAGCAAGTCTTAAGGAAAGCAGCCCTCCAGAGCAGCTTATTTGTGTCAGGGAAAAAGTGAAAATTCATGGAACTGTTGGGGAATGTGCTCAGGTGCCAGCTGTTGTGGTTGGGTTTGGGAGCTCTGACATCCCTCTGCTCTCTCTGGTTTTATTCCAGGCTACTGGGCAGCCATATGAACAATATGCAAAGATGATATTTATGGAGCTCAACGATGCCTGGTCAGAATTTGAAAACCAAGGACAAAAACCCTTGTATTAGGTACTTTCTCGGCCTCCACTCCAGACCCGTGCTAGTGCTTATATAGTCTCTTGTCACAAATGTCACAGAACAACCAAACTCTGGCTGGAAATTCAGAAGTTTTCAGAAAACTAAGAGCCTAATACTTATCATGAAGAACACAAGAAAGGTTTCCTAACACTTGTCTCCAGAATCCTGAGCTCAGTGGAACTCTGGCTCGCCCTACCAGAGCCACAGGCTCACAGTTTCTGGTAACTTTTATTTTGGATTCCAGTGGGACAAGAGAGAACACATACTGGGAAAAGGTGGATTTGGTTTGTCTCCAACAAAGTATAACTGGTGAAATTCCTACTTCATTTTTTTGTTTTGTGAGGTGCGATGTGGCAACGCTTCAGTTGAGTTCATCACCTGCTGGTGAGGCCCCAACTTCCAGGTCCATTCCTTTTCCCTGGGTTTGGATGGAATTCTGCAGTCGAAGTGCTCAGCTGTGCTTTAGGCACACTCCTACCACTCACCATTTGCTGCTCCATTGCTCCTCTAGTGCAGAGTGCCTGAAGTGAGCCCAGGCTGAGCGCTGGGTCGGGTCAGGGTGGCAGCTGCCCGTGCCTCACCTCCCAGGGAAACGTGCAGGCAGAATCCCTCAGTGCTTTGGACAAGTCCTTGCTTCAGCAGCCCCTTGCTGCTTTGTGCAGCAGCAGCTTGAGGGGAAGGGGGAGCCCACCTTGTCTGAGTGAGGGATGAGGGCGTGCTGCATTTCCCATGTTCTCAGCAGCAGCTGGAAACCAGCACAGAAATGCCAACAACTTCACCTTCTGCCGGCAAGGTTTAGAACCGTCCCAGTTTCTAGGGAACGCTTCCCCTCCTGAGCATTCAGAACTTTTGCCAGCCCACTCGTATCACCTTTATCACCTTTATGCCTTTATCAGCTCCAGAGCACTTGGCCAAGGCTCTTGGCAGGCTGAAACCTGTTGCAACTTCATTTTTCAGATCGTGGTTCACGAGCTGTCCCACAGACATCCCAGACCAGGTCTGATTTCTGAGGTCACTCCAGTGCAAATTGATTCTCTTAAAAGTTTATATTGGACCAAAGCAATAGCACCACCAGGAAATCTCTCTGTTGCTGAAGCTGAAGCAGCTTTCCTAGTTCAATAGCGAGTTGAAATTCAAACTTCACCCCAAAATCTGGCGTTCTTTTGTAGAGTAACTCGAGCTAGCAGTTCATTTAGCAACCCCTCTCTGTGTTTGAGGGATCCTCAGAAGAAGGTCAGGAAATAAAGTGTATTTCCTGCCTCAGGAGCAGGTTGCCATCAGATGTGAGTCTTTCAGGCTGGTGGTTTTTCCAAGACAATCCACGACTTGTTGCACTTACATTTTCAAGTGGCAAAGCTATTACTGCAAAGACAGTGTGTCAAAGTCCATGGCTTTCTGTATAAAACTCATCCTTTTGTTGTACTGGTCCATTATTTACTGCCATTAACTGAAAATGTGAAACCAACACATAGGTCTCCTTTTATATAAAAGACCTTAAGATAATAGTAACAAACTGGATGTTATTTATTAATGTTTTGATCCAGTATGTGCTTGTCTTATTTAAAGAGATAACTGGAATGTGAATCATGTTCCTGTGATTTGTTGGTTTATTGTTTCTCATTCACATTTGTAGATATTGTGACCTATGCCTATATAATAAAAAGGATCTCATTGCTATAATGTACTTTTTTTTTAATGATGAAAACCTCATTAGCTTTGTATCGAGTTTGTCACGGCACAGAACTCTGGATACTCATCCCTTCACAAAAATACAAATCCATCATTAAACTTTACCAAAAAAAAAACACAAAACCCAACCCACAACCCTCTACCCCACTTAAGCTTTGATTATTTCCATCCCTAATGTTTTTATGGATGCATGAAAGTATTAGGACGTATGTATATCCAAATAGTTAACTAAAAAAAAAAAAAAAAAAAAAAAATCCCCATTCTTGTCCTATCTGGTAGTGACAGAGGTTATCAATGTTCAGGTTTACTGTTTGACTAAATTATTGTAATTTTTGTAAATACGGTATATACTCGATGAAATTGTGACTGGTCTAAAACATTTGTATATACATTAAAAAGCTCAAATTAACATATTCAGGTATCTTTTTGTGCTTGTGACCACGAGGTTCAAGTCCTACATCTGCACGTTGGCATTCCAGGTGGTTTTTTTCCCAAATTATTTGCGAACAACTTAGGCTGCTGCCTTCAGAGACCCACAGCCAAACAGGTCAGTGAACCCAAATTTTTCAGTTTTTTTGGAAGCATGTAGTGGATTAAGCCCGTTTTAATAAGCTCAAAATAATTTAAAATAATGAAAAATGGGGAAAAAATACGGATCAGGGACCATATAAAGGGAAGAGCTGAGGAGGGAGAAGAAAATCTGCCTGGGAAGGGTTGTTAAAATCTTGTGCAAAATCTCCCTTTAAAAGGCTTTTCTCGGGACAAAAATGCTGTTATTGGGTGTAAAAGGTCAGTTTGGGGGCAAAAATGCTGTTCTTGGGACAAAACAAGCGTTCTTGGGGCAGAAAGGCCATGGCTGAATTAATACGGCTGTTCTGGGGGAAAAGGCAAAACCGGGAGCTCCGCAGTCTCATCTCAAAAACGCAAGGCTGGAAAAACACGGCTTTAAAAAAAGCGGAGCTTTTTTAGTGTGAACTAGCAGAAGGGTGTTGGATGCAGGTCCTGAGGCGCCCGGCTCCGTTTTTTGGGGTGAAAACATCGATTTTCGGGAGCCCCAGGCAGCGGCAGCGCCTGAGGGCCGGGCGCCCTTTCGAGCGGTGTTTATGCATTCAAACCGCGGCGGCGCACAGACAGACGGTACTTACGCTCACAGACGACTGTAATGCACTGCCATATACATTCGTTACGCTCCTATAGCGGCCATACATTAAAACAAACGCGGTTTTTCTGTGAGGGCTGCAGGCGTTCAACCCGCCCGGCGCCGGCCCCTCAGCACGCCCCGCCCCCCGCCGCCAGTCCTTTTATAGGCTCGGTCACGTGACGCGGGGAAAGAGGGCGGAGCCAAAAGGGCGGAAGTCGCGCGGTGCCAGCGGAGCCCGGACATGGCGGGAGTGAAAGGTACCGGGGGCTGCCCGGGAGGGAGCGCGGCCCGGGCGGCGGGAGGGCGGGGGGGCTGCCGCCGCCGAGGGGTGCCCGACCCAGCCGAGGGGTGCCCGGGCCCGCCGAGGGGTGCCCGACCCAGCCGAGGGGTGCCCGGACCCCGCCGAGGGGTGCCCGGTCCCGCCGAGGGTGCCCGGTCCAGCCGAGGGGTGCCCGGTCCGCAGGGGCGCCCGGTCCAGCCGAGGGGTGCCCGGTCCAGCCGAGGGCTGCCCGGTCCCCGCCGAGGGGCGCCCGGTCCCGCCGAGGGGCGCCCGTTCCCCGCCGAGGGCTGCCCGGTCCCCGCCGAGGGGTGCCCGGTCCCTGGTGTTTCGGTTGCCGGTGCCCCGGGAGTGATGCCTGGTGCCCGGTGATTCTGTCTCCGGTACCCAGGACACTGCCCGGTGCCCGGTGATTCTGTCTCGGGTACCCCGGGGCGACGCCCGGTGCCTGGGGATGATGCCCGATCCCCGGTGATTCTGTGTCCGGTACCCAGGGCTCTGTCCGGTGATTCTGTGCCCGGTCCCGGTCTCTGCCCGTTCCCGGTGACTCTGTGCCCGGTCCCCGGTCTCTGCCCGTTCCCCGGTGACTCTGTGCCCGGTCCCCGGTCTCTGCCCGTTCCCGGTGCCCTGACGCCCGCCCCGGGCCGTTGCAGCTCTCGTGGCGCTGTCGTTCAGCGGAGCCATCGGTCTGACCTGCCTGGTGCTGGGCTGCGCGCTGGACTCGGACGGGTGAGCGGCCCTGCCCGGCCCGGCCCGGCCGATCCCGCTGCCGGGTGAACGGAGCCGCTCCGGGGTTAACAGAGCCGCTGCCGGGTGAACGGAGCCGCTCCGGGGTTAACAGAGCCGCTGCCGGGTGAACGGAGCCGCTCTCCGGGTAACGGAGCCGCTGCCGGGTGAACGGAGCCGCTCTCCAGGTAACGGAGCCGCTGCCAGGTGAACGGAGCCGCTGCCGGGTGAACGGAACCGCTCTCCGGTAACGGAGCCGCTGCCGGGGTAACGGAGCCGCTGCCGGGTGAACGGAACCGCTCTCCGGGTAACGGAGTCGCTGCCGGGGTAACGGAGCCGCTCTCCGGGTAACGGAGTCGCTGCCGGGGTGAACGGAGCCGCTCTCCGGATAACGGAGCCGCTCTCCGGGTAACGGAGCCGCTGCCGGGGTAACGGAGCCGCTGCCGGGGTGAACGGAGCCGCTGCCGGGGTGAACGGAGCCGCTGCCGGGGTAACGGAGCCGCTGCCGGGTAACGGAGCCGCTGCCGGGTGAACGGAGCCGCTGCCGGGGTAACGGAGCCGCTGCCGGGTGTAACGGAGCCGCTGCCGGGTGAACGGAGCCGCTGCCGGGTGAACGGAGCCGCTGCCGGGGTGAACGGAGCCGCTGCCGGGGTGTAACGGAGTCGCTCTCCGGGTGAACGGAGTCGCTCTCCGGGTGAACGGAGCCGCTCTCCGGGGTAACGGAGCCGCTCTCGGGTAACGGAGCCGCTGCCGGGTGAACGGAGCCGCTGCCGGGTGAACGGAGCCGCTGCCGGGTGAACGGAGCCGCTCTCCGGGTAACGGAGTCGCTGCCGGGTGGGTAACGGAGCCGCTCTCGGGTAACGGAGCCGCTGCGCGGGTAACGGAGCCGCTGCCGGGGTAACGGAGCCGCTGCCGGGTGAACGGAGCCGCTGCGGGTGAACGGAGCCACTCTCCGGTAACGGAGCCGCTGCCGGGGTAACGGAGCCGCTCTCGGTAACGGAGCCGCTGCCGGGGTAACGGAGCCGCTGCCGGGGTGAACGGAGCCGCTGCCGGGGTAACGGAGCCGCTGCCGGTGGTAACGGAGCCGCTGCCGGGGTAACGGAGCCGCTGCCGGGTGACGGAGCCGCTGCCGGGTAACGGAGCCGCTGCCGATAACGGACCGCGCGGGTGAACGGAGCCGCTCTCCGGTAAAGGAGCCGCTCCCGGATTAACGGAGCCGCTCTCCGGTAAAGGAGCCGCTCCCGGATAACGGAGCCGCTCCCGGCTCTGCACCGTCGCGCTGTTCTCATTGAACGTCACTTCCCTCCGCGGGATTTGCAGTTTTCCAAATTTCAAATCCCGCCGGCAGCTCGGTGCCGCCCGGCTGAGGCGCCGGGTTTAATTCGGCCCGAACATTTCCCGCAATTTCCCGGTCTCTGACCCGTCCGGCTCCGCCCGCGCTCCTCTGGGACCGTGCGGGGCTGAGCTTGGCCTTGAAAACTGTTCCGGGATTCTGGGATCCTGTGATTCTGGGGATCGTGTGATTCTGAGGATCCTGTGATTCTGGGATCCTGGGGTCCTGTAATTCTGAGATCCTGTGATTCTGGGGATCCTGTGATTCTGGGGATCCTGTGATTCTGGGGATCGTGTGATTCTGAGGATCCTGTGATCCTGTAATTCTGGGATCCCGGGATTCTGGATCCCGGGATTCTGGGGTCCTGGGATTCTGGGATCCTGTAATTCTGGGATCCTGGGGATCCTGGGATTCTGGGATCCTGTAAATCTGGGAATCTGGGATCCTGGGATTCCGGGATCCTGGGGATCCTGGGATTCCGGGATGCTGTGATTCTGGGATCCTGTGAGTCTGTGATTCTGGGATCCTGTAATTCTGGGATCCTGGGGATCCAGGGATTCTGGGGATCCTGTAAATCTGGGATTCTGGGATCCTGTAAATCTGGGATCCTGTAAATCTGGGATTCCGGGATCCTGGGATCCTGTAATTCCAGGATCCTGTAATTATATATATATAATATATATTATATATTTATTTTATATTATATATTTATATATAAATTATATATGATGTATATATAACTATTATTATGGATAACAATTATATAGTTATTTTTATATTTAATATATAAAAAATATATATTATATATACGTAATATGTTTATATTCTGAATATAATTATTCTGAATTTATTGGAGATTTTTATACTTGGAGTGGTTACAAAAATCGGAATTATTCTGAATTTATTTGATATTCTTGAAGAAGTCACTAAAATCAGAATTGTTCTGAATTTATTGGAGATTTCTGTACTTGGAATAATCACTAAAATCGGAATTATTCTGAATTTATTTGATATTTTTGCAGCAGTCACTAAAATCTGGAATTATTCTGAATTTCTCCAGGAATAAATTTACAATTTATCCATTTTTTCCCTCTCTATTTGCATTCATTTTTGTATTTTTTAATATTTGCATTAATTGAATCATTGGTCCTGTTGGGTTTTTAACCATTTCATCATTAATTGGATTAATTGAAATTTAAATTAAATTAATTAATTTAAATTAAAATTAATTTTGAGGAGTGGAAAATGGAATTTCAGGGGGGTAATTCCAGAGTTTTAGTTGAATTCCACATTTTAAATTTAAATTTTTTCTGGATTTTCCTGTTGTGCTCCGTCCCTTTGCTGAGTGGAGAAGGTCAATGCTTTTTTAATTGTTGTTGTTATTATTATTATAATTATTATAATTATTATATTATTATTATTATTATTATTATTATTATTATTATTATTATTATTATTATTATTATTATTATTATTATTATTATATTATTTTCTTTGGGAGGAGCTGGGTGCACTAATCCCTGAGGTGATCCTCTGGCATTCCCAGGTTTTTCCTCTGGCATTCCCAGGTTTTTCCTCTGGCATTCCCTGTTTTTTCCTCTGGCATTCCCTGTTTTTTTCCTCTGGCATTCCCAGGTTTTTCCTCTGGCATTCCCAGGTTTTTCCTCTGGCATTCCAGGTTTTTTTCCCTGCCATTCCCTGTTATTTCCCTACCATTCCCTGTTTTTCCCTACCATTCCCTGTTTTTCCTCTGGAATTCCCTGTTTTTTTTCCCCTGCCATTCCCTGTTTTTTTCCCCTGCCATTCCCTGGTTTTTTTCCCTACCATTCCCAGTTTTCTCTGCAGTGCTTTTCCCGGGTTCCAGTGAGCGCTGTCTCTCCCAAGTGCCTTAATTCCCGATTTTTTTTGGGATTGCAGCTCCATGGCAAAATCCCTTTTTCCCGCTGAGCTGGGAAGCTGGCGCTGCATTTCCAGAACTTTCTGCTCCCCCTGCTGATCCCTGCCACTTTTTACCTCCTGAACATTCCAAGAAATTCTGCTTTTCTCACCAAGCTGCCTACTAAAAGTGACTTTTGGAATTATCTAATAAATATCTCTGATGCTACAAAGCTTTGTCTGGCTGAAATTTTCATGTGGGAAGGTGAAACATCCTGAAAATTCGTGGGGAAATGG
Source organism: Sitta carolinensis (assembly GCA_032173965.1). NCBI lineage: Eukaryota > Metazoa > Chordata > Aves > Passeriformes > Sittidae > Sitta > Sitta carolinensis. Next base: position 29,703,851 of record CM063289.1, read on the forward strand.
GAAATTCCAGGAGCCATGGCAGAGGAATTAATGTAGAATGTGAATAAATAATATTAATATTATTTATAATAGGTATTGAATGTGAATAAATATCTGCTTGGGGGGTTTAGGGACAAATTAAAGGGTTTTAATTAATAATATTTAAATAATAATATTGAAAATAAAAAGGTATGCGGTGACATTTGTAGGTTCTGCTCCCTCTGTTGGGATTTTGCTGACATTTATTCCCAATTTTCCATCTTTAAAAGGGGGGGGGGAAAAAATCCCCAAAGTTTTCCAGCAGGTAGAAAAGCTGCAGCAGCTGTGACTTGGAATTGTGCCTGGGGATTGGATGGAATTTCCCATATAAAAAAACCCCAAAAAACCCTGCAGGATGATAAAACCATTTCCCATATAAAACATTCCAAAGAAAACCCTACAGGATGATAAAACTATTTCCCATATTAAAAATCCCAAAAATCCTACAGGATGATAAAACCATTTGCCTCCTTTGCTCCAGGCTGAGCCTTCCCAGCTCCCTCAGGGATTCTCCAGTCCCTTCCCAGCTCCCTCAGGGATTCTCCAGTCCCTTCCCAGCTCCTCAGGGATTCTCCAGTCCCTTCCCAGCTCCCTCAGGGATTCTCCAGTCCCTTCCCAGCTCCCTCAGGGATTCTCCAGTCCCTTCCCAGCTCCCTCAGGGATTCTCCAGTCCCTTCCCAGCTCCCTCAGGGATTCTCATCCTTCCAGCTCCCTCAGGATTCTCCAGTCCTCCAGCTCCTCAGGGATTCTCCAGTCCCTTCCCGGCTCCCTCAGCCGCTCGCTGTTCCTCCTTTTCCGCTCCTTTCCCGCTCTCCCGGCTGAGGGTCCCGCTGTTCCAAACCTTTCCCGCTGTTCCTTTCCCGTATCCCGGTGTGAGGTCCCGCTGTTCCGCTCCTTTCCGCTCCTTTCCCGTCTCCCGGGTGAGGGTCCCGCTGTTCCTTCCGTATCCCGGTGATGTCCCGCTCTTCCAATTCCCGTTATCCCGGGTGAGGATCCCGCTGTTCCGCTCCTTTCCCGTTATCCCGGGTGAGGGTCCCGCTGTTCCAAACCTTTCCCGTTATCCCGGGTGAGGATCCGCTGTTCCTTTTCCCGCTCTCCCGGGTGAGGCGGGCCGGCTGTGCCGGGCGTGTTCGGGGTGAGGGACCGGGCGGTAGGTGAGGGAACCGGGAGCCGGGTGAGCGGTCGGAGCTGAGGGAACCGGGCTGAGGGGACCGGAGCCGGAGAGCGTCGGAGCTGGGGACGGGCTGAGGGGAACCGGGAGCCGGGATGAGCGGTCGGAGCTGAGGGGAGCCGGGCTGAGGGGAGCCGGGAGCCGGGATGAGCGGTCGGAGCTGAGGGACCGGGCTGAGGGGAGCCGGGAGCCGGGATGAGCGGTCGGAGCTGAGGGAAGCCGGGCTGAGGGAGCGGGAGCCGGGATGAGCGGTCGGAGCTGAGCAGGAGCCGGGCTGAGGGGAGCCGGGAGCCGGATGGCGGTCGGAGCTGAGAGGAGCCGGGCTCAGAGGAGCAGGCTGAGGGGTCGGAGCTGAGGGAGCCGGGCTCAGAGGAGCAGGGACTGAGGGGCCGGAGCTGAGAGCGGGCTCAGAGGAGCAGGCTAGAGGGGCGAGTGGGAGCCCGTGAGGGGTCGGAGCTGAGAGGAGCCGGGCTCAGAGCTCAGAGTAGCGGAGCAGGGTCAGCGGAGCCGGGCTGAGCGGGTCGGAGCGAGCGGCGCGCGCGTCGCGCTCTCTCCATCGGAGCCGAGCGGAGCGGGCTGAGGGAGCCGGCTCAGAGCTCAGGGCTCAGCGGTCGGAGCCGAGCGGAGCAGGGCTAGCGAGCCGGATCAGAGCTAGGACTCAGCGTCGGAGCGAGCGGAGCAGGGCTGAAGGGAGCCGGGCTCAGAGCTCAGGGTCCGAGCAGGCTCAGCGGAGCCGGGCTGAGCGGTCGGAGCCGAGCGCCGCGCCCGTCCCGCGCTCTCTCCCCATCGGAGCCGAGCGGAGCAGGGCTGAGCGGAGCCGGGCTCAGAGCTCAGGGCTCAGAGCTCAGAGCTCAGCGGAGCCGGGCTGAGCGGTCGGAGCCGAGCGCCGCGCCCGTCCCGCGCTCTCTCCCCATCGGAGCTGCACCGTGGCAGCGCCGCTTCAGCCGCCAGTCGGAGCCCCGCGGGCCAGGAGAAGCAGGTTGGTGAATTTATTTTTATCCGCTTTTCCCCCCTCTAATTTCCCGAATCATCCCCCTGAACAGAGCCCGCTGCCTGTTCCGCATCCCGCTCGCAGGGCCAGGCCATTTCAGCGTTCCCGAATCAGCCCTTTCCCTCCTTATATCCCCTGACATTCCCTGTAAAGAACAAAGAAAAATATAAATAAATCCCGGAGAATGTGGGCTGCGAATCCCCGCTGCTGCGGGAGCCGTGAGAGACCTTGGGAAAGTCAATGAGCGGAGCAGCATTTATAAAAGGAGTTTATAATGGAGAGAGCCCTTAACCCAAACACACCTGGATATTCCAGGAATTCCCGGAGCTCTGCACGTTGGGAAGCAGGGAGCAGAGCAGGAATGAGGAGCGGTTTCAGCACAAACCACAGAAATCCCAGGAGCTGCAGGAACCCTGAAGAGTTCGGGAGGTTTGGCTGCCGAGTCTGGGGGCACAAAGCTCCAGCAGCAGAATTGGAGTTGGATTTGGAGCTTTGCTTCCTCCCAGCCTGGGCTGCCTTTAGTAAAATTTCATATTCCTCGTTATTAAATCATCACGGAATTGTTCAGCGTGGGTCATCTCGTTTCTTACTCAGAGCTCTTTATTAAGGATGATTTTTAATGTACTCAAGGCAAATTCCGTGTTCGTGCTGAGAATTCCATGCTCAGAGCCACAGGACTGGAAAACCCTAAAGAACAGGTCAGGAGATGCTGTGCATAGATTTTCTGGAGATTTTTAATATTGAAAAACTTAAATATTTGCAAAACTCAGGGTTTATACGTTTTTCCATGCCCAGTGCAGGTGTGTCCTGCTCATTTCAGCTTGTGCTGAACTTCTTCCCATGCTGATAAACCAGGATGTCTCAGCTGTCCTGGAAATAAAAATAATCTGATTTCATTGCTCTCTCCCTTGCCTGTCAGACCTGTTGTGTTTGGCTTTTAATCCCAGCTCTTCCTGCTGAGCTGTGCTGTGGCTGATATGGAGAGGAATAGAATATTTACAGAAGAAATCAGAAAATTTCCAGCACACAGCAGCAGCAGAGTCAGTGGTTAGAATAATTTAAGATATATTTGCCAATCCTGACCCCACTTTCCAGGCAGAAATTCTCCCTTCATTATTTTTTTTTTCACTTCCATCAGGAAATTAAAAAGCCTTTATCTTCACTAAACTATATATAAATTATAATTTTCCTTCCATGTGGGGTTCTGTGGTTGTTCTCAGTGGGAATGGGTATTTCATGGGGGAAAATTTATAAAATTTGGAAATTCCTGGAAATGCTCCCTGCCAATTTCCTGCTGGGATGTGGCTGAAGGATGGACAGGGAATTTTTATTGCACCTGTAAAAGAGGAATATTTCTCATCAAACCATTTAATAGCGTGAATAACATACATTTATATCAAAGAAACTCTTAGAAAAAATACTTTTTACTCCTGAAATGAGGGAAAAATCTAACAAATTTCAATTATTTGGAAATCAGTCCTGCTAGCTCCAGAATTCCTTGGCTCTCTAGTAGGAATAAAGAACAGGAAGAGGTGAGGGGAATGCTGAGAGCCAAATTCCTCCCTTGAACAAGGGAAATCTGAGCTGCCCTCTTGAAAAGCTGAAAATGGAGCAGGAAAAAAGTGGCTGGGATTGAGTGAGCTCAGTGCTGGGGAAATTCAGCTCCAGCTGCATTTGGGGGAGAGAAAAAAAAAATCTGGGAATTGTGATTTGCTTGGACAGCCTCAGGAAGAGCTGGAATAAATCTATACCAGAAATATTAATTAGTAATATTAATAAATCTATCAAAGAAATCTCTTTTCCAGCCCTAAACTGCATTACACAACCTGGGCAGTGGCTCTTTTTGCTCCAGGGGTGTTGGCAGGGAAATATTTCAGGAATATTTTCAGGAATGGAACCCTTTGCAGGGATTCCCTGAGTGGAATTTCTCAGCCTGGGATTTGGTGTTTGAGCTGTGGGTTTTACTCAGCACTCGGTTCTTGGCTGACTCTCCTCTGTGGAGCTTTAAATATAAAAATAAATGGAGATTTTAGCGGGATTTATGGAAGGATTGGGTGAGAATAACAGAGGAATGAAGTGTCTGAAATGAAGGAACAATGAGGAGATGTTGCTGTAAATTTAATGAAGTTTTCACTGTTGAAATGGGCGAGTGCTGCACTTGGAAAATTCTGATTTTTCCTCCTTTTCTGCCCAGTTCTTTTCCTGGTGTAGAGAAAAGAGCCTCTCCCCACCCCAGAGCGTTGGAATGAGATGATTTTTAAATTTCTTTCAGCACCAAACGAGCTGAAAGGCACCAAAAAAATTAATTAATAGACTGATAATTACAATCCATTCATTTTCTCTCTTTCAGGTCAGCTCTCCAAAACAAGATGTGCTGGCAAATCACCCCCACCATGCTTGTGCTGATGGGTAAATCACTAAAAAAAATTATCTTGGGATAACTTTTCAGCTTGGAAAACATCAGTAAAAAATATGTGTTAAGGCAGGAAACATCCAAAGAAATCCCCTGGACAGATTTGATTTAATAAACTGAGAAATACCTCTGACAATATTGGCATCTGCCCTGCAAGGACAGCTGGGATTTGCCTTTTTTTTAATTTTTTTAAATTCAAATAACTACTATTTAAAAGGTTTTGATGGTGGTGCTTAGGGAGAAAGCTGGGATTTATTATCAGGATTTATTTTTTATTTTATTTTATTATTGAGGGGCACAAACTCTGCTTGGTGGAGAGAAAGCAAAACCCCTGCAGCTTCTTTTTTAACAGCTTTTTTTAGAGCTCTCCTTTTCATTTTATTTTGGTATTATTTAACTTGTGATAAATAATAATTCACTTAATTTAACTCTGTGCCAGAGAATTATTATATTATAATTTCTATTAATCCAACAGTGCCAGGGATATCCTGGTATTCCTTATTTTACCAAAGCACAGAGCATCATTTAATTTCCATTTCATAAACTGCTTCAACTTTCTGCCCTTCCTGAGCAGAATTCCCCCTGTGCCTTGCTGCAAGCAGAGCTTTAATCTTTAAATCCACATTTTTGCAGGAAGGTTTTTTTTTCCCTGCTCATCCTTCTCTAAAAAATCATGAGCACAACTCCAGCTATGACAGCAACAAATGTGCTCAGAGTGGTTTTATTTTATTTTTAATGGAAAAAAAAAAAAAAAGGATTATTTTCCTGCCTGGGCTGGTGCAGTTGCACCCACAGTAAAATTGCTCTTTTTTATTTCAGGGTTCCAGTGGGACTGTGGTTTGTATTTACAACAGGATGATATTTTTATTAAAATGGAGCTGGTTTCAAAGAGCTGGGGGAGGGATCTGAGCTAAACCCAGCATAGGATTCACTCTGGGTTTGGTTATAAAATTCAGTTTATTCACCTACAAGCTTGGCCTGGCTTTTTATTTTATCAAGAGATTGAGGAGAGAAAGGTTTAGGTGCAGTGAGGTTGGAATCTGTGACACCACTCAGGGAGGAGGATTTTAATAATTCTGTCTTTACCTAGAGGTGAATTTATTAATTTTATCCTTTCCTCAGAGAACAACCCCTGATTTTTAACATTTCTGTATCACACCAACCACTGCCTTTTCATTGCTGGATGAAATGGAAAAATCTGTTTTAAAAAATTTGAATTTTTCCTTTGATTTCCAACACTTCTGCCTTTTTTTTACAGCCTTCCTTCAGGTGGCAGCTGCCCATTGCATGGTCCACCCAATTCCTCCCAGGAATTTCACAGTGCCCTGTGTGCTGCTCAATGAGACTTTGGGGAGAGAATTTGGAGCCCCAAAATCGATTCTTTAATGGAGGAAGAAAAATTTCTGTGTTGCCTTTGGAGTGCCAGCAGCATTGATTGTTCTTTGAACAGAGCAAACCTGCAGGCAAGGAAGTTTATTCCTTCAGAAATAAATCTCTCTGCTCCTCAGCAAATAGGTGGGTTTAGCACTCGAGGGTACAAGGAGATGATTCCTCCAAAAATATTTGGGATTTTTGGTGTTTGGGAGGAGAGGGGTGGGTTGGGTGAATGGGGATTTGGTTTTGTCCTGGGCAGGCAACATGGGGTGGTGAAATCCTTTCTCAGGGTGGGAAAATCCTTTCTTAATATGGGAAAATCCTTTTCTATATGATAAAATCTTTTTCTATATGATAAAATCCTTCCTCAATATGGTAAAATCCTTTTCTATATGGTAAAATCCTTTTCTATATGGTAAAATCCTTCCTCAGGGTGGGAAAATCCTTCCTCAATATGGGAAAATCCTTCCTCAATACTGTAAAATCCTTTCTCAATATGGTAAAATCCTTTTTCTAAATGGTAAAAACCTTTTCTATATGATAAAATCCTTCCTCAATGTGGTAAAATCCTTCCTCAATGTGGTAAAATCCTTTCCCAATATGGTAAAATCCTTTCTCAATATGGGAAAATTCTTCCTCAGGGTGGGAAAATCCTTTCTTAATATAGTAAAATCCTTCCTCAATACTGTAAAATCCTTTCTCAATATGGTAAAATCCTTCCTCATTATGGTAAAATCCTCTCTCAGGGTGGTAAAATCCTTCTTCATTGTGGTAAAATCCTTCCTTAGGGTGGTAAAATCCTTCCTCAATGTGGAAAAATCCTTCCTTAGAGATGTAAAATCCTTTCTCAATGTGGTCAAATCCCTCTTCAGAGTGGTAAAATCCATCCTCGGTATGGTAAAATCCTTTTCAGGGTGGAAAAAAATCCTTCCTTAGAACACAAAATCCTTCCTCAGGGTTCTAAAACCATTTCTCAATATGCTCAACCCCATCCTCAGTGTGCTAAAAAAACCTTTCTCAATGTCTTAAAATCCTTCTCAGGGTGGAAAAATCCTTCCTTAGAGATGTAAAATCCTTTCTCAGTGTGATAAAATCCATCCTCAGTGTGGTAAAATCCTTCTCAGGGTGGAAAAAATCCTTCCTTAGAACACAAAATCCTTCCTCAGGGTTTTAAAACCTTTTCCCAATATGGTAAAACCCATCCTCAGTGTGCTAAAATCCTTTCTCAATATCTTAAAATCCTTCTCAGAGTGGTAAAATCCATCCTCAATGTGGTAAAATCCATCCTCAATGTGGTAAAATCCTTCTCAGGGTGGCAGAAATCCTTACTTAGAACACAAAATCCTTCCTCAGGGTTTTAAAATCATTTCTCAATATGCTAATCCCCATCCTCAGTGTGCTAAAAAACCTTTCTCAATATCTTAAAATCCTTCTCAGGGTGGAAAAATCCTTCCTTAGAGATGTAAAATCCTTTCTCAGTGTGATAAAATCCATCCTCAATGTGGTAAAATCCTTCTCAGGGTGGAAAAAATCCTTCCTTAGAACACAAAATCCTTCCTCAGGGTTTTAAAACCATTTCTCAATATGCTAAAACCCATCCTCAGTGTGCTAAAATCCTTTCTCAATATATTAAAATCCTTCTCAGGGTGGCAAAATCCATCCTCAATGTGGTAAAATCCCTTCTCAAGATCTTCAAATCCTTCCAGGACGTGGTGGAAGCTGCAGGAATTTGCACAGCACAGTTTCAAAAGGGAGAAAAAGTTTTCTGCCTTTCCAGGGGGAATTGTGAATCCAATATGGAGCACTGCCTCAGAGGACATAAACCCAGCTCTTCAGAGGAATTCAGACAATTAATTAGATGAATCTAGACTGTCAGGAATATTTGAAATATTTTTGGTGGATGTTAAACTCCAGCAGCAGGCAGGGGAGATGGAGAGCAAATGGCATCACTCCTACATGAGCCTTTAAATAATAAACATGCAATAAATACCTGCATAAGGATTAGGATTTTTTTTTCCCCAATTTTTTTTTCATCTCCTCCTGCTGCCAGGAATTTCCTTGACCTCAAGAAGTTGAATTTCATTTCCCAAATCCCCAGCTGAGGCTGTGCCACTGCCCAGGACACAGCAACCACCAGCAGCTTCATTTTTCTTCACCTTTTCAGCCATATCCCTAAATCCAGGTAAAAAATATTCCTGCTTTAACCAGGACAGTGCAGAACCACCTGGAGTGTGAGCCTTGGGAGGGTTCAAGGTGCCCAACTCAGATTATTCATAAATATTCTCCTCACTTTCAGGAATATCTATTCCTCACCCTCTCTTTGTGAGTGATTTCCAGCCAGGGATTTTATTTGGTTTTGATGCAGGTCAGAAATGTGTGATGCTTTTTTTTTTTTATTTTATTTTTTTCTGTCCAGATTGCAGCTGGAATATAAAATGTTGGATTAAAAGCCAGCTGGACCTGTTGGTTTGTAACCTGCAGCTTTTGAAGCTGGAGCTGAGAGCTGACCTGCAGGTGAATCTTTTTTACTCTGAGTAAGTACAGACCCTGCTCAATTTGTCTGGAAAACTGAAAATATTTTCCTAGAACATCAACATTCCAGCAGGGTGGGGAGCTTTAGCTTGGCAGATTTTACTTTATCCTGCCTAAAACTCATTCTGGATAACATGGAATGTTTGTGGTTTATGGAATAAAAAATGGTTGGAATGGAGAGCCCCTTTATTCTGGCTGGCCACGTTTCTTAAAATATTTTAATGAATCAGCAGTGATTTCTTACTACTTTGTAAAGAAAACTACTGCTTTGTTGTCAGAATTTCTTCATTTTCAAGTCTTGCTTCTGCTTTTTTTCTTTGTTTTTATCTGGAAAACCAAAAACATCTCCTAAAATATCAGCATCCCTCCTTCCAGCAGGGTGGGGAGCTTTAGCTTGGCAGATTTTACTTTGTCCTGCCCAAAACTCATCCTGGATAACATGGAATGTTTGTGGTTTATGGAATAAAAAAATGGTTGGAATGGAGAGCCCCCTTTATTCTGGGCTGGCCACACTTCTTAAATATTTTAATGAATCAGCAGTGACTTCTTAGAGCAGTTTGTTGTCAGAATTTTTTTATTTTTCAAGTCTTGCTTCTCCTTTTTTTTTTTTTTTTTTTTTGTCTGGAAAATTGAAAACCTTTCCTAGAACATCAGCATCCCACCTTCCAGCAGGGTGGGGAGCTTTAGCTTGGCAGATTTTACTTTATCCTGCCTAAAACTCATTCTGGATAACATGGAATGTTTGTGGTTTATGGAATAAAAAAATGGTTGGAATGGAGAGCCCCCTTTATTCTGGGCTGGCCACGTTTCTTAAAATATTTTAATGAATCAGCAGTGATTTCTTACTACTTTGTAAAGAAAACTACTGCTTTGTTGTCAGAATTTCTTCATTTTCAAGTCTTGCTTCTGCTTTTTTCTTTGTTTTTGACCATCCTGTTGTGTCTCTTGAAGTTCTTGTGACACACTGGCAAATGCTGCTCTCCTCTCCTTGTCCCTGTGGGGAATTTTCCCTGGGATGCTCAGAGATGGAATCACCCTGGCTGTGGCACGGGCAGCTCTTGTGCACGTGGGTTATTAAAAGATCTCTTGGATTCCCTGCTTTTCTCTGGATTATTGATAGCTCTGAAGGATTGGTGGAAACACACAGATTTCATTTCCTGAGGAGGAACTGAAATAATTGAGTGAGCTGAATTTACAGGGGAGGAAACACAGGCAGAGCACGGACCAAATGTGTCATTTAGGGATCAGTGTGGCTCTTGAGCTGCCACAATATTTTAATGCCATTTTCCTGCGGTGGTTTCCCATTCCCAGGGCTCCTCGTGCCTCTCTTCCCTGAAATCTCCGTGCCTTTGCTCTGCTCCATGCAGGCTCAGCTGATTCCAGGGTAAAATCCCTGGGGGCAGGGAGGGAATTGAGGCAGTGCCAGGCTCTGGGGACTCACCAGAGCCCCCACTGAATTCCTCTGGGCTGCAAAAGAGCAGAAACCATCCCAGGCTTGGAGAGCTCCTCTGCCTCCCCACATTCATTCCCTGGGAATATTTCCCTTTTAGGCTCCCTGTGTGCTGGGGAACAGCAAAGCACAAACACTTCAGCCTTTGGGAAGGGGACAGCTTTCCCTGGTGGCTCCCTGCTGCCTTCACGTTTTATTCCTGAGCCAAAATACCTTGAGAACATTCCCGGGTTTTAAAAATATGCATTCCTGGCATGTGTTTCTCCCTGGGAGGCTGGAGCTCCAGCCAGGATTCTCACATGCACAAAAATAATGATACAAGAGAAGCTACAACACAAAAGCTTGGGTCTCTCACAGATTTTTTTGCTTTTTTCTTTCCTCCCCAGCTTTAGAGAAGTCTCTTATTTCCCACATCCACAGTTTTTTCTGTATGGAAATGTCAGGACTGGGAATGTTCTGGTCTGCCCATGGCAGTGCTGGGTGAGAGGCTCCAGAGAGGGGCTTGGAAAAGGTTATTCCAAAAGAATGGAAAGGTTATTCCAAAAGAATGGAAGAGGTTATTTCAAAAAAAATAGAAAATATTATTCCAAAAGAATTGAAAAGGTTATTCCAAAAGGATAGAAAAAGTTATTCCAAAATAATAGAAAAGCTTATTCCAAAAGAATAAAAGAGGTTATTCCAAAAGGATGGAAAAGGTTATTCCAAAAGAATAGAAGAAGTTATTCCAAAAGGAATAATAATTATTATTATTTAATTTCCTGTTTTTTTCCCCATTGCAGACCAGATAATGATAATACTAATGATAATGTAATAATAATAATAATAATAGTAATGATAATAATAATAATTTTATTTCCTTTTTCCCCATCGCAGATCAGATAATGATAATACTAATGATAATAATAATAATAATAGTAATGATAATAATAATAATAATTTTATTTCCTTTTTCCCCATCGCAGATCAGATAATAATAATAATAATAATTTATTTTTTATCAGCACCTTACCCTGTTGCTGTCAATATGGCCGAAGCGACAGAACCGCGGGGAGATCTCCTGTAATCAGTAATGATTAAGCATTGTCAATTTGCTGTCCCCAGGTGCCAGCCGTCGCTGGGCGCGGGGTGCCCGCGCTCGCCCCGGGCCGTGCGCTGTGCCCGCTGCGGCCGCGCCGCCTGGCACTGCCGGCTGCCGGGCATCGGCGGCCACCGCGCCTACCTGCTCTGGCTGCGGGCCACCGGCACCGGCACCGACACGGCACCGGCACCGACACGGGCACCGGCACCGGCACCGAGCAGGGCACGGGCACCGAGCAGGGCACGGGCACCGACACGGGCACCGGCACCGGCACAGGCACCGACACGGACACCGACACGGGCACCGGCACAGGCACCGACACCGACACGGGCACCGACACGGGCACCGACACCGGCACAGGCACCGACACAGGCACCGGACACGGGCACCGGCACCGACACGGGCACCGACACCGACAGGGCACCGACACGGGCACCGACACGGACACCGACACGGACACCGACACGGGCACCGGCACCGACACGGACACCGCACGGACACCGACACGGGCACCGGCACCGACACGGACACCGACACGGGCACCGACACGGGCACCGACACGGGCACCGCACGGACACCGACACAGGACACCGACACGGGCACCGGCACCGACACGGCGGACACCGACACGGACACCGACACGGGCACCGACACGGGCACCGACACGGACACCGACACGGGCACCGACACGGGCACCGGCACGGGCACCGACACGGGCACCGGCACCGACACGGGCACCGGCACCGACACGGGCACCGACACGGGCACCGGCACCGACACGGGCACCGACACGGGCACCAGCACCGACACGGGCACCGGCACCGACACGGGCACCGACACGGGCACCGGCACCGACGACGGGCACCGACACGGGCACCAGCACCGACACGGGCACACACCGACACGGGCACCGACACGGGCACCGACACGGGCACGGGCACCGGCACGGGCACCGACATGGGCACCGGCACCGACACGGGCACCGGCACCGACACGGGCACCGCACCGACACGGGCACCGGCACCGACACGGGCACCGACACGGGCACCGCACCGACAGGGCACCAGCACCGACACGGCACCGACACGGGCACCGGCACGACACGGGCACGGCACCGGCACGGGCACCGACATGGGCACCGGCACCGACACGGGCACCGGCACGACCGGCACCGACACGGGCACCGGCACCGACAGGGCACCGGCACCGACACGGGCACCGGCACGCACGGGCACGGCACCGACACGGCCGGCACCGGCACCGAGCAGGGCACCGGCACGGCACCGAGCAGGGCACCGGCACGCAGCACCGAGCAGGGCACGGACACCGGCAGGGCACCGGCACCGAGCAGGCACGGCACCGAGCAGGGCACCGGCACGGGCACCGGCACGGCCCGGGCACCGAGCAGGGCATGGCACCGGCATGGGCACCGCAGGCACGGGCACGGGCACCGAGCAGGGCACGGGCACCGGCACGGGCACTGGCACTGGCACCGGCACCGACACACGGGCACCGAGCAGGGCACGGGCACCGGCACCGGCACGGGCACCGGCATGGCACCGAGCAGGGCACGGGTACAGGCACGGGCACCGAGCAGGGCACGGGCACCGAGCACGGCACGGACACCGAACAGGGCACCGAGCAGGGCACCGAGCAGGGCACGGACCGGGGCACGGGCACGGGCATGGGCACTGACCAGAGCACCAACCAGGGCATGGGCACCAACCAGGGCATGGGCACGAACCATGGCATGACTCAGGGCATGGCCCCGACGGGCACGGCCTTGGGCACGAACCAGGACACGGCCTTGGGCACGAACCAGGACACGGCCTTGGGCACGGCCCCAGCCCCGGGGGACACAGCCCTGGGCACGGCCCCGGGCTTGGCCTTGGGGGGCACGGCCCCGAGCACGACCCCAGTCCAGGAGGGCACGGCCCCGGCCATGGGCATGGGCATGGGCATGGCCCTGTTCTCTGCCCCAGCCCCGGCGGGCTCTGCCCCAGTCCCGTTCTCTGCCCCAGCCCCGTTCTCTGCCCCAGCCCAGGTGGCCCCTGCCCCAGCCCACGTGGCCCTGCCAGTCCCGGCGGGCTCTGCCCAGTCCCAGCGGGCTCTGCCCCAGCCCAGGTGGCCCCTGCCCCAGTCCCGGCGGGCTCTGCCCCAGCCCAGGTGGCCCCTGCCCCAGTCCCGGCGGGCTCTGCCCCAGCCCAGGTGCCCTGCCCCAGTCCGGCGGGCTCTGCCCCAGTCCCGGCGGGCTCTGCCCCAGTCCCGGCGGGCTCTGCCCCAGTCCAGGCGGGCTCTGCCCCAGCCCCGTTCTCTGCCCCAGCCCCGTTCTCTGCCCCAGCCCCGTTCTCTGCCCCAGCCCAGGTGGCCCCTGCCCCAGCCCAGGTGGCCCCTGCCCCAGCCCAGGTGGCCCCTGCCCCGTGGCTAGCGCTGAGCAGCCCGCTGCTGGCCCTGCAGCCCATCGACATCGGTGAGCAGTGCACATTTCCCCTCGTTATTGCTCCGTTTCCCTTTTGTTCGCTAATTTTTTCTTCGTTTTTTCTCACTTTTTCTTGGTTATCCCTCATTTCTTCCTTGGTTATTCCTCATTCTTTCCTTGGTTGTTTCTCATTTCTTCCTTGGTTATTTCTCATTTCTTTCCTCAGTTTTTCTCATTTTCCCTCCATTACTTCCCCTTTTCCCTCCGTCATTTCCCATTCCCTCTGTTATTTCCCATTTCCTCCATTACTTCCCCTTTTCCTCCGTCATTTCCCATTTCCCCTCGTTTTCCCATTTCCTCCATTACTTCCCCTTTTCCCTCCGTCATTTCCCATTTCCCCTCCGTTTTCCCCTTTCCCATTATTCCCCTCCATTATTTCCCATTTCCCCTCCGTAATTTCCCATTTCCCCTCCATCATTTCCCCATTTCCCCCTTCCCCTCTGTTTTTTCCCATTTCCCCTCCGTTATTTCCCATTTCCCCTCCATCATTCTTCCCCTTTCCGCTCCGTTTTTTTTTCCCCTTTCCCTTTGTATTTCCCATTTCCCCTCCATTACTTCCCTTTCCTCGTTATTTCTCTTTATTCCCTCTCCCTCATTCTCCCCTCTCTTCACTCTCCAGTTACTCATGTGGGTGTTAATTATTTCTGTGGCAGGAATTTCAAAAAGGCTCAGCTACCAAAACCATTAAGATTATTTCTGTGTAATTGAAATGACTTTTAAGGGAAGGGTGCAGGAACGGTTTACTCTTTATTTAGTTTCTGTTTTGAACTAGTTTACTTGTAGCGCTTCTGGAATCATATAAACATTAAAGGTTTTCTATATATCTTGCACAATTCATCTGAGATATTTTTGCAGAGAATATTGAGTCCCTGCTGGGCGGTGGGGATGAGTTACCTGCGCTTCCTTGTGTGCAGTGCAGCCCGGAGCGCCGGTGGAGCTGCGCCTGGAGCTGGCGGAGCGGGGCGAGCTGCGCCTCTGCTGGGCTAGCCCCGGCCCGCCGCCCTTCCCCCTGCAGCACCAAGTGAGGATCTCTGCTCCTCGGGGAGCCGGGCTCAGCCAGGTGAGGCTTCCTAAAGCCTGGCTTATCCCCGCCCTGCTTGGCCTTCGGGCTCTTCTGGTGGAGCTGCGCTTAGCACGCTGCTTTTCCCTGGAAAAGCTGGGTTTAGGATGCTGCTTCTTCCTGGAAAGGCTGGGCTTAGCACAACCCTTTTCGCTGGAAAAGCTGGGTTTAGGATGCTGCTTCTTCCTGGAAAGGCTGGGCTTAGCACACCCCTTTTCCCTGGCAAAGCTGGGCTTAGGATGCTGCTTTTCCTGGAAAACCTGGGTTTGAGATGCTGCTTCTTCCTGGCAAAGCTGGGTTTAGCACGCTGCTTTTTCCTGGCAAAGCTGGGTTTAGTACACTGCTTCTTCCTGGAAAAGCTGGGCTTAGCACGCTGCTTTTCCCTGGAAAAGCTGGGCTTAGGATGCTGCTTTTCTCTGGAAAAAGCTGGGTTTAAGATGCTGCTTTTCCCTGGCAAAGCTGGGCTTAGCACGCTGCTTTTCCCTGGAAAAGCTGGGCTTAGGATGCCGCTTTTCCTGGAAAAGCTGAGTTTGAGATGCTGCTTCTTCCTGGCAAAGCTGGGTTTAGGACGCTGCATTTCCATGACAAAGCCGGGTTTAGCACTCTCCATTTCCCTGGCAAAGCCGGGTTTAGCACTCTGCATTTCCAGGGACAAAGCCGGGTTTAGCACTCTGCATTTCCCTGGCAAAGCCGGGTTTAGCACTCTGCATTTCCATGACAAAGCCGGGTTTAGCACTCTCCATTTCCCTGGCAAAGCCGGGTTTAGCACTCTGCATTTCCCTGGCAAAGCCGGGTTTAGCACTCTGCATTTCCCTGGCAAAGCCGGGTTTAGCACTCTGCATTTCCCTGGCAAAGCCGGGTTTAGCACTCTGCATTTCCATGACAAAGCCGGGTTTAGCACTCTGCATTTCCCTGGCAAAGCCGGGTTTAGCACTCTGCATTTCCATGACAAAGCCGGGTTTAGCACTCTGCATTTCCCTGGTAAAGCCGGGTTTAGCACTCTGCATTTCCCTGGCAAAGCCGGGTTTAGCACTCTGCATTTCCCTGGCAAAGCCGGGTTTAGCACTCTGCATTTCCTGGCAAAGCCGGGTTTAGCACGCTGCATTTCCCTGGCAAAGCCGGGTTTAGCACTCTGCATTTCCCTGGTAAAGCCGGGTTTAGCACTCTGCATTTCCCTGGCAAAGCCGGGTTTAGCACTCTGCATTTCCATGGACAAAGCCGGGTTTAGCACTCTGCATTTCCCTGGTAAAGCCGGGTTTAGCACTCTGCATTTCCCTGGTAAAGCCGGGTTTAGCACTCTGCATTTCCTGGTAAAGCCGGGTTTAGCTCTCTGCATTTCCCTGGCAAAGCCGGGTTTAGCACTCTGCATTTCCCTGGCAAAGCCGGGTTTAGCACTTGCATTTCCCTGGTAAAGCCGGGTTTAGCTCTCTGCATTTCCCTGGCAAAGCCGGGTTTAGCACTCTGCATTTCCCTGGTAAAGCCGGGTTTAGCACTCTGCATTTCCCTGGCAAACCCGGGTTTAGCACTCTGCATTTCCCTGGCAAAGCCGGGTTTAGCACTCTGCATTTCCCTGGTAAAGCCGGGTTTAGCACTCTGCATTTCCCTGGCAAAGCCGGGTTTAGCACTCTGCATTTCCCTGGTAAAGCCGGGTTTAGCACTCTGCATTTCCCTGCTAAAGCCGGGTTTAGCACTCTGCATTTCCCTGGTAAAGCCGGGTTTAGCACTCTGCATTTCCCTGGTAAAGCCGGTTTAGCACTCTGCATTTCCCTGGTAAAGCCGGGTTTAGCACTCTGCATTTCCCTGGCAAAGCCGGGTTTAGCCTCTGCATTTCCCTGGCAAAGCCGGGTTTAGCACTCTGCATTTCCCTGCTAAAGCCGGGTTTAGCACTCTGCATTTCCTGGTAAAGCCGGGTTTAGCACTCTGCATTTCCCTGGCAAAGCCGGGTTTAGCACTTTGCATTTCCCTGCTAAAGCCGGGTTTAGCACTCTGCATTTCCCTGGTAAAGCCGGGTTTAGCACTCTGCATTTCCCTGTCAAGCCGGGTTTAGCACTCTGCATTTCCCTGGTAAAGCCGGGTTTAGCTCTCTGCATTTCCCTGGCAAAGCCGGGTTTAGCACTCTGCATTTCCCTGCTAAAGCCGGGTTTAGCACTCTGCAGTTCCCTGGTAAAACCGGGCTTAGCAATCCACTTTTCCCTGGTTCCTCCCTCTGTCCCCACTGAGGGAAGCCCCAGCTCCTGCTGCCTCTCACCAACTCCCATTTTTCTCCTCAGGTGCCATCTTGGCAGTCCAAACCCATTTTCTAGACATTCTATAACTCATCTCGGTTTCCCATTCATAAGTTTTAGTATAAATGGGTTTTTTTTTGTTCCTACCATGCAGTGGCTCTGCCATAACGAGCAGCTGTTAATTAGCAGCCCCTAATGAACCGAGTTGTTTTACACACGGTTGTATTTCTGCCACTCTCCAATTGACAGGAAATTTCAAGACGAAAGATTTTAAATCCAGCTTGCTACCTCAAAAATTCCAAAATCCTCGTGTAGAATATGAAGAGATCTCTTAAGGAATAAAATGATTTACTCAGCACTCCCAAAACTGAGTTTAGAGAGAAACCATGAAAGGCAATTCAAGGAATCCATACTATTTATTTCGGTTCTCTCTCTTTTCCCCTTTCATTTCCCAACAATAATTTCTCTGGCTAATCCCACGATCATTTAATTTCTCTGGACAATCCCACAATCATTTCTCTGGCGATCCCCACAATAATTGAATTTCTCTGGCTAATCTCACAATAATTTCTCTGGCCAATCCCACACTAACTGAATTTCTGTGGACAATCCCCCAAATAATTTCCATTGGCCAATCCCCCAATCTTCCATTCCCTGGCCAATCCCCCAATAATTTAATTTCCCTGGTCAATCCCCCACTCATTCCATTCTATGACCAATCCCCCAATAATTTAATTTCTCTGGCCAATCCCCCAATATTTTCCCTGACCAATCCCCCACTCATTTCATTCCCTGGCCAATCCCCCTCTCATCCCTTCCCTGACCAATCCCCCAATAATTTCATCCCCGGGCCAATCCCCCACTCATTTCATTCCCTGACCAATCCCCCTCTCATCCCTTCCCTGACCAATCCCCCAATAATTTCATTCCCTGGCCAATCCCCCAATAATTTCATTCCCTGGCTCACCTCACACTCCTCCCTTCCCTGGCCAATCCCCCACTCATTTCATCCCCTGGCCAATCCCCCAATAATTTCATCCCCTGGCCAATCCCCCTCTCATCCCTTCCCTGGCCAATCCCCCACTCATTTCATTCCCTGACCAATCCCCCTCTCATCCTTTCCCTGGCCAATCCCCCAATAATTTCATTCCCTGTCCAATCCCCCAATAATTTCATCCCCTGTCCAATCCCCCAATAATTTCATCCCCTGGCCAATCCCCACTCATTTCATTCCCTGACCAATCCCCCTCTCATCCTTTCCCTGGCCAATCCCCCAATAATTTCATTCCCTGGCCAATCCCCCAATAATTTCATTCCCTGGCTCACCTCACACTCCTGCCTTCCCTGGCCAATCCCCCAATATTTTCCCTGGCCAATCCCCCAATAATTTAATTCCCTGGCCAATCCCCCTCTCCTCCCTTCCCTGGCCAATCCCCCAATAATTTCATCCCCTGGCCAATCCCCCAATAATTTCATCCCCTGGCCATTCCCCAGGTGCTGCAGGTGGCCGGGCACACCTGGGTGCCGGTGGCCACTGCCCTGCTGGACTGGCCCTGCTCCATCCAGGTGAGGAGCAGGGCCCTGCAGGGGCCCGGCTTCTGGAGTGACTGGAGCTCCCCCTACAACCTCTCCTCGGCAGGTAGGGACCCTGATCAGGGTGCAAAAACTAACCTGGCTTGACCCTAAAACCGGGGAATCAAGGGGACTTTAGTGGGGATTGAGAAACTCCAGGAGTGCAGGGAGACAGGCCAAGGTGATTAAGAAATGGGAAAGATAGAAATATCACTGCATATTATTATTATCATTATTATGATTATCATTATTATTATAATTATCATTATTATAATTTTTTGAAATATTTATTATTTAAATTATAATTTAATTTAATTTAAATATTATATTTTTAAAGGGAAGCCATGAAAGGCAATTCAAGGAATCCATACTATCTATTTAGGCTCTCTCACTTTTGCTGTTTGATTTCCCAACAATCATTTCTCTGGATAATCTCTGGATAATCTAAACTGAGTTTAGAGAGAAGGCATGAAAGGATTCAGTTCAATTCTGTTCAATTAAATAATACTGATAGCAACAATGCCAACTGATAATAATAATAATAATGATAATAATAATACCAATACTAATGATAATACCGATAACAACAATAACAACTTATAATAATAATGATAATAATACCAATACTAATGATAATACTGATAACAATACCAATACTGCTAATAACAATACCAATTACAATTAATTATAATAATGATAATGACAATGATAATAATACTGATAACAACAATAGGAATACTGCTAATAACAATACCAATAACAATTAATTATAATAATGATAATGACAATGATAATACCGATAACAACAATACCAATACTGCTAATAACAATACCAATAATTAATTATAATAATGATAATAACAATGATAATAATACTGATAGCAACAGCTACTACTACTACTACTAATGATAATAATACCAATACTAATGATAATACTAATAACAACAATACCAATACTGATAATAGCAATACCAATAATAAGTATAATAATGATAACAACAATGATAATGATGATAATGCTGTGCTGCTGCTGCTGCTGCTGATGTTGATGATGAGGATGCTAATGCTAATGATGATGATGATGCTGCTGCTGATGATGATGATGTTGATGATGAGGATGCTAATGCTAATGATGATGCTGATGATGATGCTGATGCTGATGATGACGATGACACTGCTGTAACGGCAGCGATCTCCTGACAGTGCCTGTGCCCCGCAGCCCCGGTGCTCTATTTCCCGGCCCGTGCCCTGGCCCGCGCGGGCTCCACGCTCACCGTGCTGTGCCTGCGGGGCCCCGGGGCTGGACCCCGTGGCGGGACCCCCGGCTGGACCCCGTGCTGGACCCCGAGCGGGCCCCCGGGCTGGACCCCCGGCTGGACCCCGTGCTGGACCCCGTGCTGGACCCCGGTGCTGGACCCCGTGCTGGACCCCGAGCGGGACCCCCGGCTGGGACCCCGGGCTGGACCCCGGCGGACCCCCGGCTGGACCCCGGGCTGGACCCCGGGCCGGACCCCCGGCTGGACCCCGGGCCGGACCCCGGGCGGACCCCGGGCTGGACCCCGGGCGGACCCCCGGCTGGACCCCGGGCGGACCCCCGGCTGGACCCCGGGCTGGACCCCGGGCTGGACCCCGGGGCGGGACCCCCGGCGGACCCCGGCCGGACCCCGGGCTGGACCCCGGGCTGGACCCCGGGCTGGACCCCGGCTGGACCCCGGCGGGACCCCGGCTGGACCCCCGGGCTGGACCCCGGGCTGGACCCGTGCGGACCCCGTGCGGACCCCCGGCTGGACCCCGGGCTGGACCCCGGGCTGGACCCCGGGCTGGACCCGGGCCGGACCCCCGGCTGGACCCGGGCTGGACCCCGGGCTGGACCCCGGCCTGCCCCCGGGCGTCCCCCGCGTGCAGCCCCGGGCCGTCCCCCGGGCCGTCCCCCGGGCCGTCCCCCGTGCTGGCCCCCGTGCTGGCCCCCGGGCCGTCCCCCGTGCTGGCCCCCGTGCGCCCCCGGGCCGTCCCCCGGCCGTCCCCGGGCCGTCCCCCGGGCCGTCCCCCGGGCCGTCCCCCGGGCCGTCCCCCGGCCGCCCCGCCCGGCGGGCTCCGAGCCGCGCTGGCCGCAGTGGTGGCTGGAGCTGGCCCGGCCGCTGCCCGCCGCGCTCAGCTCGCCGCTGGGCCCGCGCCTCAGCCGCCTGACGCTGCCGCTGAGCGCGGCGGGCGCCGAGCGCCGCGGAGCCTTCCCGTACCGAGCGCTCTACTGCTGCCCCGCGCAGGGCGCTGCCCCAGCCGCTACGCGCGGCTCTACGTGGTGGTGGTGATGGGAGGGCGCTGAGCCCGGGGGTGGGGATGGGGATTGGGGGGCAGGGGCTGAGCCCCGGGGAGTGGGGAATGGTGCACTTTGAGGTTATGTTTCGGTGTGCAGTGAAAGCTTCCTTTGGTAATGCAGAGTGGAAACCTCTACCTTTGAATTATTGTAATTCGGAAATGTGCAGAGTGGAAATAAAAAGGCACCCCTCCTCGTTTTTGAATTATTATAAATGTAAGCTTTTGGAAATTTGCAGTATGAAACCCTCCTACCTTAGAATTATGTGTAATTTTGTGTTGAATCATGGTGCAGAGTGGAAACCTCTCCTTTGAATTATTGTAATTCGGAAATGTGCAGAGTGGAAACCCCTCCTCGAAATTGTTATAATTCGGAAATTTAGGGGTCTCAGTAAAGAGATGGGGATAGCAGCTCTCTATCAGGAGAATTAAAATAAAAATGCAGTAATACAAGAACCAAACTCCACTGACACAGTCAGAATGCAGCCTGGCCCCCGTGGGTCAGGGGTCGGGGTTTGGGGGGCAGCTGTGTGCTGAGCTTCCCTATGAGTGGAAATTTGAGATTGTTGGAAAAGGACCTCTCCTTTGAATTATTGTAATTCGGAAATGTGCAGAGTGGAAACCCCCTCCTCGAAATTGTTATAATTCGGAAATTTAAGGGGTTCTCCAGTAAAGAGATGGGGATAGCAGCTCTCTATCAGGAGAATTAAAATAAAAATGCAGTAATACAAGAACCAAACTCCACTGACAGAGTCAGAATCCAGCCTGGCCCCCGTGGGTCGGGGGTCGGGGTTTGGGGGGCAGCTGTGTGCTGAGCCTGCCTGGAGTGCAGTGGAAAGCCTCTCCTCTGAATTGTAATTCGGAAATTTAGGGGCTCTCCAGTAAAGAGATGGGGATAGGAATAACGGTTTTTTGTTAAGGTAATAAAAATGCAGTAGTACAAGAACCAAACCTCACTGACACAGTCACAATCCAACCTGATTGTTGGTGTTGGCAGCAGTGCCATTAAATCCCAGGATTCCAGAATCCCAGAATCCCTGGATCCCAGAATCACAGACTCCCAGCATCATAGAATCCCAGAATCCCAGCATCTCAGGATCCCCAAATTCACAGATCAAGGATCCCAATCTGATCTGAATCCGATCCAGAATTCTGAAATCCTAGAATCCCAGCATCCCAGAATCCCAGGATCCCGGGATCCCCAGATTCACAGAATCACAGGATCCCAGAATTACAGAATCCCAGCATCCCAGGATCCCAGAATTCTGAAATCCCAGAATCCCAGGATCCCTGGATCCCAGAATTACAGAATCCCAGGATCCCAGGACTATTTAACAGGATGATGGAATTTTCGCTGGAATTTTCTCAGCCCTGCCCTGAGACTCAGTGGCCCAGGAGCTGAAGATCTCTCCCTGCACCAGGCTGGGTCCTGGAAGGGAAAAAGGAAAAATCCCAGCTGGAATTTAACAGCTGCCCCATGAGCAGAGCATCCCCCAGCCTGTGTCTACACAATTCCTGACACAATTCCTTCTCCTTGGGGCACTGGCCTAGGCAGGATGGGATATTCCAATATCAAATCCAGTTATTACCTTGCTTGGACTTATTTTGCTTTGGTTTGTTTGGTTTCTTTCTTTATTTTTTTTTTAATTTGTTTTTTTTTTTTTGTTTGTTGGTATGGGGGGGTTCTTAGTGTGGCTTTTTGTGTTTTGGAGGTTTTTCATTTGGTTGGTTGGGTTTTTTTGTGGTTTTTTTTTTTTTTTTGGTTGGTTGGTTTTTTGGGTTCTGTGTGTGTGTTTTTTTAGGGGTTTGTATTTGTTTCTGAGTTTTTGTGGGGTTTTTTGAGGTTTTTGGTTGGTTGGTTTTGGGGTGTTTTTTGGTGGTTTTGGGGTTTTCCTTGGCTTTTTCTGTTTTGTTTTTTTTTTTTTTTTCGTTTGGATTTTTTTGTGCTTTTTTTCTTGGTTTTTTTGGTATTTTTTTGGTTTTTTTGTGGTGTTTTGGGGTTTTTCTTTGTCTTTTTGGTTCTTTGTGAGTTTTTGGTTTGTTTGGCATGATTTTCGTTTTTTCTTTGTTGGTTTGTTTGGGGTTTTGTGGGGGTTTTGTAGTTTGGGGTTTTTGTTTTATTTTTGGTTTTTTGTTTTTTTTTTTTTTTTGTGAGGGGTTTTTATTTGGTTTTTTTACAGTTTTGAGATTTTTCTTTGGAATTTTTTTGTGGTGCTTTTATTTTTCCCTTTGATTTTTTTGTGGAGTGTTTTTGGTGTTTTCTTGTCATGTGTTTGGGTTTTTTTCTTCTTTTGGTTAGTTTCTTGTGGTTTTTTTATTTGGATTTTTTTTTTTTGGTAACAACCTTTGTGTCTTACTAATTGAGCTTTCCATCTCTTACTAATTAGACATGGATTTCAATATCTCCTGTGAGACTGATGGATACCTGACTAAAATGACTTGCAGGTGGTCTGCAAACCCCTCCACCTTGCTCATGGGGACTTTGCAGATGAGATATTACAGGTATGGATGGGTTTAATTCTCTTTTTTGATGTTTGGAAAGCATTGCTCAAAAGAATTCTGGAGCAATGTAATTATAGATTTAGCAGAGTCTTTATTCTGTGGGCAGGAAGGGAAACAGAGATCCAGAGGATGTAACAAATCTGATTTATGAGGGTTTTTTCCAGCATTTTCAACCTGTTTGGGAGGCAATTCTCTTCAAGAAGATTTCTTGGATCAGTTAAAAAATAATTCCAATTGTTCCTATCTAGAGTTGTAAGGAAATCAATGGGAATGTCTGGCCTGGGGGAGCCTCTCAGGTCCTGACAGCTCCAGCTGGTTGGAATTTCACTGCTCTGAGTCTGTGGTTTCCCAAGGTCTCCACTCTCTCTTTGGTTTTTCTGTAATTTTGGGGGTTTTTTTTCTGTGTACACACAGGTAAAAGTAGAGGATGAAACAAATTCATTCCAAAGTGGACAAAAAAAAAATCTTGCTTAGAGAATCGAACCTTGGCTTGTGAAGGGAATATTGCTTTGTGAAGGCAGCAGCAATTCCCAGAATACCAGAGTCTAGAATCCCAGAATCCTAAAATCCCAGGGTCCCAGAATCCCAGAACTGAAGGATCCCAAAATCCCAGGATCTTAGAATTTCAGGATCTCAAAATCCCAGGATCCTATAATCCCAAATCCCAGAACCTCAGAATCCAAGAATCCCAGAACCCCACGATCTCAAAATCCCAGAATTCCAGAATCCCAGAATTGTAGAATCCAGAATCCCAGTATGCCAGAATCCAGAACCCCAAAATCCCAAAACCCCAGAATCCCAGGATCCCCAGATCCCAGACTGGTTTGGGCTGGGAGGGACCTCAAAGCCCATCCCATTCCATCCCTGATATGTTGAGGGTTTCCTAGAACCACTCAGACTGACAGAGTGACAGAGTGACAGACAGAGTGACAGAGTGACAGACAGAGTGACAGAGTGACAGACAGAGTGACAGACTGACAGACACACAGACTGAGAGACAGACTGACAGACTGACAGACTGACTGACAGACTGACTGACAGACTGACTGACAGACTGACAGACTGACAGACTGACAGACTGACAGACTGACTGACAGACAGACTGACAGACTGACAGACTGACTGACAGACTGACTGACAGACTGACTGATCAGACTGACAGACTGACTGACAGACAGACTGACAGACAGACAGACTGACTGACAGACTGACTGACAGACTGACAGACTGACTGACAGACAGACTGACAGACAGACAGACTGACTGACAGACTGACTGACAGACTGACAGACTGACAGACAGACAGACAGACTGACAGACTGACAGACTGACTGACAGACAGACTGACAGGACAGACTGACAGACTGACAGACTAGACAGACAGACAGACTGACAGACAGACAGACTGACTGACAGACTGACTGACAGACAGACTGACTGACAGACTGACTGACAGACTGACAGACTGACTGACAGACAGACTGACAGACAGACTGACTGACAGACTGACTGACAGACTGACTGACTGACAGACAGACTGACAGACAGACTGACAGACTGACAGACAGACTGACTGACAGACTGACTGACAGACTGACAGACTGACTGACAGACTGACTGACAGACTGACTGACAGACAGACAGACAGACTGACAGACTGACTGACAGACTGACAGAGTGACAGACTGACAGACTGACAGACAGACTGACAGACTGACTGACAGACTGACTGACAGACTGACTGACAGACTGACAGACAGACTGAGAGACAGACAGACTGACTGACAGACTGACAGACTGACTGACAGACTGACTGACAGACTGACTGACAGACTGACAGACTGACAGACAGACTGACAGACTGACAGACAGACTGACAGACAGACTGACAGACTGACTGACAGACTGACAGACAGACTGACAGACTGACTGACAGACTGACTGACAGACTGACAGACTGACTGACAGACAGACTGACTGACTGACAGACTGACAGACTGACAGACTGACTGACAGACAGACTGACTGACAGACTGACAGACTGAACTGACAGACAGACTGACTGACTGACAGACTGACTGACAGACTGACAGACGAGGACTGACCGACTGACAGGACAGACTGACAGAAGACTGAGACAGACTGACAACTGACAGACGACTGACAGACTGACAGACTGACTGACAGACAGACTGACAGACTGACAGACTGACTGACAGACAGACTGACAGACTGACAGACGACTGACAGACGACTGACAGACAGACTGACTGACTGACAGACTGACAGACTGACTGACTGACTGACAGACAGACTGACTGACTGACAGACTGACAGACTGACTGACAGACGATGACATGACAGACTGGACTGACTGACAGACTGACTGACAGACTGACAGACTGACTGACAGACTGACAGACGACTGACAGACGACTAGACAGACTGACAGACAGTGACTGACAGACTGACAGACTGACAGACTGACTGACGACTGACTGACAGACTGACAGACTGACTGACAGACTGACTGACAGACTGAGACAGACTGACAGACTGACGACTGACTGACAGACTGACAGACTAAGACGACTGACAGACTGGACAGACTGACGACAGACAGACTGACTGACAGACTGACAGACAGACTGACGACAGACTGACAGACTGACAGACGACTGACTGACAGACTGACTGACAACTGACGACAGCACGACTGACACACTGATGGACAGACGACTGACAGACTGATGCACACGACTGACAGACTGACAGACAGAACAAGACACACTGACAGACTGACAGACCATGACAGACGACAGATTGACAGACACAGACAGACACACAGACACACACTCACTCTCACACTCTCAGGTTCCCTCTCCTCCCCTCTCCGGCGCTCCCACCCAGAGCCGTTCCCCAGCCCCTCCCGGGGGCTCTGGGATGATCCCGGGCAAGATTCCCCACGCTTTGGCGCCGGGAGGAAGACCGGGAATGCTGGAACATTCCCCAGGAGCCTTCTAGGGGCAGCACAATGCCTGGCCGAGTGCCGAGGGAGCTTTTGTTGAGATTTGCCTTCCCAGTGTGAACAGAACGAGTGCCCTGCTGGGCAGGAGCCGGGAACAAACCCGGGCTGCTCCTCGTGCCTTCGATTCCCACTTGCTCCTGTTCAGGTTCAGCTAAAAATGGGATTTTCTAGTAGGAGGTGATAATGTGGGGATTTGTTCGTGTTCCTGCAAGATCAAACAGTGACAGCAGCACTGCCTGCAAATCTTTCCCAGATGCTGCTGATCCTTTTTCTTTTTTTTTAGTGATTTTTGTGGTTATTTGTTCAGAGTAAGACCTGGAAAGAAGAAGAGAATGCAATAAAATTCCTGCTGCTGTTGCCTCCTGGAGCTGGATGTGCTGTGGGTGATGCTCTGGCTGTGGGGTTTATTTTGCTTGGGTTGTTGCTGCACTTTTTTTCTGCTGCCAGGAGAAACAGCTCCCAAGGGATGATCCTGTGGGAGCAGGGAATGCTCCAATCCCAACCTCCAAAACTCCAGGCACTGCTTTAATCCTGGGCCCAGCAAGGGGAAACTTCAACCTGGTGTAACCCTGGGGCTTCAGCTGAGTAACTCACACCCTCTCTGCTCACAAAGCTCAGGAGAAAGCTGAAAAATTCCCACTCCAAGAATTTATCCAGCTCCATTTCCATCAGGATCCAGGGCTCCTCTCTTCTGTTGCCAGGTGGGATTTTTAATCCCAAATTGATGTTTTTGTGGTATTTCCATCTCCTGGAGTCCTCACTGGCTCTCTGTGGCACCTTCCCCCTGGCTGCCAGGTGGGATTTTGGAAATCATTCCTGCCTGGAGTCAGTTCTTGGCAGATTTGCTTTGCCAATCCCTAAAATCCCACAATTGCTGAGAATTTGGAGCTGCCTTCTCTTGCTGGACCTGTTGCTTTTTGTTTGTCCTGCTTTTTCCAGCGCCAAAGCTTTGCAGATTTTTCAAATTTTGCTTTTGAAATGCTTTTTATCCTTTCAGTGCAGGTTCAGGTTCAGGATTGTCAGGGGAAATTTGGGAAGAAACCTCAGAATGGGCTCCCTGTAGAAAGCCAAAATCCCAGGATGTTTCCAGTGCCACCATTTCTTTTCATTCCCTCCAGATTTGCAATGTTCCAATTGATTTTTTTGTTGTTTTTTTTTTTCCTCTTTTAAGGAACCCAATTTATTGCCCTGACTTTCCAAAGGCATCTCCAAGCTCAGAGGTGAAAGAATGCCATTTGCAGGGGAACCATTCCTACGAGTGCACCTTCCAGCCCATTTTCCTTTTTTCTGGCTATACCCTGTGGATAGAATTCAAACATTTCCTGGGAACTCTGGAATCCTCCCCCACTTGTGTCATTCCAGTAGATGTGGGTAGGTTGAGTTCTCTCTTCTCTTGTGCCCTTGGATTTTAAATGGTGTAGGGAAAAAAAATTGTGCCACAGGTTTTCAATAAAAAACATGAGAGTTTTGATATTACCTCAAAAAAAAAAAATAAAAATTGATTGAGTGTTATTTCCATACAGAAATGGAATATCCATTTCTGCTGTTATTCCCTCTACAGAAAATGCTGCTTTATATTGCAAGGGTTGTATTGCAAAATGAAGCTCATTTTTTTAAGGTTTTGGTTATTTAATTTTTCAGACTGATTCATCTGCATTGAATTAAGTTTATACTCCAGCAGTGTGTGTTATTTACACAGTTCTAAATCCATTTAAAGTCATGGGGACTGTCCCTGCTCTTGCATGCTGGTGCAAAGTTTTGTGACACACAGAGCACTGAAATTGGGATAAAATCAAGAGGCAGGAGCAGTGTTGGAGTGTTTTAAAAACTCCACAATGTGCAAATCTTCTCATCTGCTCTGTGACAGAGAATTCACTGGGTGTTTTTTGGACACAAATGTGAACGTGGGTGAGAGCAAACAGGGCAGCTGGACCCCAGAGGTGCTGCACGAAATAAATTCAAATTATGTTATTATGAAATAAATGAGAGTTCTATAGTTATGAACTACATGAGAGTTACAGAATTATAAAATAGAGTTATTGTGTGCTGACAGTGGATGGAATGATTTATTCTGGATGCAGGGTGCTCTGGAGTTATTAATTTATTCTGGATGCAGGTTTTGTAGTGAAGCAAAACAAACCTGTTCTAGCACCATCCAAAATGAAAAAAAAAAATTCTTTGTTTTTTTGTCATTGTTTTCTCCTCATTCACACCTAATTATCCCAAATTAGTTTATTTCGATTTGGCTTGATTAACAAACCAGGGGTTTGGGAGATTGCTGGTCTGGAGCAGCTGGCTTTGGGGGGAATTCCCAATGAATAAAGCAAACCCATTTCCATAAATCACTGCACAGTGCCTGTCCCCACTTTTTCCAGGAGCTGCTGCTTTCTGCAGGGCTGGCCCCGTGAAAAGAATGGAATCTTGGAATTACTGAGGCTGGAAAAGCCCCTGCAAGCCACAGAGCCCAACCATTCCCAGGTGCCAAGGCCACCACTGGCCACGGCCCCGAGGGCCCAATCCTTTTAAACCCCTGCAGGAATGGGGTTTAAAACCCCATTCCTCATCACCCTTTCCCAAATATCCAACCTAAACCTCAGAAATCATTGCCAGGCTCTGCCTTTTGCTCTTCATCCCAAGGCAGGTAGCAAGTGCCAGCTGCAAAATAATCTGCTGTGCTTGAAATGGAAGTGAAATCCATGGAAAGCTTCCCTGGAGTCTGTGATTTCCTTGGATAGCAGAAGCTCTGCGTTCCCCAGCACCCTCAGGACAAGGAAAAGCCATGCCACATTTGATCTCCTGGGAAGTGGCAGTGCAGACATTGCAGTCATTTGTTCATTTTTCCATTTTCCAGTGAAGCCTCTCCCCCCTTCCAACGTGGCCGCAGAGCTGAGCGGGAGAGCGCGGGGCTGCTGAACGTGAGCTGGAGCCAGCCCCTGTTTGCCCCCAGGGAGCTGACATTCCAGATCCGCTGGCATTCACGCACCACGGGGGACATTCCATGGCAGGTACCGGCCTGGAGCAGGGATCACTGCCCTGCTGGGCTGCAGTGGGGAGCTGCTTTGAAATTCCCTGGGGTTTATGGAATTTATCCGCGGGGGAAATCACAGGCACGAGCGTTCGCAAAGGAATATTCCTCACTGGATTCATTTCAGTTCCTCACTGGAGTCATTTTCAGGAATTCTGACTCTTAAGAGCTGCCCATGATGCCTTCTGGGGGCTGAGCTGGGGCAGAGCCCAAGGGTAAAGCTGGGATTTATTATTTATGATTTATGATTTATTAAACCCTCCCTGGTGCCAGCCAAGGTGAGCCCAGCCTGGTCCCACAATGGGGGCTGAGCACGAGGGTCACACTGGGATCAGTTCTGCTCCAGCAGCACATTGGAGTTCATTGTGCAATTCCAGCTCCAGCCCATGGAGCTCCAGCCTCCTGGGTTTCCCTTCTCACTTCACCCTTGGGTTTGTTCTTGGGCCTGAAATTTGTATCAATTGTCCTTGGTGCCAAGCTGGAAAAGGAATTGATTTGTCTCCCTGCTCTGAAGAGAGCTTAGTGCACTTAATATAAACCCTAAAACTAAACCAGCCCAGAATCTATCACATATAACCCCTAAACCTTACTGTGCTGTCCCTGAGCTCTGTCCCCTCTCTCCCAGCTCCATGAAGTGCCAGACCCGGGGTGCAGCTGGGCAGGGATCCCCGTGCAGCAGCTCTGTGTGCAGTACGTGGGAGCTGCAGGGAGCTGCACTCTGGAGAAGCCCAAACCCTCCTTCTTTATCAAATATAACCCCTAAACCTTACTGTGCTGTCCCTGTCCCCTCTCTCCCAGCTCCATGAAGTGCCAGACTCGGGGTGCAGCTGGGCAGGGATCCCCGTGCAGCAGCTCTGTGTGCAGTACGTGGGAGCTGCAGGGAGCTGCACTCTGGAGTGACTGGAGCAGAGCAGCCCAAACCCTCTTTTATCACATATAACCCCTAAACCTTACTGTGCTGTCCCTGAGCTCTGTCCCCTCTCTCCCAGCTCCATGAAGTGCCAGACCCGGGGTGCAGCTGGGCAGGGATCCCCGTGCAGCAGCTCTGTGTGCAGTACGTGGTGCAGGGAGCTGCACTCTGGAGCCGAGCAGCCCAAACCTCTAAACCTTGCTGCATCCCCTGAACACCCTGTGCTGTTTTCTGCTCTGTCCCCTCTCTCCCAGCTCCATGAAGTGCCAGACCCGGGGTGCAGCTGGGCAGGGATCCCCGTGCAGCAGCTCTGTGTGCAGTACGTGGTGCAGGTGCGCTGCAGGCAGCTGCAGGGAGCTGCACTCTGGAGCGACTGGAGCAGAGCAGCCCAAACCCTCCTGCAGGACATCCGAGGTCTGTGCCTGCAGGGACACCCTGGGATTTCTTTCTGTAGTCTGGGATTTCTCTCTCTGTAGTCTGGGATTTTCAGGTCTGGAGCTTCTGAGTTTCTAATGCTCTGTTTTTTCCCGATGGTTTAAGTCCAAAACTTGTTCCCACAACTTGAACATAAAGACCAAGATTATGTAATTAAGACAAGATTAGTTAAGATTTTGTAATTAAGGCAAGAATATTTAAAATTCTGTAATTAACACATTATTTAAGTAATGATACTCATATTTAAAATCCCTTTTGTGAAACAGACTTGTAGTCTGAGACTCGTTGGCCTGAAGTTGCTGAGTTTCTGAGCTCAGTTTCTTCATGATGTTTTGGTTTAGGAAGGCCTGGTTCACACAAGATTTGACATAAACATTGCCAGTGTTTTTGTAACAAATGTAATGTTTTAGATTCTTTTCTGTGGGATGGATTTCCTCTCTGTCTCTTGGTCTTGGCCTACGGGATGAAGAGTTCTGGCACTCTTCCCACCAATGAGAGTGGCCTGTTCAAAAATATAAAAAGTATATAAAGGGGGTCAGTTTTTAAATAAAGATTGGAGTCAGATGATTTTGCCAAACAAGATTTGTGTCATTTGTTCCTCACCACAGTGACACAAACTTTCTTTTAATGTCCCTCTCATTTACCAACGTGGGTGAAGAGTTCTGCTGCTCATTCACCCATCACAGTGGCCTGTCCAAAATGTATAAAAAAACTGAGTGTTTAAAATAAACAGAATCAAATTCATCTCTCCAAAGTGTTCAGAAAAATCTCATGTGCTCTGTGGTTCCCCACAATGACACCTGTCCTTCCCAAATTCTTGTTCTGCAGCTCCCTTGCGAGGGCCGGAATTTTGGAGAATCGTTTCTGAGGATGCAGCAAGGAAGCAGAGGAATGTGACCCTGCTGTGGAAGGTGGGAGCAGCTGGCTTTGGCCATTTCCTTCTGATCCTAAAACCAGGTGCTGTGGCAGCTCTTCCACTCCCCCCTGTCTCTCCCCTTTTGCAGAGTCCTTGGTTAAAAAAAGGCAAAGGGGGCTCTTGGTTGTTCTCCTTCTCCAGGTTGTTCCTCATTCCCTTCTCAGCAATCCCAGCACTCCAGGCTTTACCCCAGCTCAGCCTGAGGCAGAAAAGGCACCAAAACCCCCAAACCCACGGGATCAAGGGGCTCCTAAAGATAATTCCCCCCATTAGCCCCAAGAACGTTCATGATTTCTGCTTTTCTACCCAGAACAACTCCATTTCTGTTCCCCTAACTGTGCCCTGAGGCAAATTGTGCCCAATGCTCCTGTGCCCCCCACCCTGCACAGCAGGCAGGGGAGGGAGGAGGAGGAAGAAGCCCCAAACCCACCAGGACCCTCCAGCTTGTCTGCACCCACTCACACACTGACAAACCCAAACCTCTCCATTTCTGCCCCTGTGATCAATCACAGACTGTGCCACTCTCTGATTGACATTCTGGAGAATTCAGCTCCATCCCAAAGCCTGGGAAAGCCCTTTCCATGGATGAGGGTTAAAAATTATATTTTTCAGGGGGTTTGGACCCTTCAGAACCTGCGGGGAAATATTCTCTGCATTCTGGTGTCCAGCAGGGTGGAATTGCCAGGAGAGGAGTCTGACAGGCACATGAGGCTTGTGGGAATTGGGATTTGCCTTTTTCTCTGGTCCTGACAATTGCTTGGCTCATCCTACAGGCAAGAGGTGAATCCTGGTGGAATTCTGGGATAACATGGGAGAAGGTTTTGTCTTGTTTGCATTAAAATGTTAATGCAGGACAGGAAAAAGTTCCTGAGTGCCCATTCCTGTTTGCTCTGGGGTTTGAACCCTGAAAAATGTGTAAAGCCTGGAACTGCTGTGGGAATCTGAAAGTTTGGCTTTCCTTGTCCTTCCCTCCCCTTTGCTGGGAAGAGAGGGAACAAAATTCATCTCTCAGAGAAGGAAATGAAACCTTTAAAAGGACTCCAGTGCTTGGCTAAAAGGACAGGAGCCAGAACATCTTCAGTGGCTCCTGGTAGCCTAAACCTGGAGCTGTTTGCTCTGGGAATCAGGGAAGGAGTTCAGGAATGAATGCCCACTAATTATTTCATGAATTGCTGCAGCCCCTGCTGAAGAATCACTCCTTGTGCAGCGTGAGCAGGTACATCATAAAGCACCAGAGCCCAGGGAAGAGCTCCTGGGAGGAATTCGTGGATCGTGGCACCAGCTGGACTTTTCCATGGATTGAGCCAACCCACACTGTCACCATTCTGGCCATGAATTCCATTGGAATTTCTGCAATTAATTCTAATTTAACTCTGTCCCAGCAAATGAGCACAGGTAAGAGCAGCAGGGAGAGGTGGGAAAGGCCAGGAATCCTGGGGATCTTCATGGGGAAAGCTTTCTTTGGGATAAAATTCCCTTTATTGCAATAAGGAATGTTTAATGGGGGAAGCTTTCTGTGGGATAAAATTCCCTTTGATCCAATAGGGAATGTTTTATAGGAAAGCTTTTTTTGGGATAAAATCCCCTTTATTGCAATAGGGAATGTTTCATGGGTGAAGCTTTCTTTGGGATAAAATTCCCTTTATTCCAATAGGGAATGTTTAATGGGTGAAGCTTTCTTTGGGATAAAATCCCCTTTATTCTAATCAGGAGTGTTTAATGGGTGAAGTTTTCTTTGGGATAAAATTCCCTTTATTCCAATCAGGAATGTGTAATGGGTGAAGCTTTCTTTGGGATAAAATCCCTTTTATTCCGATCAGGAATGTTTATTGGGGAAAGCTTTTTTTGGGATAAAATTCCCTTTTTTTCCAATCAGGAATGTGTAATGGGTGAAGCTTTCTTTGGGATAAAATTCCCTTTATTCCAATAGGGAATATTCTATTAGGTGAAGCTTTCTTTGGGATAAAATCCCCTTTATTCCAATCAGGAATGTTTTCTGGGGATCCATTCAGCACCAACAGAGCTGGTGGAAAACTGAGATTTCCATCATGAAAATCCTAATGATTTTTGGGTTGGGAAAAAAGTTGTCACTGGGCAACTTTATATAAAATATAAAGTAATTCATCAAAGAAAACAGAAAATCCTGCTGGAGAACCAATCCTTCATCTCCTTTGATTTGGGACCCCCAACATTCCTGCTGGGGAATGTTCTGTTGTTCCCAAAATGAAATGGGGTCGGGTTTTGCTCAGACTTCCTGAGCAGCAATTCCTGCTTAATTTATCCTCGAGAATTCAGGCATTTTTTATTTGTTTTTGGTTAAGGATAATTAAGGAATTGCAGGTGAGAATTGGGATATTTGATGTCTGCAAGAAACTCGATCTGTTTAGTGCTTGGGACCAAAAGAACCAAATTTTGGTGGCTTGAAGGGAAAAAAAAATCTCTCTGCTGCTGTGGCTTAATTATAGAGAGGATAATTAAAGTGGTGATGTGGTGAAACTCCTGGGTGTTCTCCCTGTGTGCCAGTGGAGGCTGTGCAATCCCTGAGTGCTTACCTGGTGAACAGCACCTGTGTGGTTTTGGTTTGGAGCCTCTGCCCCCAAACCCCTGGCATCAAATCCTTTGTGATCGAGTGGAAGAACCTGAACAGAGGGGAGCAGATGGATTGGCTGCCAGTGCCTCCAGATCTCAGGAAATATTTTATTTATGGTGAGTGCCTGCTTGAAAATGGAATTGGTGCAGAACAGAAAAATGTGGAATTTCTGAGCTCTGAGCCCTTTTTCCTCTTTCTAATCACTTTTATTGACCAATAAACCAAATTTGGATGCTCATTAGAGGATTGCCTGTTGCATTAATAATCGGTTTAAGCTCTGGAGTGAATTAATTTTGTGGCAATACAATAAAATTAGTTCTGGAATATTGAACACGCCAGCTAATTATTCAAATTAATATCTGCATTTCCTTGGCATTTTGACTTTGCTCCTAGAAATGATCACTCCATAAGGTGCTCGTTGCATGACAGAATAATGCTGGATTAATAGTTTGAATCTTGGGATCTCTAAATGAGGGATCCATTATTGACCTGTGCCAGAGCCTCTGTGGAGGGAATTGTTTCAGAAGTGGCTAACAGTGGATTGCAAAGCTGCTTTCCCCTTTCCAGATCACTTCATCCTGGTTGAGCAGTACCAGTTCAGCCTCTACCCTGTGTTTGCTGGAGGAGTTGGCAAAGCCGGAGCCACGGATCACTTTGCCAAAGGTGACTGACAGCATCTTTCTCCTGATTTTTATGAAGTAAAAGTGACCTTTAAGTGCAAAATCTGTCTTACCTTAAAAAAAAAAAAAAAAAAAAGTAATAATAAAGTCACTGTAATGTAACAACAAACAGTGAACAGACTTCAGCTTTAATTTGAAACCTCCCTGTGGGCTGAGCTGAGCAAAGGCTTAAACTGCTATTTAAAATAATTCCTTTTTTGTCTGTTTGTTCCCAAGGGAAAGGTTTCTCCATGTGCAATAATAAAACTGTTGCTCAAGGTCATTTCCCCATTTATTTTTCCTTTGTTATTTCCCTGGGGCCAGCTCTTTGCTGCCAGCCCCATCCCTTGGCTGCTCTAATGCTGAACTCCTTTATTTCCAGGAGGATTTGACTCTGGGGGTGCTGGCAGCCTGCACGTGGTGCTGCCAGCTGTGTTCTGCACCTCAGTGCTGCTGCTGGGAGCTTTGCTGCTCTCACACCAAAGGTACCTTGGGTCCTGGGGCTGCACTGGGGCCACCCTGCTGAGCTGGGGGCACGGAATCCCAAACTGGTTTGGCTGGGAGGGACCTTTGATCCCTTCCAGTCCCATCCCAGGGGCACCTCCCGCTGTCCCAGGGTGCTCCAAACCCACCCAGCCCGGCCTGGGACACTCCAGGGATCCAGCCCAGCCCCTGCCCACCCTCCCAGCCAGGAATTCCTGCCCAGTATCCCATCCTAATCCCCCTTTTCCATCCTAAAGCCATTCCCTGTGTCCTGCCCCTCCACCCCTTGTCCTAAATCCCTCTCCAGCTCTCATCTGTGCCATGATAATTTCCTGCCCGTGGTGCTGTGGATAAATAAAATGGCAGAGATTCCTCCCTGCACACTGCAGCCCCTGTGGGAACAGCACCAGCTCCTCCCCACCCTCCTTCCCAGCCAGGAATTCCTTCCCAGTATCCCATCCTAATTTCCCCTTTTCCATCCCAAAGCCATTCCCTGTGTCCTGTCCCCAGATCCCTCCCCAGCTCTCCTGGAGCCCCTCCAGGCCCTGTGGCTTGTGGTCATTCAGCACAGACTGTTCCATTTATATTTTCCCAAGCTGCCACCTGGAATTATCCCTTCTTGATTAAGTTCTGGATTAAATTTGGGCCATTTCTCATCTGTGCCATGAAAATTTCCTGCCCGTGGTGCTGTGGATAAATAAAATGGCAGAGATTCCTTCCCAGCTCCCTGTGGGAACAGCTCCAGCTCCTCCCCACCCTCCTTCCCAGCCAGGGAATATCCCATATTGATATCCCAATATCCCATTTCCCATCCTAATTCCCCTTTCCATCCTAAAACCATTCCCTGTGTCCTGCCCCTCCACCCCTTGTCCTAAATCCTTCTCCAACTCTCATCTGTGCCATGATAATTTCCTGCCCGTGGTGCTGTGGATAAATAAAATGGCAGAGATTCCTTCCCAGCCCCCTGTGGGAACAGCTCCAGCTCCAGCATTTCCCTGACATTTCAGGATGAAGAAGCTGCTCTGGCAGGAGGTTCCCAACCCCAAGAACTGCTCGTGGGCACAGGGAGTTAATTTCCAGCAGGTTTGTGTTTCCCTGGGGCTGCTGCTTCCTCCCCCCAGAGCTGTTTTTCCAGCTCTGTCTCCAGTGGAAATCCAGCCCTGTTCCCCCCTTGGCTCCAGCCAGAAGTTCCCAGCACTTTGGATTATGCATTGGAGGTGATAAATATCTGCCAGTTTTTAATGGGTGACAGATGGTGGCCTTTGCCAAAACCCCCCTGGCCTTGGCTGGGAGGGTTTAATCTGAGTTTGCTGTGGTGTCCATGGAGAGGGGAAGGGATACTCACATCTCCATTAGGGATAAAGCACGTGAAGGAGGAGGAAAAAAATGTTATTTTTGTTGTTTCAAAGCTCCCTGCTCATTTTGATGTGGGAAGGTGATGGATTGGTGTGGGAAAAATCCCAAATTCAGGGCCCAGGTGTCACCAACAGTGAGTAAGGCCCAAGAATTTGCTCTAATTTCCCACTGCTCTGAGTACTTTGACATTTTCCTCATTATTTTGGCAGCTTCCCTGCTGTAAAACATGGTTTGTTAATCCCCCCAAAAAACCTCTGGGTTTATCTGTTTTGTCCTGAATTATCTGAATTTGTCTGAGTTTATTTATCTGAATGTTGTCCTGAAATATTAGGAAATACAAGGGAATTTTCCTTTGGAGCTCTCGTGCTGCTCACTTCATCCTGCTGGATAATTCCCATGTGCATTTATTTAGGGAGCAGTAAATCCTGCATTTTCTCCCAAACAGAGGTGTTTGCTCCAAAAATGCAAAATGCTCCAAAAATCCTATAGAAAGGCAGAATTTGTCCTGGATAATCCAATCCTAGCAGGGAAAGTTCCTTCAGCTGATGTGTAGCAACGATTAAACCTGTCGAGAAAATCTGCAAATAGAAGATTTTCAACTCCAAATTCTCCAAAACCCACGTGTGAACTCGATGTGGCAAATGGGAACGACCTTTGGTGTGGCATGCTGCAATCCATAAAACCTGGGGAGTGAAATAAAGCTGTCCCTTAAGCAGCTTTATTTAAAATCCCTCTTTTCCTTCCAGCCTGAAACCCTGGAGCATCTCTTCGCCAAGCCCCCCGAGCCGACGCCCTGCGAGCCACCAGAGATGGTGCTGGCAGACATCAGCATCACCAAAGCCGTGGAAAAAGAAGATTTTTTAGGGCTCAATTCCACGTTTTCCTCAGGCTGTGACTCTGCTTGCTCCAGCAGGCAGGATGGAGAAGGCAGAGCTGGGGGTGAGCTCAGATACGCCACCGTCAGCAGCGCCCCGCGAGCCAGCGGGCTGTGCCCGAGGAAAAGGAGCCCGAGGAGAAGTTGGGAGAGCTCCTTCCCGGGGGGAGAGCCCCGGGATTCAGGGGGGGCTTGGCAGGTTGGCACTGGGGCACTGCTGGGGCTCCCCCAGCCCGGCAGGGTCCTGTCCTTGAGCTCCTCAGAGCCCACCGGGGGAGATCTCCCCAGCAGGGGTTACCTCGGGATAACATCCCTGCAAAAAGGACCCAGGGAGCTTTTGCTGGCACAGAGCTGCAGGGGGATGTGGCAGCTCCAGAGCAGGGAGCAGGGAGCTCTCCAGCACGTGCCAGCAAAAGGCCAGGGGTTTGTCCAAAGCAGCCTCAAGGCCAAAGGCGCCGTTCCCTACGTGCCGCAGTTCCGCATGGCCACAGCCAAAGGGCAGCAGGCCACCGAGAAAAAGGGACAGAATCCCCCCAAAACTCCAGATTCCTGAGGGTTTCCCAGGTGTTGGTGCATTCCCCTGTTTTCCCTCTCTTGGTTGTTCTGGTTTTAGGCTTCACCTGGAGCCCCCCGAGGGTGAGAGAGCTGAAATATTCTGTGGCCTGGAGTATTTCTGTGGGAGAAAAGCTGGAATTTCCCTGGGAATGGTTTGTGACCTCGAGTCAGCCTGGCTGTGGTCGGGAGGAAGGGATCAGGGAGTGAAGGGCTCAGGGTACTGCAGGAAGAGGAAGAAAACCCAAATTCCTGTGTCTCCATTCATTGGCTAATATGAAGGATTTAAAGGAAAGTATCCACATTTTATTGCTGAACACAAGATTCCAAACGGTGCAGTTTTGCACTGACATCTCTTCCCAAGCTCCTTCCTAAGATTCCATGGGAGAAAAGACAGGAATTGGATCCAAGGCCCTTGAATTTTTGATTTTGGGGGATCCAACCTGTCTGTATGGCCTTGGAGATGTCACTTTGCCTCTAAAAGAAATCACTTTTCCTTCTGCCAGGAAGCCTCAGGTGGGAGGAAATCAGGTCTGGATTTTCTGGGAGAAGCAGGAAAACAAACCCACACCTATTTGCAAGCCAAAGCTTTTTTTTTTTTTCATTTCATAGTTCATAAATATTTTTTTACACCTGCTTTTTCAAAGAACTAGGAGGAGGAGTGAATATACTGAATTCATTGTGTATTCCGAAGAATAAATTTCTGTCAAACTTCAAGAAGACAAACCCAAAAGTGCAAAACCAACGTTAAAAACCAAAGGAAGGGTGAATTTAAACCCAGCTTAACACAAAACCCCACTGCTGGTTTTTGTTAAGCTGCTGACCTGGCTCTTGGGGGGCTCTTTGGTGCTGGATGTGACACAGATCTGATTTCCAAAATATCCTGTGGGGTGAGGAATTAAAACCTGTTTTGTGTTAGGATCCCAAACTTGTCACTGTGCTTGGAGATAAACCTGCAGGACCCTGTGGCATTCCAGATTTAGGATTTAGGATTCACTCCCTGCTGTTGGGAAGGGCCAGGAGAGCACAGTTCTCTGGAGAATGGAATGAGCCTTGCATGGAAGTGTCCAGAAAAATGATTTGGTTGTGTTGGAAGAACATCTTTCTCCAGAAATAAAAAGCTGATGTTGATTTTAGCCTGCCCAGTAATTCCCTAAGGACTGGGGGAGTTTAACCATGGGAATGCTGGGCCAGGGAGGGTTTTCCTGGGAACACAGGAAAATCCAGGAGTCAGGAGATGTGCAGGAGCTCTCTCAATGGACACTGGCAGATTCCCAGGTTTCCCCTCCTCCCTGATTTTCCCCATGGCCAGAGCAGGTGGTGCTCCTCAGGAAAACCAAGGGATCCATTGGAAAACCAAGGGATCCCCTCTGCAAAACCCCTGCAGGAAATGCAGCCAATCTGAGCTGCTTGAGCACAGAGAGAGGATTTGGGGGGTGATCAGTGGGATTGGATCCCTTCCTGGGCTTGAATCCTTCACCATGGGCATCATCCCTGACAGAGCTGGGAAGTGCTGGATGCTCTGGAAAAAAAAAAAAACATGGAACAGAGCAGAAAAAATACCAGCAGGCAGGTGGATGA
Source organism: Sitta carolinensis (assembly GCA_032173965.1). NCBI lineage: Eukaryota > Metazoa > Chordata > Aves > Passeriformes > Sittidae > Sitta > Sitta carolinensis. Next base: position 29,743,439 of record CM063289.1, read on the forward strand.
GGATCATGTTGTGCCTGGGTGTTCCCACTGCCTCAGCTTCCCCCAAAGGGATCAGGTGTTGGTTTAGCAGGAAGCACAGTGAAAGGTGGATTTTCCAGGCAAAGAATTGAGAAAGGAAGAAGATTCTGTCACTTTTCTCCTCCTGGGCTGCTCCTGTGCTCATCTGCAATCCCAGTGCTCCTGAGGATGCTGCAAATCCAGGTCCTGACCCACAGCACGGGGCAGGGCCCAGCTCCATAAATAATTCCTGCAACTGGCATCTGCATCCTGATGGAGGGGACATTGGATCCTGCTCCTCACCTCGCCGTGCTCCCAGAGAAAGCCAAAATCTGCATATCCTGAATGCTCCATCTGCTGCCTCTGGCTCCTGTTACAGCTCCTGCTGCTCCCTCGGGCAGCAGCTGCCTCGGGGAGGGAAAACTGGGAGCTGGGCAGAATTGGGAGCTGGGGTCAGTTATTTTCCATCATTATTTGCCCCCCTCAGCTTCAGGTCAGGTTGTTTCTCACAGCTGAGCTTTTCCCAGGATTGCTCTGTTTGCAGCCACAGGAGCAAAGTTTCCATGGCTGAGCTGGAGCTGGGAATGTGCAATTCCTGGGGGTTTTGGAAGGTAAGGAAATTTTTGTTGGGAGCACAAGAAGGTCCCACTCATTTCAGAACTGTCCCTGCAAGGGACACAGGTGTCACCTCAGGGAGGGCTTTGTGCCAGGAGCTGGCCTTGGAAATGTCCAGAGCAGGAATTTGTGCTTGCTGCTTCTCCCAGTGCCATGGCAGGAGAGCTGGGAAAGGAACCTGGGAGAAAGGAGGGAACAGGGGCAGGGCAGGGAAAAATGGGGAAAATGGGGGTCAAGTGATGAGCTTCACCTCCAGCTCTGCTCTCCTCCACTGCTGGGTCAGTGCCAAAGGGATTCACCAACCCCTGGGCATGGGAGGGGAGGAAAAACCTCTGGAATTGCATTGGGAGCAGCCCCAGGAGTGACCCAGCACAGTTTGTGTTTCCTTCACAGGGAAGAGGTTGCTGCTTCTCCAGAAATGTTCCTGTGCCACCAACAATCCCGAGCCCATTCCCAGGGAATGTGGGCATTTTGCAGAGAAATTGGGGGTTTTTGGCCCTGGCCTCACGCTCTGCAGGAGGGGCCTTTTCACTTGGAACCGAGCAATTTTAGAAACCACGTGCAGCTTCTGAAGTACAAATTAAGATCCTGCAGATTCATTTTGAGGAGCATTCAGGAGTGCAGCTCTTTTATGTAAGAAAATGAATCAAATGTGTCATTTTCCCTTTTCCATGTCATTTGCAGCTAAGGTTAAATTCCCCCCCCCCCCCCCTTTTTTTCTTCCTTTCTTTTTTTTTTTTTTAATCTGGTTTTGATGTTTAAAGCAGCAAAAACTTCCCGTGCCAGGGATTTGGAACTGGATCATCTTTAAGATCCCTTCCAACCCAGGCCATTCCATGACTCCCTGATTTAAAAGCACAGAAGGGATCAACACATCCTTTAAATCCTTCCCCAAGCCATGATTTTGTCGTGGATATTCCAGATTTCGAGTTCCCTGTTGGAGAAAATTAAAATGCAGGTTTCTGGTGGGAATTTCTGCAAGAGGAAGGATCCCGTTCTTCCAACCTCCCTCTGCTGGGAAAACAACTTGTATCAAGGTTTGAATTAAATCTCTTTGGGATGTGCATCCAGGTTTTTCCCAGTAAAACACCGGGATTTCAGCCCCAGCCACACCAAAAGGACCCCAAATTCCTGGCAGGAAGAGCCAAACTGGGAAGCCCAGCATCCTCGTGGCTGGAAAAAAGCGGGCGGGTTTAGCAGGTGCCGGCTAATGAAAACCCCCCAAAGCTCTCATTAATTAATGCGGCAGAGCAGGGCCGGGCACTGAGAACTCTCCGCAGGAAGCTGCCAAAGAGCTCCTGGAATAACGTGGCAGGGAGGGGATGGATGGAAAAAACAAGGGATGGAGGCAGGGCAGCCCGGGCTGGGCGGGGGATGCTGGGGAAAAGCCGCGGGCAGCCGGCTCTGGGAGAGGGAAAGGTCACGGCAGTGCAGCTCGGAGCTAATTAAGGGCTCTGGTGTGGCTTTTTAATCACCTTTTATACACGCAGCCGCCTCTTCCCATCGTCCTGGGTGGGCCCTTGGGGGATGCAAAGGAAGCTCGTTTCGCGAAGGTTCCTCCAAACGCGGCCCTTTGGAGCCGCAGGGTCTGGAGGGGGGTTAGGGACGGGGCACAGACCCAGCCCGTGCTGCTTCCCCAGCAAGGGAAGCAATTCCCGCCTGGATGCAGCGCTTGGCAAAGGAGGAGGAGCAGCCCGGGCTGGGGAAGGTGTCCCAAAGCTGGGGTGGAATGAGATGGGCTTAACCTCTGTCCAAATCCAAACCATTGGGGGATTTTAGAATTCTGGGAATTCCGTGAATGGGATTTTAGGATTCTGGGAATGGATGGGATGGGAAAGCCAAGGAAGAGCTCTCTGTTAGATCTCCCAAATCCAGGCAGGACACCCAGGTGGGCAGGAGACCCAGCTCAGGCTGCAGAGGAGCACTCAGAGCCTCATCTGGAGCTTCCAGCGATGAGTAAAGATCTGGCAGGGAAAGAATCCTTTCCTCTTGTGCCTGCCTAATGGCAGAAGCTCTGGGAGATCAGCTGCTGTTTGCAGGAACAGCTTGGGAGCACTCTGCTCTGGCTGGGTGGCCAGGAGAACTCCGGCTGGGTGGCCAGGAGAACTCCAGCTGGATTGTCAGAAAAACTCCAGCTGGGTGGCCAGGAGAACTCCAGCTGGATTGTCAGAAAAACTCCAGCTGGGTGGACAGGAGAACTCCAACTGTGTGGCCAGAACTCCAGCTGGGTGGACAGGAGAACTCCAGCTGGGTGGACAGGAGAACTCCAGCTGGGTGATCAGGAGAAATCGAGGTGGCTCAGCAGAACTCCAGCTGGATCGTCAGGAAAACTCCAGCTGAGTGGTTAGGAAAATTCCAGCTGGGTGGCCAGGGAAATTCCAGCTGATCATCAGGAGAACTCCATCTGGATTGTCAGGAGAACTTCATCTGGATCATCAGAACTCCAGGTGGGTGATCAGGAAAACTCCAGCTGGGAGAGGAGCACCTCCCTGCTCAGCACAGGGGCAGGGATGGCTTCAGCCCTGCTCCCCATTTCTGCCCCCTGAGCCATCCCACCCCCCTGGAAACATCTGGCTGGAGCAGGGATGGATCCAGGGAGGTTTCTTCCAACAGCTTCAGCTGAAGTGAAGGGTGTTGGGTTTCTTTTTGTTTTCAGTCAACAGCATTTGGGATGTGCTCTGAAAGTGAAAAGATGGGGTTAGGTCACTGCTTGTCTTGGAGCTGGGAAGGGTCTGGAGCAGTGGATGGAGCTGGAGAAGGGTCTGGAGCCCCAGGAGAGGCTGAGGGAGCTGGGCAGGGACTGGAGAATCCCTGAGGGAGCTGGGAAGGGACTGGAGAATCCCTGAGGAGCTGGGAAGGGACTGGAGAATCCCTGAGGAGCTGGGAAGGGACTGGAGAATCCCTGAGGAGCTGGGAAGGGACTGGAGAATCCCTGAGGGAGCTGGGAAGGGACTGGAGAATCCCTGAGGGAGCTGGGAAGGGACTGGAGAATCCCTGAGGAGCTGGGAAGGGACTGGAGAATCCCTGAGGAGCTGGGAAGGGACTGGAGAATCCTTGAGGGAGCTGGGAAGGGACTGGAGAATCCCTGAGGAGCTGGGAAGGGACTGGAGAATCCCTGAGGAGCTGGGAAGGGACTGGAGAATCCTTGAGGAGCTGGGAAGGGACTGGAGAATCCCTGAGGAGCTGGGAAGGGACTGGAGAATCCCTGAGGGAGCTGGGAAGGGAATGGAGAATCCCTGAGGGAGCTGGGAAGGGAATGGAGAATCCCTGAGGAGCTGGGAAGGGACTGGAGAATCCCTGAGGAGCTGGAAAGGGACAGAAGAATCCCTGAGGAGCTGGGAAGGGACTGGAGAATCCTTGAGGAGCTGGGAAGGGACTGGAGAATCCTGAGGAGCTGGGAAGGGACTGGAGAATCCTGAGGAGCTGGGAAGGGACTGGAGAATCCTTGAGGAGCTGGGAAGGGACTGGAGAATCCCTGAGGAGCTGGGAAGGGACTGGAGAATCCCTGAGGGAGCTGGGAAGGGAATGGAGAATCCCTGAGGGAGCTGGGAAGGGAATGGAGAATCCCTGAGGAGCTGGGAAGGGACTGGAGAATCCCTGAGGAGCTGGGAAGGGACTGGAGAATCCCTGAGGAGCTGGAAAGGGACTGGAGAATCCTTGAGGGAGCTGGGAAGGGACTGGAGAATCCCTGAGGAGCTGGGAAGGGACTGGAGAATCCCTGAGGAGCTGGGAAGGGACTGGAGAATCCTTGAGGAGCTGGGAAGGGACTGGAGAATCCCTGAGGAGCTGGGAAGGGACTGGAGAATCCCTGAGGGAGCTGGGAAGGGAATGGAGAATCCCTGAGGGAGCTGGGAAGGGAATGGAGAATCCCTGAGGAGCTGGGAAGGGACTGGAGAATCCCTGAGGAGCTGGGAAGGGACTGGAGAATCCCTGAGGAGCTGGAAAGGGACAGAAGAATCCCTGAGGAGCTGGGAAGGCTCAGCCTGGAGCAAAGGAGGCTCAGGAGGAATTTCTGGCTCTGCCCAACTCCTGCCAGGAGGGGACAGCCAGGGGGATTTGGGATCTGCTCCAGGAACAGGGACAGGAGGAGGAAATGGCTTCAAGTTACTCCAGGGAAGGTTCAGCTTGGATATTATGGAGAATTTCTTCCCAGAAAGGATTTTCCAGCCCTGACCCAGCTGCCCAGGGCAGGGTTGGAGTGCCCATGCCTGGAGGGATTTCAAATCCCTGTGGAAGTGGCTCTTGGGGACACGGGGCAGTGCTGGGAAATAATTGGACTTGATGGTCTCAGAGGACTTTCCCAAGATTAATGATTCCAGGATCTATGATTTTATCACTGTGGGAGCCTTTTTCTCTCTTTCCCAGCAGCTGGATGTGGGAATTGATGTTGAACCCTGTGAGGGCTCCACTCCAGTTCCCTGTGTGCAGCTGGGAGAGATTGCCTGGAACCTCTCGGAGCTCTGTGGCTTCTCTGGCTGAACCAGGGAGGCTAAAAAACTGCCCAGATGGAAATTCAGGAGATCTGGAGATTATTTCCCTGCAAGTTCTGCTTTGTGTCACCTGCCCAGACCCTCTCAGAGGTGACAGCACCCAGAAACACAAGCCAGGGTTGCCAGGCTAAAAGACACAAAGGTTTCTTGTTGGTTTAAAAGCCTGCTCTGTTTTTTAGGGTTTTTTTTTTTTTTTTTTTTTTTGTAGGCAAAAGGACAGTGGAACCTTTCCTGCCAATCTGAGATCCTTTTTCCCACTCCAAAAACCCCCAAATCTGGGATTAGGGGCTAAAGTCTTTCTGGCCACTGCTTTGGTGTGGTTTTAGGGAGTTGATGTGAATTAACTGAGCTCTTCACAGTGAGGAAAATCCCTTTCCTGGGCACTTCCCAGACTCTCCCTGTGAGGCTGGGCAGGCCCTGGCACAGATTTCCTATCCCTGGAAGTGTCCAAGGCCAGCTGGGAGCAAACTGGGATAGTGGAAGGTGTCCCTGCCCAGGGAGAGGGGACCTGGATAACCCCTGAGTTCCCTCCCAACCCAAACCATCCCAGGATCCTGTTCCATGAGGAATTCGAGCTTTAATTTCAGCATTCTTTTATCTGTTCACTTGTGTTTATTTAGACAAAATTTTAGCTGCTTCCTTCATCAAATCCAAACCCCTTCCAGCCTTGCTGTTTTGCAGGATGAATAATCTTGTCAGTGGCTATTTATTCCCAGGATCCAGCAACTTCCAGACACAAATCCTCCTCCTGTTGGATAAACTGGGCTGGGGACAAGCTGTGGGTTCAGGGCTGGCTGCCAGAGAGGAGAACATTCCCCAGCCCCTCTGAGCCCTGCCCAGAGCTCCTCCTGGAGCCTGCCAGGGATTGGGATGCTCCCGAGGAACTCGGTGGGATGAGTCAGCTCGTGTCTGCCAGCCTGGTGCTGAGGGGGAGGAAGAGGAGTGAGGAGCTTGTGCTGATCCAGGGAAGCTGCAGCACAGGAGAAAAGTGACAGAATCTTCTTCCTTTCTCAATTCCTTGCCTGGAAAAATCCACCTTTTCCTGTGCTTCCTGCTAAACCAACACCTGATCCCTTTGGGGGAAGCTGAGGCAGTGGGAACATCCAGGCACAACATGATCCTCATCCACCTGCCTGCTGGTATTTTTTCTGCTCTGTTCCATGTTTTTTTTTTTTTTTCCAGAGCATCCAGCACTTCCCAGCTCTGTCAGGAAGTTAAGGATTCAAGCCCATCCTCCCTCCTAAAGCCCAGGCTACAGAGAAAATTGGGAAGCTGAGATCTGAGCCTCACATCCCAGGGAGTGCTGCAATGCTCCTCGCCGTTGTCTTCAACCAAAATATTTGGGTTTCCAGGTTTGTTTCACAAGGAGAAATTAGCCATGGAATTACCCTCGTTGTTTTGGGACTGTGGCAAATCCTTTCTGCTTCCCATCTCCTGCACCTGCCTGCTGCTTCATGGATGAGAAATTCCAGTGGTTCCATTCCCTGGCCTTGCTCCAGGGCAGTGTCTGCCTTTAGAAACTGCCCAGCATTCTCCAAAGAATAAAAAACTTCAGTGGCTCCTGGCCTTTTCCTAGGAAAGCTGGTTGGGTTTTTTTGGGGAAGCCACCCTGTTGGAGGGGAACTGCCTGGATTGCTGGTTTATCCATTTCCAGGCAGGATTTGGGAATGCACAGCAGCCTCCTCAGCCACTCCTGAGGTGTAAAAACCTCCTCGAGGCCTCCCAGAGGGATTTTTGGAGGGGTTGGAAACACATCCTCCACTGCACAGCTGCTGCTCCATGCACTTCTCCCAAATAATTCCCTAATAAAGCTCCAGGAAGCAAAGGAGGGATGGAATGTCTGCCCTGCACCTCTTCCCTCCTTGCTCAGCTCCTCTCTCTTGATATCAAACCCAACAATTCTGCTCCTGGTATGAAATGGGAAATTCCATTGCCTTCTCCCAGCATCTGTTCTATCCCATTGAATTCCTGTTTGTTTGATATCCATGAGCTTCTTCTGCTCCTTCAGCTGGAAGGACAGAGAAGGGAGCACCAGCATTCATTAATTCTGCCCAATTAATTCATTAATTCATGGATCTCTTACAATATCCTGGCTATTTGTTTCCTTTCCCTGTTTCCATCCTGTTCATCTCCCCACAATCCGCAGCCTCCCTCAGTTTTCACCTGAATCCCTTTTCCTGGCACCAAGATCTTTATGGAAGAGGAGGGAAGATGACAAAGACATTTGGGTTTGATGAGCTGAGGGCACAGAGGGGAGAAAAAACCCAGTGGGGAGTCCTTGGCTGGCTTTGCTTTTAGTGGGCAGTGCCAAGAATCTCCTGACCCTCCCTGAAAAGAGGGATTATGGAAGGGGAGGGCACCAAATCCAGGGTAGACCCTAAAATTTGTGTAAAAAACCCCAAGATGGTCTCAGTGGAGGTTCTGGGGGTGCTGGAGCCCCTTCTGTTTCTCTCAGCCATTCTCATTCCAGACACATTTCCTGCTGCTCCCTTCCTGCTTTAATGGGAAATGGCTCCTTTGACAGGAGCTCCCCAAATCCATTTATCCTGCTCTGTTCCAGCTCTCCTGCCACATTTATCACCCAAGGATCTCAGTGCATTCAACACAACCACAGACATCTGCCAGCTTATATTTTTTTTTCCCCCTCTCAGTCTTCTCAGGAGAAAAAAAACTGAAATGAGTGCAACAGTTTTCCTATTTTAGGAAGTTGGACTTTTCCCCCAGCCTCTCTCCCACAAACGTTGCTTTAGGTTTTTTTTCTAGCAGAGAAAACAAATCCCCACAGGATCCACATGCTCAGCTTTGATCCTGAGGCAGTTTTAGTTTCCAGAAATAAAGCTGGACCATCCCTCCACTGCCCAGCTCTAGGGAAGGGGTCAGGAATATCAGGAATACTCTATTTTTTTTTTTTTTGGCTGGAGGATTGGGAATGTGGGAATCTTGCAGCACAGTGGGACAGAAATGGTCACAAATCACAGAGAAATGAGGGAAAAGCCTCCCCTGGACTGGTGAGAGCTCTGTGTCGATGAATCCCCAAAAATCCTCCTGAGCTGCTGCCTGAAGTGATCCCTGGGCAGCACCTCTGTGGTGTTGGCACTGCAAAAAAAATCAGGGAATGCTTTGGCTTGGCAGATTAAAGCCATTAAATTCCAAATTCTGCCATGGGCACCTCCCACTGTCCCAGGCTGCTCCAGCCTGACCTTGGGCACTGCCAGGGATCTGGGGTAGATTTGGGTGGAATTTGGTGGATTTTTGAAGGATTTGGGTGGATTTTGGGTGGATTTTTGAAGGATTTGGGTGGATTTTTTTGGTGGATTTTTGAAGGATTTTGGGTGGATTTTTGAAGGATTTGGGTGGATTTTGGCAGATTTTGGGTGGATTTTGCATGGATTTTGTTTGGATTTGAGTGGATTTTGTTTGGATTCTGGTTGGATTTGGGTGGATTTTGCATGGATTTTAGGTGCATTGTGGGTGGATTATAGGTGGATTTTGCATGGATATTAGGTGGATTTTCCATGGATTTTGGGTGGATTTTGCATGGATTTTTGGGCAGATTTTGGGTGGATTTTGCATGGATTTTAGGTGCATTGTGGGTGGATTATAGGTGGATTTTGCATGGATTTTGGTTGGACTTTGCAAGGATTTGCATGGATTTTGGCAGATTTTGGGTGCATTGTAGGTGGATTATAGGTGGACTTTGTATGGATTTTGGCAGATTTTGGCAGATTTTGGCAGATTTTGAGCAGATTTTGGCAGCTTTTTGGTGGGATGGCAGCAGGAGCTCTGAGCTCTGCTCCCAGCCTCTGGAATTGCAGCCCTGCCTGGAGCAGCACTGCTGATCCCTCCTGGTGCCAGGGAAAAGCTTGGATGTGCTGCCTGAAGGCTGGGAATGAGCAGGAGCAGGGTTGGAATTCCCTGGCCTCGTAGTGTGGAGGAGCAGAGTTTCTTTCAGCCATTTGGGAATTCCCTATCCTGCCCTAATTTGTGTTGTTCAGATAAGAGACAACTCCTAAATATTCCAAACTGTAAACCACAGGGTTTACACTTAGAATCCAGGGAGGGATTGCAGAAGTGACTTCTCTGGGGAATTTCACAGAGTTTAACACCTTTGCACACCGAACTCTGGACCAGATCCCTCGTGATCTGTGTCCAAGGCAGCAAAGAGGGACAAAAATTCACCTTGGTTCTCCTCACTCTAGCCCAGATTTTGTAAAAGGTAATCACATGTTGAAATCTGATTGATAATTACTTTAAAAATTTAAAAGAAACTCCTGTATGTTATAGAAATCTCTCCATTATTAACTTTTAATTTTATTGAGCTGGACAGACCATCTTTTCTCCTCTGTATGATTAGGTGGCACAAAACTTTCATTCAAGATTGTTCTTTTATTGCATAAAGAGTGGTTTATCAAGATCTGCTGTGGTCTGGCCTGTGGGTCTGTGGGATATTGGGCCATGGGATGGGACTTGGGCAGGAATCCCAACACAGCAGCCTTCTGTTCCCTTTTCAGAGGCTGCAGTCATGAATCCCTGGAAAAAATCAAAGGGGATGTGTGTCATCCCCCAAATAACCAGTTTAATTCTTCATTTAAAAGGTTTTATAATGAATAGATTTGATTTTTCCCTGCTGGACCCTGCGGGTTTGGGGAATTGGGGTGGGTTCTTTAAGCCTTTTAGAAGACCAGAAAATTCCTCTTTTACCACACGAGCCAAGTCTTCACATTATTACTCCCGAACCTCGGCCTTTGACGAGAACATCAAACACCCAAAGAGCTCGTGCTCAGGATGGAACAGAAGTGACAAACCATATAAAGAGCATAAAACCCCCTTTATCTGCTGAGCGTTCGGGGTGGCGTGACCAGGCAGCAGCTCGCACAGGTGTGACACGCGACATTAAATCCTCGAGGCGAGCAGCTCTTGTTTGCTCGGAGGGAAGAATTCCCCCCAAAATCCCATTCCAGCCTGGCCCCGTGCTTTGTACCTGCCGCTTCCCCGGCCGTGCAGCGTCCAGGCGACATTCCCTAGGGAATTCTCCCACCACCTCTCGCTGCTTCCTCTCTCTCCCGCTCTGGCCCTAGGGATGCAACGCTATCCATCAATTCGCGTTCGATTCCTTGGGATCCCAGACCGCTTCGCGTTGGGAGGCGCTCCCCTCATCCCACCCCCGCCGTGGGCTAGCGATGCCACGCACTCGCCCAGCCTGCTGGCAGCCCCATCCCGCCTGGAATTCGGGTGGATTTGCTGCAGAGCCGCGGCCGGAGCTCGCCTTGGCTCCGAGCCGGCCGGGGCGAAGCCGGGGCTGCGGCGGGGGAGGGCCGGACGGAGCGGGGCGGGCCGGACGGAACCGGGAGGGGAGAGCGGAGCCGAGCGCCGGGGGAAGGGGAGGAAGGAGCGGAGCGGAGCGGAGAGGAGAGGGGAAGGAAGGGAAGGCAAGGAAGGGAAGGGACGGAGAGCGGCGGGCAGCGGAGGGAAGGCGGGCGCGGAGCCGAGCCGAGCCTGAGGCGCTCCCCGCGGGGCCGGCCCCGCTCGCTCCGCAGCGCTGGGGAAGCGCGGCCGCCGCCAGCGCCGGGGCCATGGAGCGCTGAGGGGCTGCGGGAGCGTGAGGAGAACCGGAGGGAGAACCGGAGGAGGACCTGCGGGGAGCCTGAGGAGAACCGGAGGAGAACCTGCGGGGAGCCCCTGAGCCGCCGCCGAAGGTAAGCGCTGCCCGGCTGTGCGGCCGCGGCCGCCGCCCGGGGCCGGGGCTGAGGCAGCCCCGGGCTCTGAGGGGACCCTGCCCGGCCCGGCCCGGCCCGGCCCTGAGCGGGTTCCGGCCCTGAGCGGGTCCCGGTCCCTGCCCTGAGGGGCTCCCGGCGGGTCCCGGTCCCTGCTCCGTGTCCAAGGCCGGGGTTGAGGGGGCACCGGGCTGTGAGGGGACCCTGCCCGGCTCTGCCCTGAGGGCTCCCGGCGGGTCCCGGTCCCTGCCCTGAGGGCTCCTGGCGGGTCCCGGTCCTTTCCCTGAGGGCTCCCGGCGGTCCCGGTCCCGGTCCCTTCCCTGAGGGCTCCCAGCGGGTCCCGGTCCCTGCCCGGCTCTGCCCTGAGGGCTCCCGGCGGGTCCCGGTCCCGGTCCCTGCCCTGAGGGCTCCCGGCGGTGCGGTCCTGCCCTGAGCGGTCCCGGTCCGGGTCCCGGTCCTTCCCTGAGGGCTCCCGGCCGGTCCCGGTCCGGGTCCCGGTCCCTTCCCTGAGGGCTCCCAGCGGGTCCCGGTCCCGGTGCCGGTCCCTGCCCTGAGGGCTCCCGGCGGGTCCCGGTCCCGGTCCCTGCCCTGAGGGCTCTCGGCGGTCCCGGTCCCGGTCCCTTCCCTGAGGGGTCCCGGCGGTCCCGGTCCCGGTCCCTGCCCGGCCCTGAGGGCTCCCGGCGGTCCCGGTCCCTGTCCTGAGGGTTCCCGGCGGTCCCGGTCCCTGTCCTGAGGGTTCCCGGCGGTCCCGGTCCTTCCCTGAGGTTCCCGGCGGTCCCGGTCCCGGTCCTGCCCCGTGCCCGGTGCCGATGCAGCCCAAGGACCGAGTCCCTTACGGGATGTTCGCGTGGCCCCAGTTCAGTTTTGTCGCGGCCTTCAGAGAAAACAACCCCAAGCGAACACGGGGTGCGGTTCGCCAGACAGCGGGTGTACACTTTAGCTGGTTTTAAAAATTACTTTATTTCTGCGCACTCTGCACCTTCTAGCTATTCTATGCGTATATTAATTTCTGCCTCGAATTCCTGCTGGAATCGCTCATTTCATCCTGGCATTCCCGGGATTTTTATGCCATCCCCAAACGTGCCCCCGCGGCACTGGGGCTGGGATGAGCGCTGCCGCTGCTCCTCTGCCGGAGACATTTCCTCTGCATCATTTCCCTGCCATGTGCTTTGAGTCAGTTTGTTTTTCCTGAGCCTCCTTTTCCCAGTCCGGGAGGGAGTGGCGAGTTCGGAGAGGATCTGGGAGTGGTTCTCTTGGCGTGGTCCCACCAAGGGGAGCTTTTCCCCCCGCTCAGGTGGAGGTTGCAGAGTTATAAATGAACCCTGATGAGGAACGAGGTGTTTGCTGCGATGGAGCCACCAGGGCACTGGGTTGTTTTGTGTGATGCTCAGCATCTGTTGCTACAGGAAACATCCCAAGAGATCCTCCACTAAAGAGAGAATTCCTGGTAGAGCTCTCTTGTGTGAGACTCTTTCCAGCAGAATCCATGCACTGCCTTGCGTTTTTTCCCCCTGGAATCCCGGTGTCCATAAGAAGCAGTGAATAATTGCGTTTTCAGGTCGTAAATCCAGTGGAACAGGGAACTTTTTAAGGCCACTGTGAGAGAGATGCTCGTTTGGAGTGGCCTTCATTATCTGCTCCCTCTCTGGAGCTGATGGTTAAAAAGGTTATGAATAAATCCGTGATCTAGAAATCATCTGGAATAAAAGCTCGTTAGTACAAGTGCTTTTCCTGGCGGATTATTCCTTGGAATTCCCTGTTTCTCTGGTTATCTCATCTATTTTAATATTTCCTTGTGCCTGCTCAGGTGCTCCAGGTATAGCTGGATCCTACTTAATTCTCATTTTTGGACATTTTAGATTCCAGGAAATAATTTTTAGCGCGATGCTTTCATGTGAAGCTGAAGTAAAGGACGATATGGAGCCTTTTGGACTGTTTTTTTCCAAAAAAAAAACATATTCAGGTTATTTTTCTCCAGCACTTCTGTATTTACTTCCCAGCTCTTCCCACGTCACATGGAAACCTCTCCTTATTCAGCATTCAAATCCTGATTTATCCATCAGGAAGCTTTAACCCAGATGAGCTGAGTAATCGTCTCTGGGAACACAAGGCTCCTTTAAAAAGCCATTCCCATCAAAACCCTGCAATTTCCATTTTTGAAATGGATAGCCACGGATAGAGCTGGGAAATCCTGCCTAAAATGGCAGTTTTAAATTGGAATGCTTTATTTTACCCAGACATCTTTTCCTTGGAATGATCCACGTGGAGAAAATGTGGGAAGTTTTAAACATTTGGGGGATAAAAAAATAGTGACAAAACAGTGCTTGGAAAATAGAACTGGAACCTTTATTCCTTTAAGTTAAGTGCCTGTGTTTCCAATTTTCAATCTTTACGTGGTTCCCTCAGCAAATAAAATTGGATAATTATGGCAGTGGGATAAATACAGCCTTGGCAGATGGAAAAAAAAAACCCCAAAAAAAACGTTGAGAAGGTGTAGGACAAATAATGAGGTGAAAAAACTCCCTTGAACTTGATGCCTGTTGCAAACAGATGAGTGGGTATTTATAGGAAATATTGCTTTGAAGGAAAATGATTTTAACCTGATGTTATTACTCATGCTCTGAGGTTGTTTTGGTTTTTGGTTTTTTTTTTTTGCCTTTTCCTTCAGTTTAGGGAATGAAAATAATTTGTCAGCTTCACTCTGGGCTCCTTGCTGCTGCAGTGTTTTGGTTTCAGGCGATGCAGGGGGATGCTTGAGCTGGGGTAGGTGAATTTCAGCTGAATTTCTTTAATTATGGAAACAGCTCTCAGCTCCCAGCTTGTTTTTACAAAAAAAAGAACAAATTGATACCATCCTGTTGCTGCTGAAACATGCAGGGAGAGCCAGGCTGTGCTTCCTGTTCCATTCATCTGTGAGCCCAGATAATTCGAGGATATATCCATTAGTCAGGTTAAAATCTTAGAAAGAGTTTGATGGATGGCAAAGAGGAAGCAAAAGAAGAACTTTTCTCTTGGTTATGCAGCAAAATTGAAGAATGCAAGCCTTGGAATTTAATTTTTAACTTAATTTTTCATTGGCTGCCTAATTAAACCAAGGGCCCATTCGCCAGAAGCACAAAACTTGGCAAAATAATTCCTGTCAGTCACAGGAGTCTGAGAAAACAGAAAAAACCCCCAATTTTTAGAGAACACTAAATAAAAGATCAAATCCTTTGTGCTTTAACCCACCCTGAGAGAGGAGAGGGAAGTTCCTGGGAGAGCAGATTGTTCCGTGGAATTCCTGCACTTTCTGCTGCAGCATCTGGCACTGCTGGCAGTGATGAGGAAATAGATTAGAGCATGAGGCTGGATTAAACCCCTGCTTATTCAGGTGCTTAACAAAATATCATTTTGTGCACCCTCACTTGGGCTTTTCCTCATGCTTGGCCACTTAAGGATACACTTTGTTTATAAATAACTCCAGGGAAGAAAATCCAGAAAATTCCCCTTTTTTTTTTTTTTTTTTAATCGTCTTTGATTCTCCCTTTTCTGTCTGTCCATGTGGGGTTTTGGGTGTGGATTGTGGGATTTTTTTTTTTTTTCCTTTCCTCCATCCATTTTCATTCCTGAATTTCCCTCCTGTCTGGGAGCCAAGCAAAGAGGGTTGTGGGTATTTTTACTGATGGGAATGAATTGGAACCGAGGCAGATCCAGGGCCTGGGAGAAGTTAAGGGCAATCTTGGGGTGCTGAAAATACAGCTTGGGAATTGGGAGAGTGTGGAGCAGAGATATTGCACAGAGTGAGATGTTTTATAGAGCAAAATGAGAGAAAATAAATTGCTTATTTGGGGTAAAATTATAAAACTTGGTACCTTCAGAGCTGAACACCAGGAAAATGATGATTTATGATCTTTAAACTGTGGGGGCTGGGACCAAGTGGGCAAAATCCCAGTGGAGCTGGAGTTTAGAACCAGCTTCCCACTAAAACCTGCTGGAATTAGACTCAGCTTCCCACTAAAACCTGCTGGAATTAGACCCAGTTTCCCATTAAAACCTGCTGGAATTAGACTCAGTTTCCCACTAAAACCTGCTGGAATTAGACTCAGTTTCCCATTAAACCTGCTGGAGTTTAGACCCAGTTTTCCCACTAAAACCTGCTGGAGTTCAGACCCAGTTTTCCCACTAAAACCTGCTGGAATTAGACCCAGTTTCCCATTAAACCTGCTGGAGTTTAGACCCAGTTTTCCCACTAAAACCTGCTGGAATTAGACTCAGTTTTCCCATTAAACCTGCTGGAGTTTAGACCCAGTTTTCCCATTAAAACCTGCTGGAATTAGACTCAGTTTTCCCATTAAACCTGCTGGAGTTTAGACCCAGTTTCCCACTAAAACCTGCTGTGGCTCTGGGACTCCCTTGGGATTTTCCCCTCAGCTTTTCCCGTTGGTTGCCCAAGGAACATGACAGCATTCTTGTTGTTCTGTGGGCTGCAGGAGCAGTGAGGAAATGCCAGCATTTCGGGGATAAATCAGATTCATTTGTGGTGACACAAAAGCAGCAGAAGCCCCCAGGATCCTGCCCATCAGAGGGCACTGAGGTCCCCTCCATTCCTTGGGGAGTCCTGGACGGGCTGGAAAACCTCCCCAGAGGTTTTGTGCTCTGTGGGAGAGCCTCCTGCAGTTTGGAGGATATATTTGAAACATTCCTTTGTGGGCAGCTGTTGCCACCGTTGCCCCGAGCTGTTCAAGAGTTAACTCAGCCTCGTTTGCTCTCTAATTAATTTGCTGGGGGATAATACCCCACGTCTGACCTGATTTTGGCAGCAGATTTGGTGGCAGCAGCTGCTGCTCCTGGCACAGGTTTTGCCTGTCTTGCAGGAGGTGTTGGGGAGCAGCTGGGGACCATGGTGAGCACCCCAAACTCTTCTCCCTGCCTTGTCCAAGCCCTCCTGGCCTGCAGGAAGTAGGACAGGGATTGTTGGCAATCAAAAGATGTGGGTTTTTTTTCCCCCTCCTTTCATCTGTTCAAGGCAGATCTTGTGGAACAACGGGCAGAGCTGGCTGTGCTACAAGCGAAGGTGTAGGAAGAGAGAAGAGGGGAAAGAGAGGTCAGCTAAAATAAATCCAAGGAAACAATCCAGCCTTGGAGACTCCAGAGAGACAGGGAAGCCCAGCAGAGAGGGAACAGCGAAGAATCTGATGCCAGGGTGGGGTTTAGAGCCAGAGAATTCGCCTGAGCTCTCCTAAATCCAGAGGGAATCTCCACCTGCTGTAGGCACAACAAGCCCTGGCTGGTTTTGACACAGGGAAGCCGAGTGGAGCTGCCAGAGGATTTGTTCCTCGGGATCCTTTTGGATGCTGTGCTTTTCTTTCAGTGGTTCTGAGCCTGGGAATAAGAAGGTGACCTTTTCTTGAGTAAATAACCACCAGGTTTTCAGTTTTGTTTCTGCCTGGGCTCCTCTGTGAGCTCAGGTGCCTCTGGCACATCCAAGGAATTGTGTTTCTTCTGGGAGCTAAGGCAAATAAAAGCACTGCCTGGAGCTTAGAGGGGATCTGAGACTCGGTGGAGTTTTCTCACTGATGTACAAGAATCAGCTTTGGTGCCTAAAATCTGAAATGTAAAGAGGAAAAGGGAGAAATTTCCCTTGATGGAAGAGAACCTTCTCTAACCTTGTTGTTGCTAAACAAAGCTCAGCTTCTGAGTCACTCCCGTGGATCTGGATGGAATATTTGCTGCCTGCAGGATGGGCACTGAGGGATAAATCCCTCCTGAGCTTTGGGGAAGGATTAGCACTGTGCTCAGCTGGAAAAATAAATTCTTGCCATTGATTTTTGTTCCATTCATGCTTTTGTAATTCAGCAATTGCTCAAGGAAGCCACAGACAGGATCCCACTGGAATAAACAACACAGAAAATCTGGGATTGCCACAGCTCTTGGGAGATGAGGGGGATAAATCTGGGGAGGAGCTCCTTGCAACAGGGACACTTCCAAAGGTGCTGCTAAATAGTGGGAGCAGGAACCTGGGGAGGAGAGGAATCAAAAAAAAATGGAATTTCTGGAAGCAGCAGCTGGAATGAGAGGCAGAAAATGAGCCAACAGCACAAGAGCTCTCGAGGAGAAAATCAGAGTGAGACATTTGGGGACCTTCAGGGTGAGGCTGCTCTCCTTGAGGGGATCCTGCTCCAGGAAAAGCAGATTCCTGGGATGCACAGGGTGCTCAGGAACCTCCCAGTGTCAGGGCTAAACCCACTGCTGCCTGGAAGGAAAACCCTCCCATTTATCGTGGGAAAAGTGTCACTGGAACAGCACAGCATTGTCCATGAATTCCCAGTCCCACCAGCCTGGGCAGGAGCAGAGCAGATGTGGGATGTTCTTTGGAGAGCTTGGATTGCCAGCACTGCTCCTTGCAGAGGTGCTGGAAAACTCTGGGTGGATCTTTTGGGATCCTCAGAGGAAAGCAGGGAGCTTATCCCAGGTTGTCATCCCATTCTCCAGGATCTCAGTGATGAGGGCCAGGGCAGGGAGAGCAGAGCAGGATGTGGGATGTTCTTGGAGAGCTTGGATTTTCAGAGGTGCTGGAAAACTCTGGGTGGATCTTTTGGGATCTTAGGAAGTTTGTCCCAGGTTATCCTTGGAGTGAGACCTCCCCAGGATCTCAGGGCAGGAAAAGCAGGAGGATGTGGAATGTTCTTTGGAGCACTTGGATTTTTGAGGTGCTGGAAAACTCTGGGTGGATCTTTTGGGATTCTCAGAGGAGAGCAGGGAGCTTATCCCAGGTTATCCTTGGAGAGAGGCCTCTCCAGGAGGGGGTTCTGGGGCACGAGGAGCAGATTGGGGTTCCCCAGGGAGCAGCATCCTGCTGATCCCAAAGATTCCACGGCAGGCTCCTGTCTGAGACAATCCCAAAACTCCAGGACTGGGGTCTCCCCCTGCCACAACTGTTATTTTTCATCCAGAATAATTGTTGGGATGCCCTTTCCCATTGGTTTTCCCAGGCTGGGAGAAGGGAATTCTCCTCTCTTGTTCCTGTGGGCTTTTTCTTTCCCCTCTTTCTTTCCTCTGCATTCTGTTCTCAATTCTGCATTTCCTTTCTGAAATTCATCCCAAAATTCCCATTCCAAGCCTCTCTCCCTGCACTTTCCTCATAAATCCATGAAATCTCTGCCTGTACTTCCATTGGTTGATGTTTTATTTGTGTGGGTCCAGTTCTGGGCCCCCGTTTTTCCAATTTTCCATATTCCTGCAGGAGCCATGGGAACATTGTGGGGTTTTTCCAGCTGCTTGTGGGTCACTGATGAATCAATTCCATTAAAAATGGAATTTTCCATGCCTTTTTCCCAGAAAAGCAAGAAAAGGCAGTGTTCAAATGAAGTCAGGCAGAAGAACTATAAAAATAAACATTTATTTCACCTCATTCTTCATTTCCTTCTGGAGCCGTATTCCCAGAAATCCAATTATTTTTTAAAAAAGGGGAAAAATAATCCAATCACAGGCACTGAAAGGAAGTAGAAGATTATATTTTTTTCATCTTTCCTTATTTTTTCATCACCCACTCTCTGCATAAAAATATTTAGTGCAAGACTCCTGTCATGTAAAATAATTGTAATTAATTCTCGAGTTAGGACTGTGTAGGAAAAATCAGGAAGAATTTCCTAAGCACAGGATAAGGGATTTATTTCGACTTATGGAAAACCACAGAAGCTTTATGATTAAAAAATAATGATTTAGCTCTGAGCAGACTCTTCCTGACTTTTAAGAAGCTTTGCTGAGTTTCCCTGGATGAAATATTGCATTTTCTCCATGACCCGAGGTGTTCCTGGTGTGGATTTTGCTGGAGAAATTGCAGCAGCATTTTGGGGTTTGTTTGTTTATAGAACAGGAGAAATCTCCCCAAATCCTCATGGAGTGGCAGCCAATCCTTAAAACTCCCTTTTCCCTTCCCATATTTCACTGTATGATCAAGCTGGAATATTCCTGGAGTATTCCTGGATAGTCCTTTCCCCATTTTACTCATCAGAATTGTTGAATTAATTCCTTTTTCTGCTCCATCTCATGGATCCAACACCAGTTTGGTGCTGGCCATTTGTTTCCCAGCACAGCAATTCCTCCATTTTTGCTTGGATAAACCAGATTTTCTTCACCTTTCCAGGAAACCAAAGCTATTTTGGATTTTATCATTAATATTGTACCCTTGGGAGCAAGCCTGGATTGATGCTGGGAATCCTGCAGCTGCTTTGGTTTGGATTTCAGATCCACACTCCCAATAATTTATATTTTTTTTTTAGATTGTGGTTGCTCTGAGGGCTTTTTAAAGGCTATTTGTAGGTGTGTAACAACTGCCCTTTAATCAGAGGGATGGAATTCATGGAAATTTGTCATTTGAGATGGAAAAAAATTGGAGGCAGCCCAAAAATGTTCCCCCTGTGTTTATCTGTGACTTGGTGACTAAAGCAGCAGGATTGAAATAGAATCAGATCCTCCTTTCCCTGATTTTCTAAAGTATGGGAGAGGATGGATTTTTTCCCTGATTTTCTAAAGTATGGAAGATCTGGAGAGGGTTTCTTTCCCAGCTGGAATTCTGTGGGCTCTTCCCTCTGCCCTTTCCCTGCAGAGGAGTGTTCTCCATCTGCCTGGGGTTAGACTGATCCTGGGGTTTGCTGGTTCCAGCTCTGCATTCCACACCCCAAACCCCTGGGAATTCAGGGGGAAAAGAGCAGGAATTGTGCATTCCTGAGCCCCTCCAGCTGCAGGAGGCTCAGGGTCTCCTTGCACCCAGGGCTTCCCAGCTCCAGGGCTGGGATTTGGAGGGGACTTGCTGCTGTCAGCGAGCAGGAGACGCGTTCCTAAAAATAAACGGCTGAAGTGATACTGGAGTTTGGGTTTGTACATTCTCTGGGAATCTGCCAAAACTTCCATCAGAGACCTGCAGTCGTTTGGGAGGAGGCACAGGCTGTTCCCAAGCTGAGGGAATTCAGGTGGGAGGGATGTGGTGAGGGGGGAAAAAAATTCCTGACTGAGGGTAAAGTTGAGGTTTTTCCAGAGAATCTCTGGCTGCCTCTGGGTCCCTGGAAATGTCCAAGACCAGGTTGGAACAACATGGGATAGTGGGAAGTGTTCCTGCCATGGCTGGGGTGGGATGGGATGGGATTTAAGGTCCTTCCCAACCCAAAGTGGCAGGGAAAGGGGAAGAGAAGCAAGGGGATGGGGAAGGGAAAGGGAGGGAAAGGGAAAGGGAAAGGGGAAGGGGAAGGGGAAGGGGAAGGGGAAGGGGAAGGGGAGGAGGAAAGGAAAGGAAAGGAAAGGAAAGAAGGAAAGGAAAGAAGGAAAGGAAGGAAGGAAAGGAAAGGAAAGGAAAGGAAAGGAAAGGAAAGAAGGAAAGGAAGGAAAGGAAGGAAGGAAAGGAAAGGAAAGGAAAGGAAAGGAAAGGAGAAAGGAAAGGAAGGAAAGGAAAGGAAAGGAAAGGAAAGGAAGGAGGGGAAGGGAGGGAAAGAGGAAAGGAAAGGAAAGGAAAGGAAAGGAAAAAGGAAAGGAAGGAAAGGAAAGAAGGAAGGAAAGAAGAAAGGAGAAGGAATCCCTCTGTTCTCTTGGGTAGAGGTGTCCCTTCATCTCTCCAGCTCCAAAGCTGATCCAGAGGATAATAAAAGGGGCTCCTTGTGCTCTGTCCAACACCTCTGGATGTCGGGATTGGCCTGGAGTTTGTTGCCTTTTCCTCTCCTCTCCAGCAGCAGAGGTTTCCCAGTCAGGCCAGTGAAGCAGATCCCAGCTGCTCCTTAGCTCTGGCTCCCAGCTTTGCTTCCAAAGGGCTCCTTCCCTCCGTGCTGGGCTGGATCGTGTTCCAAGCTGTTCCACATTTGCTGTGGGAGAACAGCTGAGGGCCCAGATTTTGCAGTTTTATTTCAGGCATCTTGTTTGTTTTGAGGGAAAAAAAAAATCCATTTCCTTCTATTCTGAGTTTTCAAAGGGAGGAATATCAGCATTTCCTTATCTCAGTGGAAGCAGCTTCAGGAGGAGAGCACCTGAAAACGTGGGAGTGAGCTGGGAATGAAACCCTTTGGAAGGGAGAGGGAGAGGGGAGAGAGGAGAGAGGGGAGAAGGAAGAGGGGAGAGAGGAGAAGGGAGAGGGGAGGGAGGAGAGAAGGGAGAGAGGGGAGAGAAGGGAGAGGGGATTTGGGAGAAGGGAGAGGAGAGAAGGGAGAGGGGAGAGAGGGAAGATGGGAGAGGGGAGAGAAGGGAGAGGGGAGATGGGAGAAGGGAGAGGGGAAAAGGGAGAGGAGAGAGAGGAGAGGGGAGATGGGAGAGGGGAGAGAGGAGAAGGGAGGAGAGAGGAGAGAAGGGAAAGGGGAGAGGGGAGATGGGAGAGAGGAGAAGGTAGAGAAGAGAGGAGAGAGGGAAAGGGGAGAAGGGAGAGGGAAGCTCTCCTGCAGTGCCCGATCCTGGAGCAGCAGATTCGGGCCGGCTGTAATTAATCCGAGGAGAAATCCCTGAAGTTGTTATAGTAACTGGGAAGTGAGGTTGGAATTCATGATCCCCATTCATGACTCAGCTCTGGGGGAAGGGAGCTGGGAGCCCGCAGAGGGAGAGCTGGAGCTTCCCTTGCCCTGCTCCCCACTCTGCCCATCCCAGGAAACTGGAACAGGTCTGCACAGGGACCTTCCAAACCTGAGCGGGAAAACCAGCAAATCCCATCCCTCTTGTCCCTCTGTGAGCCTGGAGAAGTTGGGAAAACTCTCCCCAAATAATCCAGGCAGTAATTAAATCCTGCTGGTTGGGTTTTTTATTTTTCCCAGCAATGCCCTTTAGCTTTGCAGTAAAGTAATCTTGCAAAATGAGAGCTGGGAAACTGCTCTGCTGCTGCTCCTTTGGGAATTCAGGGAGCTGGCTGGGGATTTCAGGAGCTGGGAGTTGTGCATCCTCTTAATCTGGATTTTTTTTTTTATCCAAGGAAAACACAGCCTAAGAGTAAAATGGGAAAACCTATGGAGAAGTTGAGTCGTTCCTGTGACTTGGAGAATTTTTGTGGGTTTTTTTTTTTTTTTTTATGTATTTGCAGCACTGGTTGCCCCAAAATAAAATATTTGGGTGTGGTTGGGATATTTTTTATATTTAGATGGTGTAATAAATACCCAATAACAGCTCTGGAGTGCAGAAAAAAGCCATTTTTCCAGGCAGGAATCCCCTGGATTGGGATTTCCTGTGGTTTTTCCCTCACAATATTCACTTGTATCACGGACCTCGTGTGTAATTTGAAATCTCCATTAAAATTCCCGAACATTCCTTGGATAAATCCCAATAACAGCTCTGGAGTGCAGAAAAAAAGCCCTTTTTCCAGGCAGGAATATCCACATTATGGATATGTGCATTATTATGTACATAACTGGGCATTCCTGAGGTTTTTCCCTCACAATATTTGCTTATTTCTCAGGCCTTGCATGCAATTCCAAGTTTTCATTGGAATTCCCAAATATTTCTTGGATTAATACCCAATAACACTCTGGAGTGCAGATAAAAGCCATTTTTCCAGGGAAATCCCCATATGCTGGGATTTCCAGTGTTTATTCCCTCGTGATATTTGCTCATAATTTGAAATATTCATTAGAATTCCCAAACATTCCTTGGATAAATCCTCAATAACAGCTCTGGACTGCAGAAAAAAGCTCCAAGACTTGGACCTTGCCAGGGATCCAGAGCTTCTCTGGGAATTCCATCCAGGCCCTTCCCACCCTGCCAGCCTGGAATTCCTGCCCCAAATCCCAGGGAATTCCAGCCTCTGGCAGCTTTCCCCATTTGCAGTCTCTGTAAATCCCAGAAACCTGATTTTCCTGGATGTATCCAGGTTGGGATTTCTCTGGGAACACCCAGGCACACTCCTACATCCCAATATTTCAAAATTCCCATTTTTTTTTTTTTTAATTCCCTCTGTAACTCCAGCAGGGATTAATTTGAGCAGGAGGGGCAAATTTTTTGTGGATTCACCCACAAGAGCCCTGATCCCTGGAAAATGAGAGTTCCTTGTGGGATTTGGGGAGCAGGGGTTGCTGAATTTCTCCTCATTAATTTCAACCTTTGAAGTGATGGAATCGGAGCAAAACTTCCCAAAATATTCTGCAAGGATCACTCCACGTAATTAAAGGACTTTTTGATAAATAGGAAAGGATTTATCAGGAAAAATTGGGAGAAAATTGGAATTGCCACTTTTACTTCCCTTCAGAGAAGGGCAGAAAATCACAGAATGAGCTAAATCACTTTGGAATTAAATTAAAAAAAAAAAATGCTAATCGTTCAGGCTGGCATGGAAAATAATGCAAATATTTGTGCAAGAAGCAAAACAGCAGATCCAGAAGGAAAGAAAACAGTGGAAGGAAACAGGAACAGCTGCTTTGGCTCTGAGGAAAAATCCTGGAATGAGAAAGCTGAAATGTCCCTCGAAATCAGATTTTTCCCTTTAATCTCCTCTTATAAATTAGTGCTGTCCAAGATGCCACTGCAAATATCTGCACTAAAATATGGAAGTGGCTGCTGGAAAACGGGGCAGCATTTCCACAATGCCAAATGTGTTTTGTTTTTTTTAAAAAAATCTTAATTTCCTGCTTTTTATTAGCTGGGCAGACAGAAATTGCAGCCTGGAAATTGCTGACATGGAGAAAACCCTGGGATAAATCAGATTTTAGTTGGCCATGGTGCATTTAATATTCCCAGTGCCAGTTTGGGGTGGATGTTGGGGAAAAATGGAATTTCTCAGGAAGGAGAGGACAGGGAGGGCAGGATTTAAACAGCAGCAGCAGGAATTTTTCATGGCACAAATCTCATTTTCCCTTTTTATTTGCATTTTCCTGATCTGGAAGGGTTTGCTCTCCTTGGCCATGGAATTTGTTTTTCCTCAGGTGCTGGAATTGGGGTTTGGCTCTGTCCCATGGCTGGGTTTGGGAAAACAGGGCAGCACTTCCACAATGCCAAATTTTTTTTTTTTTTTAATCTTAATTTCGTGGTTTTTATTAGCTGGGCAGACAGAAATTTCATCCTGGAAATTGCTGACATGGAAAAAACCCTGGGATAAATCAGATTTTAGTTGGCCATGGTGCATTTAATATTCCCAGTGCCAGTTTGGGGTGAATATTGAGGAAAAATGGAATTTCTCTGCTCCAGAATCTGAACCCTGGGAAGGAGAGGACAGGATTTAAACAGCAGCAGCAGGAATTTTTCGTGGCACAAATCTCATTTTCCCTTTTTATTTGGATTTTCCTGTGGTCAGAAAAGGGGGATAATGGATCTGGAAGGCTTTTCATGGACACAAACCCCAAACTCTGCACCTGCAGATCCTCACCTCCCATTTTTGGCTGTAAAGTCCTGGAATTCTGCAATGATTTGGGTTGGAAGAAATCTTAAAACTGATTTTTTTTCCAGCTTACTCCAAGATCCTTCCTTAAACCTCTCCGCTTTCCTTTGGTTCTTCAGGGTTCAACTAAAAAATGTGGATTGAAAAGCCTAAAAAAGGGATTTTAGGGCAATTTTGGGTTTGTAGAGATGGAATTTTGGGTTTAAGGATTTGGAAATTTTGAAATTTGAAATTCCTTCGTGGAATTCTGAAGTTCTTGTGGAGTTTCCAAGGGGGTTTGAGCTTGGAAACTTAGAAAAAATGGATTTAAAAGCCTAAAAAAATGGATTTTAGGGCAATTTTGGGTCTGTAGAAATGGAATTTTGGGGTTGGGGACTTGGGGAATTTCAGCCTGGAATTCCATGATGAATTCAATATTCTTGTGAGTTTTCAAGGATTTTAGCATGGAAACCTAAAAAATAATGCATTTAAAAAGCTAAAAAAATGGATTTTAGGCAATTTTAGGTTGCAGAGATGGAATTTTGGTTGAGGAGTTGGAATTCAGCTGAATCTCATATACAATGAATATATAAATATAAATAAAAAATAATGAAAATAATTATAATTATAATGAAATTTTATATAATATAATGATGATAACAATATAATAATAATATAATAAATATAAAAAAAATAATAAAATAAGTATAATATAAAATATGATAGCATTATAATAATATAATGATGATAGCAACATAATAAATATAATAAATATAAATAAAATAATAAATAAAAATAATGATAACAATTATAATGATTATGATGATAGCAATATAATAATAAATAAAATATAAATAAATTATAAAATTATAATAATTATAATTATAATTAATAATTAAATAATAATAATAATAATAATAATAATAATAATAATAATAATAATAATAATAATAATAATATTGCAGTTCTGCTCTCTGCTCCAAGGAGTGGGAGGCTCTGCAGAGAAATTGCTCAAGGAACAAGGAGAGAAATTAAATTTTTTAATAGTCTGCCTCATTTTCCCTGTAATTACCTTGGAAATCCTGAGGTGGGGAACACTGGAACTGTCAGAGCTGGGGTTTAATTCCATCTCATTTTTGCACAATAGCAGGGCAGCTTGTGAGGAAGAAATGAGGTGAAAAATCCCTGACATAATCAGGAAAATGGAATTTTTTTTACCTGCTCAAGCTGTGGATATTTGTGTGGAAGTTTCCTGTAAACACAGGCAAAGAAATCTGTGAAAATAAATTTGTGGAAATTAATCGGTGAAAATTAATCGGTGAAAATTAATCTGTGAAAATTAGTCTGTGAAAATTAATCTGTGAAAATTAATCTGTGAAAATTAATCTGTGAAAATTAATCGGTGAAAATTAATCGGTGAAAATTAATCAGTGAAAATTCCAGGAAAATAAATCTGTGAAAATTAATCAGTGAAAATTAATCTGTGAAAATTCCAGGAAAATAAATCTGTGAAAATAAATCTGTGAAAATTAATCAGTGAAAATAAATCAGTGAAAATTCCAGGAAAATGAATCAGTGAAAATTAGTGAAAATTAATCAGAGAAAATTAATTAGTGAAAAGTAATCCATGAAAATAAATTTGGAAAATTAATAATGAAAATTCCAGGAAAATGAATTCATGAAAATAAATCTGTGAAAATTAATAATGAAAATTCCAGGAAAATAAATCTGTGAAAATAAATCTGTAAAAATTAATCAGTGAAAATTAATCAGTGAAAAGTAATCCATGAAAATAAATTTGGAAAATTAATAATGAAAATTCCAGGAAAATGAATTGATGAAAATAAATCTGTGAAAATTAATAATGAAAATTCCAGGAAAATAAATCTGTGAAAATAAATCTGTAAAAATTAATCAGTGAAAATTAATCTGTGAAAATTCCAGGAAAATAAATCAGTGAAAATTCCAGGAAAATGAATCTGTGAAAATTTGGGAAAATTCTGGGAAAATAAATCTGTGAAAATAAATCCATGAAAATTAATCAGAGAAAATTAATCAGTGAAAAGTAATCCATGAAAATAAATTTGGAAAATTAATCAGTGAAAATTCCAGGAAAATAAATCATTGAAAATTCCAGGAAAATAAATCAGTGAAAATAAATCTGTGAAAATTCCAGGAAAATAAATCTGAAAATTTATGAAAAAATCCTAGAAAATAAATCTGGGAGAGGAAAAAAGAGGGAACCTTTGGACAAGGGATGGAGGCAGATCCTCTGGAATACAGGGAATTTTGGGAGGATTTGGGTGAATTTGGGGGAATTCGAATTTCTGGAACTCTCCACGTGTAATTAAAATTTGCATCAAGGAGAAAATGTTCATGAGGGAAAAAAAAACAGGGAAAAATCTTTGGGATATTTTCTGTTTTATTCTCCCTATAAATGTCCATCCCAGTGTCAGATTTTGGGATATTTTCCTGTTTTATTCTCCCTATAAATGTCCATCCCAGTGTCAGATTTTGGGATATTTTCCTGTTTTATTCTCCCTATAAATGTCCATCCCTGGTGTCAGATTTTGGGATGTTTTCCTGTTTTATCCTCTCCTCAGATGTTCATCCCAAGTGTCAGATTTTGGGATATTTTCCTGTTTTATCCTCTCCTCAGATGTTCATCCCAAGTGTCAGATTTTGGGATATTTTCCTGTTTTATCCTCTCCTCAGATGTTCATCCCAAGTGTCAGATTTTGGGATATTTTCCTGTTTTATCCTCTCCTCAGATGTTCATCCCAAGTGTCAGATTTTGGGATGTTTTCCTGTTTTATCCTCTCCTCAGATGTTCATCCCAAGTGTCAGATTTTGGGATGTTTTCCTGTTTTATCCTCTCCTCAGATGTTCATCCCAAGTGTCAGATTTTGCTGGGAAGGCCCAGGAGAGGATGAGTCACATTTTAACGAGGTTTTAGTCACGACTAAAAGAAGGGTTGGATTTTCTGCAATTCCCACAGGACACAGGGAATGGCTTCCAGAGAGCAGGGGTGGGATCTTGGGCAGGAATTCCTGCTGGGAAATTAGCGAGGAATTCCCAGAGCAGCTTTGAGCACTCCTGGATCCCTGGAAGTGTCCAAGGCTGGGCTGGGAGCAGCCTGGGGGAGAGGAAGGTGTCCCATGGCAGGAGCATTCCATGATTCCATGAAATCCCTCTTTTCTAGGTCACTTCTCCCAAGTTCCAGCCCTTGGGGCTAATGGATGCCCTTGCTTGTATTTCCCTGTGAAATCTTCCCAGGGTTTGCTGGAAATGGGAACAGCTTGGGGTTTGTGAGGAGGAGGGAATTTCTCAGAGCTGCCAGAGCGCTTGGGCTGGTGCTGCTCACAGAGACGGGAAAAGGTCACGGAAAAGAACCATGCTTTCCTCAGCAAATAAGTAATAAAATGGGGAAAATCTTAGGGATGTGTCCAGGGAGGGCTGGAGCAGCTGAGGGAGCTGGGAAGGGACTGGAGAATCCCTGAGGAGCTGGGAAGGGACTGGAGAATCCCTGAGGAGCTGGGCAGGGACTGGAGAATCCCTGAGGAGCTGGGAAGGGATTGGAGAATCCCTGAGGAGCTGGGAAGGGACTGGAGAATCCCTGAGGGAGCTGGGAAGGGACTGGAGAATCCCTGAGGAGCTGGGAAGGGACTGGAGAATCCCTGAGGAGCTGGGAAGGGACTGGAGAATCCCTGAGGAGCTGGGAAGGGACTGGAGAATCCCTGAGGAGCTGGGAAGGGACTGGAGAATCCCTGAGGAGCTGGGAAGGGACTGGAGAATCCCTGAGGAGCTGGGAAGGGACTGGAGAATTCCTGAGGAGCTGGGAAAGGACTGGAGAATCCCTGAGGAGCTGGGAAGGGACTGGAGAATCCCTGAGGAGCTGGGAAGGGACTGGAGAATCCCTGAGGAGCTGGGAAGGGAATGGAGAATCCCTGAGGAGCTGGGAAGGGAATGGAGAATTCCTGAGGAGCTGGGAAGGGACTGGAGAATCCCTGAGGGAGCTGGGAAGGGACTGGAGAATCCCTGAGGAGCTGGGAAGGGACTGGAGAATCCCTGAGGAGCTGGGAAGGCTCAGCCTGGAGCAAAGGAGGCTCAGGAGGAATTTCTGGCTCTGCCCAACTCCTGCCAGGAGGGGACAGCCAGGGGGGATTTGGGATCTGCTTCAGGAACAGGAGCAGAGGGAACAGCCCCACAGGAGGTTCAGGTTGGATATTGGGAAACAATTTTTCCTTGGCAGGGTGGAGAGGCAGTGAGCTGCCCAGGCAGGGGTTGGAGTGACTCCACCTGGAAGTGTCCCAGCCTTTCTTTCCCAGCTGGGGCTGCCCCTGCATCCCTGGGACAATTCCTGGGACATTCCACCCATGGCAGGGCTGATTTAAATCTCCCTTCCAGCCCAAAGCATTCCATGGATTTCTGTGAAGCAGGAGCCCATCTGTTCCTCCTGGGAGAGCCAGACCTGAGATTGTCACTTTTTTTTTTTTTGGTGGCTGTCACCCTGTCTGAGTGCCTGTGAAGTTCTCCTGGATTTTAAGGAGAATCCAGTTTGAATCCCAGCTCACAAATGATGTCATTCCCAGTGGGATCAGATGATCTTCATCCCTTTCCTTAGAAAAGCTTCTCCAGCAATTCCCAAGTTTGGGGTTCAGCTCTGAGCATTTTCAGCCTGAGCATTTTGTTGGGAGGAAAAATCCTGCTCCAGGATGATGGAAGTGAGGCAGAAGCAGGTGTGGGACCCCAGGATGTGCTGTTACTGGAATTTCCCCGGGATTTTCTGGGGTTTTCTCTCTGTCTTTGTGTCCTGCCTCCGTGAAAAGTGGGAGGAACTGGATTTGGAGGCTGAAAGGAGCTGGATAAAAATGGGATTTTGTGGCAGAGGGGGAACTTTAGGGGTTCACATCCCCCTGAGCTTCAGCCCATGGAGAAGCCTAAACATGGAAAAACACGGGATGGAACATGGGGCTCACCTTCCAAACCTTCCCAAACTGTTTGAGGAATTTCTGTAAATAGAGCACACAC
Organism: Sitta carolinensis; assembly: GCA_032173965.1. Taxonomy (NCBI): domain Eukaryota; kingdom Metazoa; phylum Chordata; class Aves; order Passeriformes; family Sittidae; genus Sitta; species Sitta carolinensis. The sequence continues at coordinate 29,772,574 of CM063289.1, forward strand.
ACTGGAGGCAGCTCTTTTAAACCAGGGTGCAGGAAAATTCAGGAAAATCCGTGGGATTTTAGCATCAGCTGCTTGTTGGGAGACATCCCTTGGAATGTGGAATGTTGGAATGTGTAGGAAAAGAGTGCAAAATCAGAGTTTGGGTCTCCTGTAGCACTTCTCCAATAAATCCATTTCTTATTTCAATAAATAAGTTGGAATTCATCCCCTGGCTGGATCCCTCTGGAATTTTGGGCGTGTTTTCCCACCAGCTTTCAAACACATGGTCACAGAACATATATATAATTATTTATAGTTTATATATTTATATACATATATATAATGTAATTATACAATTCTATTTAATATGTAGATGTACTATCTATTAAAATATAACTTTGTAAATATATAATGTATATATGTTTACAAATAAAAATAGAAACCCTTTTTTTTTTTTCTTCCAGGTTGAAGAAATTCCATTTTTACCCCAAGTTTTTTATCTTGACTCTCAATAATGAAGAAAAGCAGAAGTGTCATGACAGTGACTGCAGATGAGGTGAGTTCCTGCTGAGAGTTGATTTTTCCTTCTTTTCCTTTCCTTTTCCCTTATTTTCACGTTGTGAAAATGAGCAGAGAAATTAATTTTCTCTTCTGTGGTAAATTTAAACTGGTTTGGCTTCTCTTGCTGATGGATAATCTTGGAGGATTTGTAGGTAAGGAGCAGAAAATGAGAGCAGCACATGGAAGACTGAACAAGTCGAGGCCTGGAAAAGTCTGGAGGAATTTTATCCAGATTTCTGCTCTGGTGGATTTTGGGCAGTGCAGGGAGCAGGGAATGCTGCTGGGATTTATGGAATATTTACTCTGCATCCCATACTTTAAGGTAAATATCTCGGTGTTTGAGCAGCTGCTGATGCACTTTGATTTCATTTTACCCTGATAATCACCAGAATTCCCAAATAAAATGGAACTCCAGATCCCCTTCCCTGTCTGGAGGAATTTTATCTACATTTCTGCTCTGGTGGATTTTGGGCAGTGCAGGGAGCAGGAATGCTGCTGGGATTTATGGAATATTTACTCTGCATCCCATACTTTAAGTGTAAATATCTCGGTGTTTGAGCAGCTGCTGATGCACTTTGATTTCATTTTACCCTGATAATCACCAGAATTCCCAAATAAAATGGAACTCCAGATCCCCTTCCCTGTCTGGAGGAATTTTATCCACATTTCTGCTCTGGTGGATTTTGGGCAGTGCAGGGAGCAGGGAATGCTGCTGGGATTTATGGAATATTTACTCTGCATCCCATACTTTAAGTGTAAATATCTCGGTGTTTGAGCAGCTGCTGATGCACTTTGATTTCATTTTACCCTGATAATCACCAGAATTCCCAAATAAAATGGAACTCCAGATCCCCTTCCCTGTCTGGAGGAATTTTATCCACATTTTTGCTCTGGTGGATTTTGGGCAGTGCAGGGAGCAGGGAATGCTGCTGGGATTTATGGAATATTTGCTTTGCATCCCATATTTTAAGTGGAAATATCTCAGTGTTTGAGCAGCTGCTGATGCACTTTAATTTCATTTTACCAAGATAATCACCAGAATTCCTGAATAATTGAATCCAGATCCCCTTCCCAGGGAATTGTCTCCCTTGGGAATGCTGGTCTGGAGCCTTACTTGGCTGCTTTGTCCTAGGGCTGTGCAGGTCCTGCCTAATCCTAATCCCAAACTAATCCTGACCTTAAACCCAGCCTGGGGCTGAGCAGGTCATGCCTTAACCTCAATCCTAACCCTGATCCTAAAGCCCTTGTCCTAGGGCTCCCAAAAATTGGGAAATCACTTGGAATGGGTAAGAAAAAAAATGAAAAATGAGGGTTTGGGTATCCTGGAGCTCTTATCCAAGAAATAAATTTCTTATTTCAATAAATAAGTTGTTTCCCACTCTAATCCCAAGTTTTGCACAACTCCATGGGTTTAATGACCTCGGAGATCTTTTCTGACTTTAATCACTTTGTGATTCACCAGTGTGGGAATTGTCAAGTGCATTGGTGAGGATAAAATAAAAAGCAGAACAATCAGGCTGTGCCAGGTGCTGGACTTGGGGAGTTCTCATCTCCTGGGATAGTTCTGGCTGCAGAATTAAGTTTTATCTGTGTGAAGGAAATAATTTGTTTACAGAATTTAGTTTCTGGCTGGAGAATCGAGTGTGGTTTACCCCCATGGAGGGAATAACTTGTAGAATTTAGTGCTGGAGTTGTGGAATAGTTCTGGCTGGAGATTCAGGTCTGGTTTACCCCCATGGAGGGAATAACTTGTAGAATTTAGTGCTGGAGTTGTGGAATAGTTCTGGCTGGAGATTCAGGTCTGGTTTACCCCCATGGAGGGAATAATTTGTTGGCAGAATTTAAATCTGGACTTGTGGAGTTCTCATCTCCTGGGATAGTTCTGGATAGTTTTATCTGTGTGAAGGAAATAATTTATTTACAGAATTTAGTTTCTGGCTGGAGAATCGAGTGTGGTTTACCCCCATGGAGGAAATAACTTGCAGAATTCAGTTCTGGGCTAGAGTTAGCCAGGATTAGTTCAGAACTTGTGAATTCCAACTTATTTATTGAAATAAGAAATGGATTTATTGGAGAAGTGCTGCAGGAGTTGTGGGCTAGTTCTGGCTGGAGATTCAGGTCTGGTTTACCCCCATGGAGGAGATAATTTGAAGAATTTAGTGCTGGAGTTGTGGAGTTCTCTTCTCCTGGGAGAGTTCTGGCTGGAGAAATGAGTTTTATCTGTGTAAAGGAAATAATTTATTTACAGAATTTAGTTTCTGACTGGAGAATCGAGTGTGGTTTACCCCCAAGGAGGAAATAATTTGTAGAATTTAGTACTGGAGTTGTGGAGTTCTCCTGGGAGAGTTCTGGCTGGAGAATTGAGTTTTATCTCATGGGGAAAATAACTTGTTTACAGAATTTAGTTCTGGACTTGTGGAGTTCTCATCTCCTGGGATAGTCCTGGCTGGAGAATTGTGGTTTATCCTCATGGAGGAAATAATTTGTAGGATTCAATTCTGGAGTTGTGGGCTAGTTCTGTCCAGAGATTCCAGGTGTGTTTTACCCCATGAAGGAAATAATTTGTAGGATTTAATTCTGGAGTTGTGGGCTAGTTCTGTCCAGAGATTCCAGGTGTGTTTTACCCCATGGAGGAAATAATTTGCAGAATTCAGTTCTGGAGTTGTGGGCTAGTTCTGGCTGGAGATTCAGGTGTGTTTTACCCCATGGAGGAAATAATTTGTAGGATTTAATTCTGGAGTTGTGGGCTAGTTCTGGCTGGAGATTCCAGGTATGTTTTACCCCATGAAGGAAATAACTTGCAGAATTCCGTTCTGCAGCCTAATCCTGGCTGCAGACTCGTGCTCCACCCTCGTGGCACAAACCCTCGATTTGCCCAATTGAGACATTTCAGAGAGCTCTCTGTTCACAGAACTCCCTGGATTACCTGGAATGCGGGCTCAGCAAATCCTACAGCACCTCCAGCCACTCGCTGGGCATTGACCTGTGGCGGGGCCGCCGCTGCTGCTCGGGCAACCTGCAGCTGCCTCCACTAGCCCAGCGGCAGACGGAGCGGGCCAGGACCCCCGAGAGGGACATCGTGTGCAGGCCCACCACCCTGCCCCTGCTGCCACCCCCCAGCATCGCCATCACCACCTACCACGACTGGTGAGCTCCTTCCCTTCGGCTTTTTATTGAGAATTCATCCCTTTGCTGCTTTCCAATTGGCTTTCCCCTTGTTTTGCATTACAAACGCGCGTCTGAGTGTTCTGTGTGTGTTCACCTGGTGAGTCACCCTCTGCCGGTTGTTGGGTCACGGGTGTGAGTTTGTAAAATGCAGGATTTTGGTGGGTTTTTTCAAATTGTGCTTCGGTAAAAAGCGCTGGTGAAACTTGTGGTTTGTCAAGCGGAGGGTTTGTGTTCCTCGCTTGGCACCCATGTGAGTTTGGGTGGGTGCTGAAGTCTCCCTCAAAGGAAAAGGCTTTGACTCTCTGGATGTTTTCCATCCCTGTGTGAGGAGGAAGAAGGCTTGGAAAAGCCCAGCTGGGATCTAAAGTTAAGCTCGGGATAAATCCCCAAGGGACCAGCAGAGAGCTGATTGCAAGGGGGCTGCTGTGAGGTGAATTCCAAAACTGGGACTGGGCTGAAGCGACAAAACACAGGAATTCATCCAGAGGGAGAGGAGAGTTTTCCTGGGCTGGAATTGTATTTTATGGCAAAACAAGGGTGTGTGTCCTGCTTTTTATGGGAATATTGAGGTGACATCAGTGTGACCTTAAATCCTGCACTCTCAGCTTTGGCTTTAGAGTCAGTTTTAGGTTCTAGTTTATAAATGCTCCACTCTCAGCTACATTTGCTGCTTCGTGTTCCCATCATCCTTCCAAGCTGGAATGTGGGTTTCTGTTCAGCTCAGCACTCTCTGCTTTTGTACAACTGTGGAGGATCCCATAAGCTCGAGATAAATCCCAAAGAAACACCAGAGAGCTGAGTGTAAGGGGATTTTTCTGAGGTGAATTCCAAAATTGGAACCGGTATCAAATGCCAAAACAGGGGAATTCATCCAGGGGGAGAGGAGGAAGGCAAAGCCTTGGGTGTTCTGTGCTGGGATTGTATTTTATGGCAAAACAAGGGAGTGTGTCCTGCTTTTCATGGGAATATTGAGGTTATATTCATTGCACTTTAAATTCTGTGCTTGCACTCGGGTTTAGGATTGGGTTTCGATTCTAAACTTTTCCTCTCTTGGCTCATTTGCTGCTTCATGTTCCCATCATTCTTCCAAGCTGGAATCTGGGTTTCTGTCAAGCTCAGCACTTTCCATTTGACCAGCTCTAGAGGACATCCCAAATCCATTTGTTAAAGTCCTTTGGGAAGAGTTTTCCTGCTGAAAATGGGATTTCTAAACTGCCCTGGAATATCTGAGGTAGAGAAATCGCAGGAGGAATTGCAAAACCCTTTAGTCCAGGTTTTGTGCTTAAGTGCTGGGATAAACACAACCAAAGGAATCCCTGATTTTAGGTGGCTGGGGAATTTTGGCAATCAAAGTTCACCTTTGTGGCTTTGTGGGAATGTTCCCTGTTTTTGGGATTTGTGTTCCTGACAGCGGGAGCCTTTCTTTAGGCTGGGCTTGGCAGGATGGATTCGCTCTGAGCTCGGACTGCGCCTCTGCCCGTGCTTTGGGGAAATGCCCGGGCTTTAGTTAGGATTTCTCATGGATTTATATCCCCGGGAACAGCAGAGGGCAGCGCTGCTCCTTTTCCCAGCCCGCCAGGATGCCCGCAGGGATGGGGATTTTCCTGGAGCGCTCGGAGCCCGGCCTGCGCCGCTCGGGTTGTTTCGGGGGGGCTGTACAATTCCCGGTTTTCCATGGGAACTGGGGGATGCTGGCGTGACTGGGATGCCGCGCTGTCCCAGCTCCCCTTTCGCACTTCTCTGACCACTTACAGCAGCCGATCCTATAAAATCTGGATTTAAAATTCCTGGGTTTTATTCCAGTCCTAATCCTCACCTCCCTGATTGCTTACATCGGGTGATCCTGTAAAAACTAAGTTTAAAATTCCCATTTTTTATTTCAGCCCTAATCCTCACCTCCCTGATTGGCTGACCCTGTAAAAACTAAGTTTAAAATTCCCATTTTTTATTCCAGTCCTAATCCTCACCTGCCTGTCCAGTAAGATCGGCTGATCCTATAAAATCTGGCTTTAAAATTCCTGGTTTTTATTAAAGTCCTAATCCTCACCTCCCTGATTGCTTACATCGGGTGATCCTGTAAAAACCAAGTTTAAAATTCCCATTTTTTTATTTCAGTCCTAGTCCTCGGCTCCCTGGACACTTACATTGGCTGATCCTACAAAAACTGGGCTGAACATTCCCATTTTTTTATTGAAGCACTAATCCTCACCTCCCTATCCAGTTAGGTCAGCTGATCCTATAAAAACTGAGTTTAAATTTCCCAGTTTTTATTTCAGTCCTAATCCTCACTTCCCTATCCAGTTACATTGGCTGATCCTATAAAAACCGGGTTTAAAATTCCCGTTTTTCATTTCAGTCCTAATCCTCACTTCCCTATCCAGTTACATTGGGTGATCCTGTAAAAATTGAGCTTAAATTTCCCGGTTTTAATGGAAGTTTTAGAGGGAAGGAAGGAAGGAAATCAATCAATAAATCAATTTATTCCCTCTCCTCCTGTAGTGCTGCCGTTGTGCTCCAGGGGGTGGTGGTGGGCAGGGAATTAAAAACAGCCTTAAAAGCGAAATCCAGTCGAAATTTGGGATAATTTTGGGAACTGAGTTACTCCAAACCTTCCTCGGGAATTCTGGCTCGGCCTCGCTGGGAAACTGTTGGGAATTAATTGAGGGATTGATAAAATGGGATTAATCGGGGGATTGATAAAATGTGTTTAATTGATGGATTGATAAAATGGGAATTAATAGGGGGATTGATAAAATGGGAATTAATCGGGGGATTGATAAAATGGGATTTAATAGAGAGATTGATAAAATGGGAATTAATCAACGGGTAGATAAGTGGGGATTAATTGGGAATTGATAAACTGAGAATTAATTGTGGGGTAGATAAATGGGAATTAATTGGGGATTTGATAAATGGGAATTAAAATTGGGGGTAGATACGGAAAGTTGGGATGATAAAGGGGAGGAGATTTGCATGGATAATTAAGGATAACGAAGCTGGAATCAAGCTGATGCTCCTTCCATATCCCAGGGATGAAAGGAAATATTTGGGAAGATTTAACAGGAATTGTAGGATGAATCCCAGAAATTCAGAAGGAGATGATATTTTATATATCCCACATTCCTGGCTGGTTTGGATGGGGTTATTCCCAATATTTTGTGCCGTTCCCACAGGGAATATCCTTGGTTGGGATGGGTTATTCCCAATATTTTGTGGTACTCCCACAGGGAATGCCCTTGGTTTGGATGGGGTTATTCCCAATATTTTGGAGTGTTCCCACAGGGAATATCCCACATTCCTGGCATGTTTAGGATGGGTTATTCCCAATATTTTGTGCTGTTCCCTTGGCTGGGATGGGTTATTCCCCATATTTTGTGTTGTTCCCTTGGCTGGGATGAGTTATTCCCAATATTTTGTGGTGTTCCCTTGGCTGGGATGGGTTATTCCCGATATTTCGTGCTGTTCCCATGGATTATTCCCAGCTGGAATGGTGGCCCAGCAGAGCCATAATCCCCAGCCATGGCTCTGGGTGGCACTCAGGGCTTTGTGGGGTCACACCTGACATCCCACCCCAAATCCTGAACCCCTTCCTGCAAAAAAACCCAAAAATCCTTCATAGCCAAAAAAAAACCTGGACAAGCCAAATATCCCAAGGTTGCTGCTGCTGTGTCACTCCAAATGCCAACCTATCCCCAAAAAAAATGGGAATAAAAGGTGATTTTGCTCTCTCTGACTTAACTCAGCTGTGTCTTCTCATCTAGAATCCCCCAGGGCTTGTTTGGGCTGCCTGCATTTAGAGTTTGCCTGGTGCCATCACTTTCTGAAGCGCTGGCAGCTTCCAAAAACTCCACTTTTATATTTCCTTGCAGGCCTAAATAAAAGCACTATGATTAATGTGAGGTGTAGTTACCCAGAGAAATTTTAAGATGGATTAATCATAGGTCAGGTATGAAAATTATGATTATTTCCAAATCACTTTTTCCCTCCTCAACTTTTACATTGTTGTTACCACCTGTTCTTTTAATTCCTTTCCATTTACCAAATTCATTGACTTTTTACACTAAATCCTCCAAATAAATCCCCTTTTTGTGGGAATTGCAAGGCGATCCCAATAATTTTATTTAGGATATAAGTTCAGAGCTGCCTGGAGATAAAAGCTGTTGAAAACAGAAACACACACACACACATTAAAAAAAAAAAAAAAAAAGATATTTTTTAATGATTCAATTTTAATTATACACCTCAATCCTGAGTGCCAAAAGACAGCTTGGGCTGCGTGTGGAAGGGGAAGAAATGAGTCACTGCTCATCAGCACAAGACAACGAAGCTGCTGAAATATTTGCCTCCAACTAGAAGAGAAAATAAATGAAAATGTTGGGAGTGGAGGGGCTGGAAAAGCTGAGTCAGAGCCGAGGCTGCCTGGATTTTGTACCTGTGCCAGCTCACCTGCCAGGAAAGAGCTGAGTGCTGGGAGCTGCAGGAGCTGCAGAGCTCAGGACTGGGGGAGCTGAGCTTAGGGGCTGAAATCCCAATCCAAACCTTCCAGGGATCCATGGCTGGAGAGCTTTAGGGACTGAAATCCCAAACCCTTCCAGGGATCCATGGCTGCAGAGCTTTAGGGACTGAAATCCCAAACCCTTCCAGGGATCCATGGCTGGAGAGCTTTAGGGACTGAAATCCCAACCCAAACCCTTCCAGGGATCCATGGCTGGAGAGCTTTAGGGACTGAAATCCCAAACCCTTCCAGGGATCCATGGCTGGAGAGCTTTAGGGACTGAAATCCCAAACCCTTCCAGGGATCCATGGCTGGAGAGCTTTAGGGACTGAAATCCCAAACCCTTCCAGGGATCCATGGCTGCAGAGCTTTAGGGACTGAAATCCCAAACCCTTCCAGGGATCCATGGCTGGAGAGCTTTAGGGACTGAAATCCCAAACCCTTCCAGGGATCCATGGCTGGAGAGCTTTAGGGACTGGAATCCCAACCCAAACCCTTCCAGGGATCCATGGCTGGAGAGCTTTAGGGACTGAAATCCCAAACCCTTCCAGGGATCCATGGCTGAGAGCTTTAGGGACTGAATCAACCCAAACCCTTCCAGGGATCCATGGCTGGAGAGCTTTAGGGACTGAAATCCCAAACCCTTCCAGGGATCCATGGCTGGAGAGCTTTAGGGACTGAAATCCCAAACCCTTCCAGGGATCCATGGCTGGAGAGCTTTAGGGACTGAATCCCCAAACCCTTCCAGGGATCCATGGCTGGAGAGCTTTAGGGACTGAAATCCCAAACCCTTCCAGGGATCCATGGCTGGAGAGCTTTAGGGACTGAAATCCCAAACCCTTCCAGGGATCCATGGCTGGAGAGCTTTAGGGACTGAAATCCCAAACCCTTCCAGGGATCCATGGCTGGAGAGCTTTAGGGACTGAAATCCCAACCAAACCCTTCCAGGGATCCATGGCTGGAGAGCTTTAGGGACTGAAATCCCAAACCCTTCCAGGGATCCATGGCTGGAGAGCTTTAGGGACTGAAACCCAAACCCTTCCAGGGATCCATGGCTGGAGAGCTTTAGGGACTGAAATCCCAAACCCTTCCAGGGATCCATGGCTGGAGAGCTTTAGGGACTGAAATCCCAAACCCTTCCAGGGATCCATGGCTGCAGAGCTTTAGGGACTGAAATCCCAAACCCTTCCAGGGATCCATGGCTGGAGAGCTTTAGGGACTGAAATCCCAAACCCTTCCAGGGATCCATGGCTGGAGAGCTTTAGGGACTGGAATCCCAACCCAAACCCTTCCAGGGATCCATGGCTGGAGAGCTTTAGGGACTGAAATCCCAAACCCTTCCAGGGATCCATGGCTGGAGAGCTTTAGGGACTGAAATCCTGACTAGTGGGTTACATTGAGTTTTTGCATGATTTTGTTCCGGATTTGGATGGTTTAGTTCAGATTTTGGATGGTTTATTTCAGTTTTTCATTGTTTTAGTTCAGTTTTTGGTGGTTTAGTTCAGTATTTGGTGGTTTTGTTTAGGATTTGGTTGGTTTCGTCCAGTTTTTGGTTATTTTAGTCCAGTTTTTGGTTGATTTAGTGCAGTTTTTGGTGATTTAGTTCAGTTTTTGGTTGGCTTAATTCGGTTTTTGGTGGTTTAGTTCAGTTTTTGGTGGCTTAGTTCAGTTTTTGGTTGGTTTCATTCAGTGTTTTTGGTGGTTTAGTTCAGGTTTTGCTTGTTTTGGGTCAGGTTTTGGTTGGTTAATTCAATTTTTGGTGTAGTTCAGTTTTGGTTATTTAGTCATTTTTTTTGGTTGGTTTACTTCAGGATTTGGTGCTTTAGGTCAGGTTTCAGTTGGTTTCATTCAGGTTTTGGTGATTTAGTTCAGGTTTTGGTTGGTTTAGTCCAGTTTTTGGTTATTTTAATCCAGATTTTGGTGGTTTAGTTCAGTTTTTGGGGGTTTAGTTCAGGTTTTGGTTGGTTTAGTCCAGTTTTTGGTTATTTTAGTCCAGATTTTGGTGGTTTAGTTCAGTTTTTGGGGGTTTAGTTCAGGATTTGGTTGGTTTTGTTTGCTTTTATTCAGTTTTTTGTTATGTTAGTTCAGTATATTGGTGTTTTAGTTCAGGATTTGGTTGGTTTCATTCAGTTTTGGTGGCTTAGTTCAGTTTTTGGTTGTTTTAGTCCAGTTTTTGATTATTTTAGTTCAGGATTTTATAGAGTTCAGTTTTTGGTGGTTTAGTTCAGGTTTCAGTTGGTTTCATTCAGTGTTTTATTTCCATTCAATTTTTGCTTGTTTTGTTCAGGATTTGGTATATTTAAGATTTGATTTGTTTAGTTCAGTTTTTAGTTATTTTAGTTCAGTTTCTGGTTATTTGAGTTCACTTTTTCATGGTTTAATTCAGGTATTAACACAAATCCTTTTCTCATACAAAATTTTTAGATTTTATCCCATCAGCTTCTCTGGAGAGCTCTGCCTGTGAGAAATAAATTGAATTTTTTTGGGGGGCAATATATTACAAATATCTTCTCAAATTCATTTATAATCTAGAGCTGTGAAATGAGGAAATAATCACAATTAATACAGATTGCTCTGACATATGGGATTACTCACTCTGGATATATAGAAGGCATTTCAATGTTCTCTGGGAATAAATCAGGCACAATCCCAAGTTGCTAAGCAAATTCCCTTCTTACATCACACCCTGGTGGCTTATATAATTTGATAATAAAAGTCTAAAGGATATAAATTTATAATGAATTTATAAATATCAATTTACTCCCAGTTACTAGGAGGCAACAGCAGAAACACCTGTAAGAAAAGAGGGCACTGCAGCGTGGTGTGAAATTGTATTTTTTTTTTTACAGATTTTTAAAAAATTGTATGTTTTTGGCAGATAAATTGTGGTTTGTGGGGGATTTAATATGGAAAAAAAACTGTTCCAAACCCAGTTGAGGATAAATGGGAAGGGGAAGGCATCAGGTTTGCTGCTGTTCCCAAATCCTTCCTGCATGTTCTGAATGCAAATAATTCTCCTGTGCTCCTAAAGCTCAGCTCAAACACCAGGGATTAATGCAGGGGAGCAGATCCAACCACTCCCAGAATCCTGGGATTATTTCCTGAAGATGGAATTGGTTTTTTGGGAGATTGATCTGGAAATTATTCTGGACCTTATTGAGATTCTGGGTGGTTTAATACTGGAAAATTTATGGTTAATTCAGGTTTTGGTTGGGTTTAATTCAGGGGGAGCAGATCCAGCCACTGCCAGAAGCCTGGGAATATTTCCTGAGGAGGGAATTGATTTTTTGGGAGATTGATCTGGAAATTATTCTGGACCTTATTGAGATTCTGGGTGTTTTAGTACTAGAAAACTTATGGTTAATTCAGGTTTTGGTTGGGTTTAATTCAGGGGGAGCAGATCCAGCCACTCCCAGAATCCTGGGAATATTTCCTGAAGAGGGAATTGATTTTTTGGCACTGATCTGGAAATTATTCTGGACCTTATTGAGATTCTGGGTGTTTTAATACTGGAAAACTTATGGTTAATTCAGGTTTTGGTTGGATTTCTTCAGTTTTTGGTCGGTTTCCCAACCAAAAATTCCCTTCCTAAAAATTCCAGGCTCTCCTAAATGTGTAGGAATGAAGATCCAGACTGGATAATTTCCCTCTATTAAATATAAACCAACCTTATCTCCCAACGGGAATCTAAATAACAGCGGATTGTTATTAATATTTTTTACCTCTCAAACACGGGGAATTTGTCATATAAACCTGTAATTAGGGATGGATTCCTGCTTCTCATGCAGCAGGAAACTTTCAGGGAAGGAGAAGGAAAATCCTCAAACATGTAATTTCCATTTTTCTGTGGTGGAGCCATCTCTCCGAGGCTCAGCCTGTGAGGCAGCAGATGCAAAGGCAGGTGGGGTTGGTTTTTTTTTTTTTGGGTTTATTTTCCTTCAAAATTGACCAGCTGAACACTGTGGAACCGTCTGGGAAAGATTTTCCTGGGATTTGTTCAGCCTTCTGTTCATAAGAGATGATTGAGGGAGGGTGGAAGATGTTTTGATTATTTAGATTTTGTAGGATTCCACATTGGTTTGGGTTGGAAGGGATTTTCTTGTCTCATGTCGTGGGCAGGGTCACCTTCCCCTATGCCAGGTTCCATCCTGGACATTCCAGGGATCCAGGGAAATCCCCTTTATTTCTAGGAAACATCATCAGCATCTCCTCATAGATTAAATGATGACATTCCCAAACCTTTCTTTGCTGTTCCCTTTTCATTCCTGGAGTTTTGTTGTGTGTTCTGGGAGGGGGACCACGGAGATGGGGCTGATCCAGTGCAGCTCAAATTCCAGTGGGCAATTCCTGGGTTTCAGGTGAAATCCCCACTTTAACCCCCCCAGAGCTGGGTGGGTAAAATGCCAGTGGGCTGTTTAAGCCGAGCCTAGCAGCAGGAAAACCAGGACTAGGATGGAGTGGAATTAACTGGGACTGCTCTGGCCCTGCTGGAGTGAGTGGCACTCACCTGGGATGGACACAGGGCATCTCTTGGATGGGATGGGAGGGAAATAATGGGAAAATTAATCGTATTTGGTATCATTTCCTCCCATGTCCATCCCTTCCCTGCCCCTCTCCCGTCTTTTCCCTTTTCTCCACTCCTGTTGTGTCTCCAGAGCTGCTCCATCCCTGCAAAGGTTCCAGTTCCTTCCAGCAGCTCTGGATTTCCTGGGAATCTTTTCCAGCTGCTCCCAGCTCTCCATTCCACATCTCTGTGAAGGTTCCCTCCTTCCCTGTAGCTTTACACTTCCTGGGAATCTCTTCCAGCTTTTCCAGCTGCTCCTAACTCTTTTTTCCACATCCCTGCAAAGGTTCCAGTTCCTTCCCTGCAGTTTTGGATTTCCTGGGAATCTTCTCCAGCTTTTCCAGCTGCTCCCAGCTCTCTGTTTCACATCCCTGTGAAGGTTCCAGTTCTTTCCAGCAGCTCTGGATTTCCTGGGAATCTTTTCCAGCTGCTCCCAGCTCTCTGTTCCACATCTCTGTGAAGGTTCCCTCCTTCCCTGCAGTTCTGGATTTCCTAGGAATCTTTTCCCACTTTCCCAGCTCTCCTTTCCACATCCCTGCCACCTTCTCCCCTCTCTACTCTCAGCCCGAGCCTTGCCTGCCATTCCTTATGCTGACATTTCAATCCCCTCCCATTCCACATTCCCACCCCATTCCCTGACTTCTCCTTTCCCCCTCCAGCTCCCTGTCCCTCGCTGTTTTCCCAGCCTTGCTCCAGAATTTCTCCCTGTGATTCCTTTTCTCACCCTGCCTTGCTCCAGACATTTCTCCTTGTGATTCCTCTTCCTCACCTGCCCTGATCCAGACGTTTCTCCTGTGATTCCTTTTCCTCACCTGCCTGCTCCAGACGTTTCTCCTGTGATTCCTTTCCTCACCCTGCCCTGCTCCAGACGTTCTCCTGTGATTTCTTTTCCTCACCCTGCCCTTGCTCCAGACGTTTCTCCTGTGATTCCTTTTCCTCACCCTGCCCTGCTCCAGACGTTTCTCCCTGTGATTCCTTTTCCTCACCCTGCCCTGCTCCAGACGTTTCTCCCTGTGATCCTTTTCCTCACCCTGCCTGCTCCAGACGTTTCTCCTGTGATTCCTTTTCCTCACCCTGCCTGCTCCAGACGTTTCTCCCTGTGATTCCTTTTCCTCACCCTGCCCTGCTCCAGACGTTTCTCCCTGTGATTCCTTTTCCTCACCCTGCCCTGCTCCAGACGTTTCTCCCTGTGATTCCTTTTCCTCACGCTGCCTTGCTCCAGACATTTCTCCCTGTGATTCCTTTTCCTCACCCTGCCCTGCTCCAGACGTTTCTCCCTGTGATTCCTTTTCCTCACGCTGCCTTGCTCCAGACATTTCTCCCTGTGATTCCTTTTCCTCACCCTGCCCTGCTCCAGACGTTTCTCCCTGTGATTCCTTTTCCTCACCCTGCCCTGCTCCAGACGTTTCTCCCTGTGATTCCTTTTCCTCACCCTGCCTGCCCAGAGTTTCTCCCTGTGATTCCTTTTCCTCACCCTGCCTGTGTGCTGCTGCAGGCTCGCTCTGATTTATTCCCAGGCTCGCTCTGATTTATTCCCGGGCTGGCTCAGCCTGGCAGCTGCAGCTGCAGCCTCAGGGGCTGAGCTCAGGATCACATCCCTGTCACTCCAGTGACATTGCCACTGCTGATTTATTCTGGGCTCTGCTGCTGCCTCTGTTATTTTCCAGTACAAATGACAATTCCCATATTCTCTGCTCTCTCATTCCTGTCTCGTTCCTTCTTTTTTTTTTTTTTTTTTTTTTTTTCCGCTCCAGTCACTGGGGTGGTTTAGTCCAAGAAAAAGTGGTTGGTTTATAAGGGTTTTTCCTGCCTTAGCTAGGTTTGGTTTTCCTCAAAATCTCGTTTTCCCGCCCTTTCCCAAACCCAGACATTCCTTTTTCCCTTTTATTTCCTACTGGGAATGCACTTTGGCTGATTGCCTTGCCTCCTCTTCAGGCTCCTGTTCATCTCTCCCAGAGCTAATGGAGCTGCTTGGCTCCTGAAATTTCTCTCCTGGAAATCCATCATGGATCCTTTCCCAACCCATTTGGCAGAAATCCACGTTAAATGGGGACAGTGCTGTGAAATTCCATCGTGTCCTGGCCCAATAATGTTTTATTTTCCCATCAAATGTGATCTAATTTTAGTCTAAAAGGGATTTGAAGGGGTTGAATCCTTCCCTTGTGCATCCTCTGCTTTAATGAATGTTCTGGAATTGTCCATCTCTCCTGCCCTTTCCAATCCTGGGCCTGGTTTAAGCCAAGGAAACCCTGCTGTGTGTGAGTGCCCTTCCAGGAAATCCCAGAATTAAGGAAGGAAGAGGCCCTGTGGCTCCAGGAGCTCGTGGATATTCCATGGATTAAATAACAAATTACTGAACAGCAATTAAAACACACATAGGGAATCTGGGACTTTGATTTTATACAGAAAAATCTTAATTTTCTCATTTAATAAAGATTTTATTTTTCCTCTTAAACAGGGAATTCTATCAGCCAGGATTTCTGGAAAGGAGACTTGATTAAAAATGCGTTTTCCCCTTGGGTTTCCTTGCTTGGAAAAAAAAACCCAAGTAGCACCAGCAAAGCACAATCCCTTGAAATAATTTCTTAAATTAATTTACTGTGGGGTTGGTGGAATCTTTTTGGGATTGAACAGTGACTGGAGTAAAGAGGGGAATTCCTGACTGTTTTTATATGTTCTGAGGAAGAATTTTCCAGTTACTCTGCCCCTGGCTGGAAGTGCTGTGAGAAGTGAACTCAAAGCTTTTCCTTTGCCACTGGAGCGTGTAGGACACTTCACAGTTCCCTTTTCCCTGGTGTTTCACTCCATGCTGCCTCTCAGGACCTGGGAACAGGTAAATAATGGTGCTGCTAAAGAAAAAAAAGATTGTTCTTGTTGCTTAGCAATTGCTCTCAGCACGCTCCAGATCAGTTTTTGATGAGGAGTTGCAGGCTTGGAAATGTTGGTTCCACCCTAGGAGTTATTTTAATCGAATATATGAGAACTTCCAGCACTTCCAGACTCTTCAGGGAGTTGGGAAGTGGGGTTGGAATCTCACCCAAGTAAAGTTAAACTCCTGAAAGTTTCCTTAATTGTCCTTTTTCTTCCAAGTGGTCTCATTTTCCTGCCAGGCACTTTCCTCCCATCATCTTTTCTGCCTCCTCAACAATTCCTTTGTGTTCCTGATCCCTCTTCCCATGGAATTGTTATCTGGGCTGCAGGAATGATCTGTGCTCATGGCCAGGTCAGTGCAGTCAGGGGGGTTCATGGATTTGTAAAGCTGGCCCTGCACAGCCAGGTCAGTCCAGGCTTGGAAAACAGCCCTGGGAGGGCTGGGAGTGAGGATGGCAGAGACTGGGCTGGATTGTGCCCTGCTCAGGTGAGGCCACACCTGCAGAGCTGCTCCAGCCCTGGGGAATAACAGCAGCAGGACCTGGAGCTGCTGGGGATGGTCCAGAGGAGAAGCTGGAGCTGCTGGGGATGGTCCAGAGGAGAAGTGGAGCTGCTGGGATGGTCCAGAGGAGAAGCTGGAGCTGCTGGGGATGGTCCAGAGGAGAAGCTGGAGCTGCTGCAGGGCTGGAGCCCCTCTGGAGCCAGGCTGGGAGAGCTGGGAATGTTCCCCTGGGCAGGAGGAGGCTCCAGGGAGAGCTCAGAGCTCCAAAGCTCTCCAGGAGAGCTGGGGAGGGACCTGGGACAAAGGATGGGGGCACAGCCCCAGGGAATGGCTGTGAGCTGGGAGAAGATGGATCAAGATGGGATTGGGCAGAATTCCTGGCTGGGAGGGGCTGGGCTGGAATTGCCAGAGCAGCTGGGGCTGTTCCTGGATCCCTGGAGTGTGCCAGGCCAGGCTGGATGGGGCTTGGAGTACCCTGGGACACTGGAATATCCCTGGCACAGTGGAATATCCTTGTATAGTGGATATCCTGCACAGTGGGATATCCTGGGACACTGGAATTCCTGGCACAGTGGAATACCTTGGTATAGTGGGATATCCCTGGGACACTGGAATATCCCTGGCACAGTGGAATATCCTTGGTATAGTGGGATATCCCTGGGACACTGGAATATCCCTGGCACAGTGGGATATCCCTGGCACAGTGGGAGATGTCCTTGGCACAGTGGGAGGTGTCCTTGCCATAGCAGGGGTGGCACTGGGGGGGTCTTTAAGCTCCCCCTTCCCACCCAAACCATTCCATATTCCCTGAACCCTCCCAGGAGCTCTGATGTCCTGGGTGCTCTCTGTTCCCTGCCAGCACGGGGAATTCCTGCCAGGATTTTCCCATGCCAGCTTTCCTGAGTTAGCTCCAGTGTCTGGTTCTCACCACAGCAGCGTGTCTGGCCAGAATTCCAGCAGAAATCCATGGAGACCTGGGAGGTGTTGGCTGCAGGGTCCTGTGTGTGAAGTTGGCAGGGTGAGGGGTGGGAGCTGGAACTCCAGGAGAGTTCTGCTGGGATCCTTCCCAGGGA
Source organism: Sitta carolinensis (assembly GCA_032173965.1). Lineage (NCBI taxonomy): Eukaryota > Metazoa > Chordata > Aves > Passeriformes > Sittidae > Sitta > Sitta carolinensis. The sequence continues at coordinate 29,789,787 of CM063289.1, forward strand.
ATCCTGTCAGGGCAGTGTGCATCCTGGAAGGAGCTGGAAGGTTGGAAAAATCTCCTGTGCTCAGGATCAGCCTTCAGAGTGCTCCAAACATCCTCAGCTTGGGCAGCTCCTGCAGCTCCCTGGGTGGTGACTCTGGAATTCCCTCTTTTCCTGCATTCCCAAGAAAATGGAGCCTTTCTTCCTCCCCAGGCTCCTCTCCCTCCCCATCAGCTCCGTTCTCTGGAATTTCTCTGCCCATCTCTCCAGGCTCTGGGGCTTCCACTTCATCCCTGATTTATGGAGGCATTTCCTTAATGCACACACTGGAAAACACTTAAATTGCTTTTAAAATGTGCTTTCCCTCCATTCTCCCTGCCCTTTGAAAAGCTTCAGGAAAAGGAACAGAAAATTCTTTAACACCAGATGTATCCTCACATTCCCCCCTCCAATATCCCATTAGAGTTAGAAAGTTCATTTTTGTTTCTGTTTGGAATTCCATTTTTTATTTCTGTTAGGAATTCCATTTTTTATTTCTGTTAGGAATTCCATTTTTGATTTCTGTTGGGAATTCCAGATTTTATTTCTGTTGAGAATTCCAGCTCCAAAGCCTTTGTGTTTATTTGATTCCCCCTTCAGCTCCCAGTGCAGTGACAGATCCCAGCCGACCCCATCCAAATTCCTAAGTCACCCCAATATTCCCATTCTGTTGCTGCCTGAACCTCTCGGGATTAAATCCCACTGCAGTTCCAGTGCCCTTAAGCGAGGCTTGGGCAGATATTCTGATTTATTTTGGTTTTTAATAACTGGGAATAGGGCACAGGGTGGGTTGGGTGGGATGGCTGGGAACTCCTCTAGGATAAGGCTGGGCTGGAAGCTGAGGGAGGCACGCTGGTGTTCCTGTCAAGTGTTTTGGGATATTTGATGGAAACCCCACTGGGATGGAGAGGGATGAGGAAAAACCCCACTGGGATGGACAGGGATGAGGTAAACTCCACTGAGATGGACAGGGATGAGGTAAACTCCACTGAGATGGACAGGGATGAGGGAAACTCCACTGGGATTGACAGGGATGAGGAAAAACCCCACTGGGATGGACAGGGATGAGGGAAACCCCACTGGGATGGACAGGGATGAGGGTAAACCCTACTGGGATTGACAGGGATGAGGGAAACTCCACTGAGATGGACAGGGATGAGGGAAACTCCACTGAGATGGACAGGGATGAGGGAAACTCCACTGGGATTGACAGGGATGAGGAAAAACCCCACTGGGATGGACAGGGATGAGGGAAACCCCACTGGGATGAACAGGGATGAGGAAGAACCCCACTGGGATGGACAGGGATGAGGGAAACTCCACTGAGATGGACAGGGATGAGGAAGAACCCCACTGGGATGGACAGGGATGAGGGAAAACCCCTGGAATGGACAGAAACCAGGGATTTGGTGTGGAATTGATGCCTGCACTGTGCAACCAGAGCACTTTCCCCACATGCTCTCCCTGTCTCCTCCTCCTTGAAAAGCATTTCTTGTATTTGCATTTTTGGTCACCGAATTTTGACCAGATTAAAAAATTCCCCTCCCTCAGGGATTTCTTGTGCTCTCACAGCTCCTCATCTTTCACTTCCTTACCTGAATGTTGCTTTTTATCCTTGGAAAAGCAGAGCTCGCTTTCAGTGGCGTTTATATCCAGAGATAAAATTCCTGGGTGTTATTTTCTTTCTCTTTTAAATACATTGACTCTAAAAATTAGTGGAATTAACTTCGCAGGGAGCTGCCAGCTCCCGCACCCTTGGATTTGGCAGTGGTTTGCCCTTTGGCTCTGCATCCCGGGACTGTGGAGCCTTTCCAAGGAGCAGGAATTCCTGCCTGCTTTGTTCCCGCAGAACAGAATTCTTCCTCGCCGTTGTTTTTGTTCCCTTTATCTCCACTCGGAGCGCTCCCCCATCCCTCCCAGAGCCGGGGAGCGCCCGGCAGCGATATCGGGATGTTGGGAATTTTAATTCCCTTAAAATTTCCCGGGAATACCGACCGCTTCCCGCAGGGCAGGACAAGAGTCCGGCTGTCAAAATAACCCCGAGCCAATGAGCGCCGCTTGGGTGGAGCAAAAAGGAATTCTCAATGAAAGCCTGGCCTGAGAGCCCCGCGATTCCCGGCGCTCCTTCCCGCAAATCCGGGGCTCATTCCCGCAAACCGGGCTCATCCGCAATTTGGGCTCATTCCCGCAAACCCGGGGCTCATTCCCGCAAATCCGGAGGTCATTCCCGCAAAGCCGGCTTCTCCGGAGATCGGGCTCATTCCGCAACCTGCGCTCCTCCCGCAAACCTGGGGCTCATTCCCGCAAATCCTGCGCTCCTCCCGCAAACCCGGCGCTCATTCCGCAGATCCAGGGCTCATTCCCGCAAACCCGGAGGTCATTCCCACAAACCCGGGGCTCATTCCCACAATCCCGGCGCTCCTTCCCGCAAATCCGGTGCTCATTCCCGCAAACCTGGGGCTCATTCCCCCAAACCCTGCGCTCCTCCCGCAAACCTGGGGCTCATTCCCGCAAACCCTGCGCTCCTCCCGCAAACCTGGGGCTCATTCCCCCAAACCTGAGCTCCTCCCGCAAACGCGACGCTCATCCCCTCAAACCCGGCGCTCATCCCCTCAAACCCGGCGCTCATCCCTCAAACCCGGCGCTCATTCCCGCAATTCCCGGCGCTCCTTCCCTCCAACCCCGGCGCTCCTCCCGCTCGGCGAGGGCGGGATGCTGGGGCAGAGGGCGATGAATTTTTCATGAGCGGCCAGCGGGAGCATCCTCCCGGGCAGGAGCGGGGCTCCGCGGCCCCGAGCGAGCGGGGGCAGCTCCGCCCCGCCAGCGCTCGGGGGATGCGCGGCCGTGGCCACCGCTGAGCGCTCGCAGCTCGCCCAGCGCCGCGGCGATGACGGCCAGGGAGCCGTGCCGGGAGCTCGCCACTCCCGAGGCCGAGCTTTACATCCGCACTTTCAAGGAGCAGATGCACCTGGAGCTGGAGCTGCCAAGCTGCCCGGGAATAGACCCACGTCGCCAAAGATTTCTCCTCGCAGCTCGCCCAGGAACTCGCCGTGCTTTTTCAGAAAGTTGCTGGTGAATAAAAGCATCCGCCAGCGCCGGCGCTTCACGGTGGCACACACATGGTAAGCTGCGCCCCGGGGTTTGAGCCGGGTTAGGAGCTGTGCTTTGAGCTGGGCACGAGCAGAGCCGGCGCTGCCGGCGGCCAGCCGAGCACAAAAGCAGCCGGGGGATGTCGGACGCGGGGCTTGCACCGCTGGGGTTCCGCCGCCCTTCTCCGGCAGAATTCCAGCCCTTTATTCCCGGGAACAAAGGCAGCAGCCCGCAACTTTGCCAGGCGCCGTGTGCGCGCTCTGCCAGAGCCCGGGGTTTCGTGGCAGAGCCCGGGAATTCATTGCGTGAGCCGGGGATTTATTTCGTAGCCCGTTAGTTTATTGCGGAACTGGTGGAATCATTTCAGAACTCATGGATTGATGGGAGAGCCCAGGAATTCATGGCAGAGCCCATGAATTCATTTTGGATCCCAGGAATTCATGGCAGAGCCCATTAATTCATTTCAAAGCCCAGGAATTCATCTCAGATCCCAGGAATTCATTTCAGAGCCCATCAAATGGTTTCAGGACCTGTGAATTCATTTCAGGACCCATGAATTTGTTTCAGAGCCTGTGAATTAATTTCAGAACCCAGGAATTCATCTCAGAGCCCAGGAATTCATTTCAGAACACATTTCAGAGTCCATGAATTCATTTCAGAACACATTTTAGAACCCAGGAATTTATTTCAGGACCTGTGAATTCATTCCACGAATTCATTTCTGAGCCCAGGAATTCATCTTACAGCCCATGAATTCATTTCAGGACCCATGAATTCCTCTCAGAGCCCAGCAATTCCTCTCAGAGGCCAAGAATTCATCTTAGAACACATTCCAGAGCCCAGGAATTTCTCTCAGAGCCCAAAAATTCATCTCAGAGCCCATTTGAGAGCCCCTGAATTCATTTCAGAGCCCAGGAATTGCTCTCAGACCCTTCAGGATGTGATTTCTTGCTCCCTCTCTCAGCTCAGGCACTCTCGGAGTTCTATCCTGGCAGGGACTGTCAGACAGTTGTTGCTGGTTACAAATCTCCCTCCTTTCTGCCTTTTTTTCCAAGGGGATCCTGGCTGAGAGGTTTCTCCTGCCTCCCCCCAAATCTCTGACCCTCAGGAATCTCTTTGGGTGCCATTCCAGCTGACTGGGGCGGCCTCTGAGCGTCCCTTATCCTGCTGGAACCACAAACAGCCATCAAAAGAGACAGTCAGATCCAGGAAAATCCATGAGGATCTCACTGCTTCATTTCCTAAATTTCCTCCACAGGATCCACCTTTAAAATCCCAAAATCTGCACCAGTTGAGTGTGGGAATTGAACCAGAAAACTTGGAGTAATGTGAATTTTTTAATCCCTCCTCACACAGCCATATAACCATTCCTTTGGAATTCTGGAATTACTTTTCCCATTCCTTTGGAATTCTGGAATTCCTGCTTTTTTTTATTATATTTTTTTTTTTAATGTAAATGGAATCAGTAATAACAACCTCAAGCTGGTAATGAGCTGTAGCAGCTCCCGAGTGTTCTTAGGGATTTTAATTGCTTGGTGTTTGGGGTTCTTCACATTAATTCCCTGGAACATCTGTCCTGGAGCTCATCTGATCCCAGCAGCCAATCCAGAGAAATGAGGGAGAGATGATCCAGCTGGGAATTAGGGGAGCAGGATGGGACCAGACTCAGCATCTGTGTTGTTTGGTGAAAAAAAAAAAAAAAGAAAGAAATCAAATATTTCCTCTGGGGATGGAACTTGGATCAGCTGGTACAGGAGGTGGGATGGAAATGGGAAAAGGGGAAGGTTTGCAGCTCAGTTTTTGGAAGTTTTTAGTACCAGGTGATTTGGAAGGGTTTGAAGCTTAGGTGAGATAGAAATAAATGTAGGAAAATTGGGAAAATCACTTTTCAAAGGTTCCAAGAGTGTCCGAGTGTGAGCACAGCCTCAGCACAAACCCGGCGGAAATTCCATTTCCGTCTCGGAATTTTCAACCTTTCCCTGCGCTCCAGCTTTTCCTGGGAGTGGCTGGAGGGGGTTCCCTGGGTGCTGGGGAATTTGGGATTGGGATGGAGGAATGTTGGGATTGGGATGCAGGAGTGTTGGGATGCAGAAATGTTGGGATGCAGGAATGTTGGGATTGGGATGCAGGAGTGTTGGGGATTGGGATGGAGGAATGTTGGGGATTGGGATGGAGGAATGTTGGGGATTGGGATGGAGGAATGTTGGGGATTGGGATTGGGAGGAATGTTGGGGATTGGGATGCAGGAATGTTGGGGATTGGGATGCAGGAATGTTGGGATTGGGATGCAGGAATGTTGGGGATTGGGATGCAGGAATGTTGGATTGGGATGGAGGAATGTTGGGGATTGGGATGGAGGAATGTTGGGGATTGGGATGCAGGAATGTTGGGGATTGGGATGCAGGAATGTTGGGGATTGGGATGCAGGAATGTTGGGGATTGGGATGGAGGAATGTTGGGATTGGGATGCAGGAATGTTGGGGATTGGGATGGAGGAATGTTGGGGATTGGGATGCAGGAATGTTGGGGATTGGGATGCAGGAATGTTGGGATTGGGATGCAGGAATGTTGGGGATTGGGATGGAGGAATGTTGGGGATTGGGATGCAGGAATGTTGGGGATTGGGATGCAGGAATGTTGGGGATTGGGATGGAGGAATGTTGGGGATTGGGATGCAGGAATGTTGGGATTGGGTGCAGGAATGTTGGGGATTGGGATGCAGGAATGTTGGGATTGGGATGCAGGAATGTTGGGATTGGGATGCAGGAATGTTGGGGATTGGGATGCAGGAATGTTGGGATTGGGATGCAGGAATGTTGGGGATTGGGATGCAGGAATGTTGGGGATTGGGATGGAGGAATGTTGGGATTGGGATGGAGGAATGTTGGGGATTGGGATGGAGGAATGTTGGGGATTGGGATGCAGGAATGTTGGGGATTGGGATGCAGGAATGTTGGGGATTGGGATGCAGGAATGTTGGGATTGGGATGAAGGAATGTTGGGGATTGGGATGCAGGAATGTTGGGGATTGGGATGGAGGAATGTTGGGGATTGGGATGGAGGAATGTTGGGGATTGGGATGCAGGAATGTTGGGATTGGGATGAAGGAATGTTGGGCTGCAGGAATGTTGGGGATTGGGCTGCAGGAATGTTGGGATTGGGCTGCAGGAATGTTGGGATTGGGCTGCAGGAATGTTGGGATTGGGATGCAGGAATGTTGGGATTGGGAGCAGCCTCCCCTGTGCCACTTCCACGTGGTGCCCTCGGTGGGAAGGAATTTCCTGGGGAATAAACGGGCAGGAAACATCAGGCACCCAGCCTGGGAGTTGATCCATGGGGGATTTTAGGAATTTTCTGGACTCTGTAACTTTTCCAGCCTCTAACCAGGGAACTCCTTCCCTCTGCTAAATCAACATTTCCCCCACTCTGATCTTCTGCTCCTTTTTCTTCTCTCCAGTTTTCTGCCTTCCCCTCATTCCTCTTTTTCTTTGGAATAATTGCCTTTTCCAGGCCCTTTCCTGCTTTTCTGACAATCCATGGCAATTCCCTTCTCCTGCTGGTGCTGATGGAATCTGTGTCACCACAGGCTGCTCCTGCATCCCGTCAGATCTTGCCTAGAAAAAAAAAAAAATGAAAGCAAACGTTGAGGTTTATTTTTAAGAATAAGGCCACAATTCCAGCGTTTCCATGATCCAAAGGATTCTTTTCCTCAGGGAAAAGCCTCCAGACCTGTGTCAGTCTCATCCCTGCCAGCTCCAAACCTGGATCCCATCTCCATTCCCAAAAAAAGACCAGCACAAACCCTTGAGCCTTTGGGGTTTGCTCCTCCAGAACCCTCCAGGCTCATTCCTCTCTCACTTTGCCTCGGAGATCCCACAATTCCAGACTCTCCTTCTTCCTTTGAGCATTCCCATTGCATCCCTCGGTGCATTCTGGGGAAAAAAAGGCAGGAGCCATGGAAATTTTGGACATTTGCTTTATTTGGTTCTTCTTTTTAGGGTCAGGATTAAAAGTGCAAGAGACAGGATTTTTGTTCGGGCTTGGATGTTGATTATTTTTTAATTCCTGTTCCAGCCTCACTGACTGTGAGTGCTTCTGCACGCGAAGGTAACAAGGCAGAAACGGAGCTGGGAGATTTTTTGGGATCTTTTTAAGCCTAAACTTCCCAATTATGAGGTGCCAACAAATTTATTTTAACTTTTAACTCAATAATTAACGACTTATGTTCTACACTGTGGAATTTCTCCAGAGGTTTGGTGTTGGTGGTGGAGGAGCTCAGGTGCTCCTGGGGGTCCCTGGAATTGATTAAATCCATGGTTTTTTCTGGTGGTGCTGATGGAATTGATAAAATCCATGAATTTCTCCAGAGGTTTGGTGGTGCTGGAGTTGATGAGATCCATGAATTTCTCTGGTGGTTTGGTGGTGCTGAAGTTGATGAGATCCATGAATTTCTCTGGTGGTTTGGTGGTGCTGGAGTTGATAAGATCCATGAATTTCTCTGGTGGTTTGGTGGTGCTGGAGTTGATGAGATCCATGAATTTCTCTGGTGGTTTGCTGCTGATGGAATTGATAAAATCCATGAGTTTCTCCAGAGGTTTGGTGTTGGTGGTGGAAAGACTCAGGTGCTCCTGGTGGGTCCCTGGAATTGATTAAATCCATGATTTTTTCTGGTGGTTTGGTGCTGATGGAATTGATAAAATCCATGAGTTTCTCCAGAGGTTTGGTGTTGGTGGAGGAGCTCAGGTGCTCCTGGTGGAATTGATATTATCCATTAATTTCCCTGGAGGTTTGGAGTGCTGGGATTGCTGAAATCCATGGATTTCTCCAGGGCTCAGGTGCTCCTGGTGGAATTGATATTATCCATGGATTTCCCTGGAGGTTTGGAGTGCTGGGATTTCTAATATCCATGGATTTCTCCAGGGCTCAGGTGCTCCTGGTGGAATTGATATTATCCATGGATTTCCCTGGAGGTTTGGAGTGCTGGGATTTCTAATATCCATGGATTTCTCCAGGGCTCAGGTGCTCCTGGTGCCTCCCTGTGCCACCCCCGGCGTGTCCCGCTCTGCTCAGGTGACCCTGCCCAGCTCTGGCATTCCCAAATGGAATCCCGATCCCAAATCCAAGCTCTCCTGGCCGCCTTCTCCCAGGATTTGGCCTGGAGGAGCTGCTCGCTGCTTTTGAGCCAAACCCAGAGTCTGTCTCTGGGTGATCGCCGAGGTCTTTCCCAACCTCGGGGATTCCGGGATTTCTCGGGCTGCGCCGTTGGAGCCGTTCCCACTCCGCCCCGTATTTAGCAGGATGCATTCCCACATCCCAGTGTTGGGAACACCCTTGGCTGTGCTTTGATGAGCTGCTCTGCTTGTGTTTCTCACCCTCTGTTGATGTGATTTCGAGCTGCTTTTCCCACTTTGGAATAAAAAGCCGGATGATTCCCGTGTTTCCCGCAGCTCCTCTTGCAGGCTGGGGCTGCTGGTGTTGCTCGATTCCCCACGGAAAGATCCAGGAGAAACAAACCGAAGGGAAAAAGATGGGGGGAAAACCAGAAGGTTCCTCATTTTTTTCTCGGCTGAGTGTTTTCTCCCATCTGTCTGCATCTCCAAGGAGAATTCCTGAGCCTTGGAGGAGGGACACAGAGGTGAGGAGGAGACAGAAACAAGCCCACACAACAACCACAGCTGTGCCATCCCTACAGCTGCTCTCCAGGGAAATTGGCTCCCAGCCCTGCCTGAATCCATGGAAAACAGAAAGGAGCAACTTCCTCCATCCCTCAGCCACAGATGTGGGAAAAGCTGGTGTTAAAATAGTGCCCAGCTGTTGGAAATTCCAGCAAAATACGACAGATCCTTGGATTAATAATTGGGGTTTGGTGGGTTCAGCCATTCCCTGGGAAGGGGAAAGAGGAAAGGAGCAGATTCCTCCTCAGAGGAATGATTTCTGGAGTTTTAGTCCCTTTAAATAGACTTCAATCCCTAGAAAAAGGGTTTTTAATGTTGGCAGCGTCCAAATCTCTGAGGAATAAACATTCCCAAAGGATCCTGGAGGATCCCTGGCTTCCAACCCTCACACGTTGGAAATTCCCTGTGGTAAAAAGAGTTTCTCCAGGAGGTTTTCCTGCTGGATTTGGCTTTGGTGGAAGTGTTAAAAGTGTGGAATTCCCTGGTGGGGCTGTGTTTTTGGGATGAGCACTCCCATGTGTTTTTGGGATGAGCACTCCATGTTTGGGCTGTGTTTTTGGGATGAGCACTCCATGTTTGGGCTGTGTTTTTTGGGATGCACACTCCCATGTTGGGGCTGTGTTTTTGGGATGAGCACTCCCATGTTTGGGCTGTGTTTTTGGGATCAGCACTCCATGTTGGGGCTGTGTTTTTGGGATGCACACTCCATGTTTGGGCTGTGTTTTTGGGATCAGCACTCCCATGTTTGGGCTGTGTTTTTGGGATGCACACTCCCATGTTTGGGCTGTGTTTTTGGGATGAGCACTCCCATGTTTGGGCTGTGTTTTTGGGATGCACACTCCCATGTTTGGGCTGTGTTTTTGGGATGAGCACTCCCATGTTGGGGCTGTGTTTTTGGGATGAGCACTCCATGTTTGGGCTGTGTTTTTGGGATGAGCACTCCATGTTTGGGCTGTGTTTTTGGGATGAGCACTCCCATGTTTGGGCTGTGTTTTTTGGGATGCACACTCCCATGTTTGGGCTGTGTTTTTGGGATGCACACTCCCATGTTGGGGCTGTGTTTTTGGGATGAGCACTCCCATGTTGGGGCTGTGTTTTTGGGATGAGCACTCCATGTTTGGGCTGTGTTTTTGGGATGAGCACTCCATGTTTGGGCTGTGTTTTTGGGATGAGCACTCCATGTTTGGGCTGTGTTTTTGGGATGAGCACTCCATGTTTGGGCTGTGTTTTTGGGATGAGCACTCCATGTTTGGGCTGTGTTTTTGGGATGCACTTGGCTCCACTCACTTCCCAGGGCTGCCTGTGGCAGACTCATTCCTGCTTTGGCATCCTTTAGGGACTGAGTTTTGGCTTTGCTGCAGATCTTCCTGTTCCTTGATCCCTTTTTGGGGTTGTTTTGGTGGTTTTTAGCTTTATTTAGTTCTGAATAATCCTGGTGTTTTATTTGGATTGGGATCTGGAGATGGCAGAATCATTAAACCAGGATGGTTTGGGATGAGAGTGGCCTCAAAAATCACCCCATGCCCCCCCTGCCGTGGGCAGGACACCTTCCACCACCCCTGGTTGTTCCAGAACATCTCCACCACTGCCCTGGGAGCCTTTTCCGATGGATCAGAGGCTTTTCCATGAAAAAATTCCCTGGATATCCAACCTGAACATCAACCTGGGGCTGTTCCCTCTCCTCCTGTCCCTGTTCCTGGAGCAGATCCCAAATCCCCCCAGCTGTCCCCTCCTGGCAGGAGTTGTGCAGAGCCAGAAATTCCCCCTGAGCCTCCTTTTCTCCCATTTTTTTCCCTAGGATTTTCTGTATTTTCTTAAAATGTTGTGTGCTGCAGCTCCAAAAGCTTTAATGAACCCTGCAGGTGAGAATTGCAGGATGATGGACAACTTCATTTGCTGAAAGTTGCCTTCCCTACAAATAACAGGAAATTAGCTTTTCCATGTTATTGGATTCATTATTCCTGAGCTAACTGGAGGAGCTGAGCCTGGTGCATTTCGGGGCTCATTCCACAAAAAATGAGGTTTAAGGGAACTCAGCAGTGTTCAAAGGCAGCCAGGCCTTGTAGGTTCAAAGATATTTTCAGATTTCTGTCCCTTAAAGCATCATAGAAGTTAAATTTTGTGTTATTAATTAGAGTTGTCAATGCAGCAAGCCTTGGGAACATGGACAAGGCTCCCTGGAATTCTGGGGTGTCGGAGCAGGGCTGGACTGGGTGATTGATCCCTGGGGGTCCCTTCCCACTTGGGGTATCCTGTGATTTTATCCTGCTTGGATAAACTGTCCTCTTGCTAATCTAGGGGTTCTTTTATCCTGTGGTTTTTCTGAGGAAGGGGGAGAAAGAATGGAAAAGCATCAAATACGAAATGTGGAATTTCAGGGAGGGGTTGGCAAGGAGCACAGGATAAGGCCAAGAGAGAAGGGCAATTAAATCCAGGTCTGGTGCTGTTCAAACACCCTAAAATTCTGGGAAAAATAAGGAAAATTCCCAGCATGAGTAACTCCTGATCCTCATCCTTCTTCTCTCCATAACCTGGGAATTTATCCTGGAATTGCTGGTGGATTTTGGCATGCTGGACAGTGTTTTATAGCTGAGTTTTCCCTTCGTGGCTGTCTGAAAGTTCTGAAAGCAAATGGTAATTAGAGACCTGGGATCACTCTAAATTAATGATGGCAGGAGCTGAGGATCCAGCTGTTTTCCAGAGCTTTCTCTTGTCCTTAGGGAACATCCTTTGCACTCGGGGTTGTCAGGCTGGCTCCTCTGCCCAGCCTTTCTGTGGGGCTGGGGCAGGAGGACAAATGGCCCTGGTGTCACCTCCCCCAGGGGCCCAGCTCCTTCCACTGCTGCTGGGCTCGGTGTTCCCCTTTTCCAGGAGTTTCCTGTGGGGTTAAACCCCTGGATCTGTTTGGGAACAAACCCCCAGAGAGGTCACAGCCTGCTCATAAAGGATGAGTTTGGGGTTGGTGCTGTTTGGTATCAGTTTTATCTGGAGCCTCCTTCAGCTGCACAGGAGATGGATAAAAGCAGCAAATGGATTTCTGAGGCAGAGCCAGGGACAGCATTTATGGATTTGGTTTTCCCCACAAAGACAGCTGGGAACAGAGGAGGAATTATGTCCTCACCACAAAAAAAAAAAAGAGAAAAACAAACCACAAAAACCTCAGACGACTCCATTGTTGTATAACTGATATTTGGCAGACAAATATCTCCATAAATTTGGAGAGGAGCCCATGAGGAACAATCCTGCTGTCTCAGGAGGGTTCTGGTGATCCTGGTGGGATAATGGCAAAGGAGGAACAAGAGGGAGGAGTGGGACAGGATGGAGGAGATGGAATGAGAGCTGGGGTGGTGAGCAGCCCCCTCTGTGCCCAGACCTGAGCTGCAAGGGTCTCCCTGGGCTCCAGTGTCATGGCAAGCTCCAATCTGGCATCCAGACTCAGCTGCTGCTGTGTTTTCCCAGCTTTTTCTTCCCTACAAACACAAAGTTCTCTTCTCCCACCCTGCCTCCAGCACCACCACCTTCCCCAATCCCCCAGACTTCATTCAGACTTTGGATTTTCAGGCAGAGGTTGATGGAAATCTGCTCTGCTGCACTTCCAAGCTGCCTGCAAGGAGAAGAATCCTGAAATGTCAGCCCTTGCTATTTTTACAGCCTTTCCCAGGAAGCAGCTCCAGCTCTGCTGTCTGCAGTCGGGATCCAACGGATCCTGTTGGGCTGGGCTTTGGCAGTTGCTGTTTTACAGGAAAAAAAACAAAACTCCTGTAGCAACTCGTGGCTGCCTCAGTTGATCAGCCCCGGGTGAAGGGAATGGGAATAACCCTCAGCCAGGCTTGGAATGCACCAGGAGCTTTGGGGAACAGCCTTGAGGCTTTGGGTTGGGATTTCCTGCGTTTGGGATCTGGGAATGACAGAATCCTGCAATGGTTTGGGTTGGGAGGGACCTTACAGCTCATCCCATGGGCAGGGACAGCCTCCAGCAGCCCGGGATGCTCAGCCAGCCTGTGCTGGAATATTCCCATGGGATTCCTTGGCAACAACAACCAGGTCTCCAAGGAGGGTGAAGGAAAAAACGTCAGGGCTCTGTGGGGTGGGGATCCCTCCTGAGAGGTTGTTTTGTGGGAATTGTTGGGATTTTGTGGGCGTTGTTGGGAATTCGCGTTTCCCTGCTCGCAGCCTTTGGCTGGGAATCGCCTCCAGCTGGGCTCACATCAGCTCAGATCCACTCAAAGGACTTAAATTGATGTTAGGCACAAAGAGAAACTTGACAAATATTGTGAATTAAATGCATGGATCTATTGTGTAATAAGAGATGGAGAAATCAGGAATTCTCCTCGTGGGCTGGGCTGATAATTGGATTTGTCAGAGAATTCCTGTCCATCCCATCTGGATCACTCATCCCCACCCCTTCTGCCACTGGACATCATTTCCACTCAAACCCCATTCCCACTCACATCTCAGACCAGTCTTCTTATTAATTTTGCTGTTAATTAACTTATTTTCACTGATTATTTAAATCTCAAAAGCACAATTGAATGGGGAACCAGGATTTGCTTCAGTGCTGGAGGGTGGGAGAGGAACAGCAATGGTGGGAATTGATCTTAGAGGACTTCTCCAACATTTCTGGGATTTTAAGGAGCAGGAAATAATCAGGCACAATAATTAGAGTTGCTTTATTAACAGTGTAAATAATGAGGATGGAAGCAAGCTCAGAAATATTTGGGGTTGATGTTTTCAATACTCATTTCGAGTTTCGTGCGTGGCAATATGAGGGAAAAATTCACAAATCTCGAAGAGATGGAATTTATGAGTTAAAATTCACAAAACCAGTCAAAACTGGTGTGAACTGGGAGTGACTGGAGAGCTCAAGCTGGACATTCAAATCTCAGGCATTTCCTTGTCTGGTTGGGTTTTATATTTATTCAATTCTCCCCACTGTGTTTTATTGATAAAAATCAAACTATCGAGTTATTCCCGATAAACCGCTCTCCTTGCCTTTATTCCGATTTCTCCTAAATCCGAAGTTTTTTGGCTCAAAGCAAGCGTTCCCCGTGCAGTCAGCACCCCGGGTTGATCCCGGCCGAAGCACAATTCCAGGCTCAGCTTTTGTCACTTTGTCACCTCGCAGGGGTGGTGACACAAACAGTGACACAAACCGGGGCTGGCATTGCCCCAGGCACACTCGGCCGCCTTGCAGTTTTTTCCCAAAGATAACAAGCTGAGCTCCAATTCTGCTTTCACTTCCCATTCGTGGCTCAGGGAGAAAATAAAAAAGGGATGAGAAGAAATCGAAGCAGATTATTAAATGTGCCTTTTAGCCCGGGAACACTCCAGGCAAAAATCAGGATGCTTTAAGGAATATCTGGGGGAGGAAAAAAAAAACCTGTGGTGTTTAGAGGGGAAAATAGAATATTTAATGTGGTTTTGTTGAGTTTAAAACGGCTGGGGGCTTGGGGAGAGCCAAGCTCTCTATTTGGCTAAATAGCTGATGAATAATTCAGGGTCACTAATTTAGGCAGTCTGTCATGTAGCTGAAAATGCAGCGGTTTGGGCTGTAAACAAAGAGAATAAACAGCCAGCGTTTAACCAAACCCCGGATTCAGGGCTTGGAGCCTGTGGACCTTTGAAGGGCACCAGCTCTTGGCTGACACAGGGACAGTTTAATTAGCATGGATTTTTTCGAGTAGTCAACATTAAAATCTCTCCCCAGAAGCTGTAATTTGAATTCCATACCATTATATCCCTAAAGCTCCCGGGTTTATGGGGAGAAAAGTTTGGGTCCAAGCACACGGTGGAATTTCAGGAGCTCCGTTTTTATCCCGTGATTCCACGGAATGGTTTTGTGGATCGGAATGTCTGAGGAATTTCATTGCTGTCCTGTGCCAGGCCTGATCGGGATCTGCAAAACAAAGGGGAGGATGTTCCCTGGTGAGCCCGCAGCCTTAATTAACGCGATTAACAAATACAATTACCACGGAGAAAGGTTAAAAAGAGATAGGAGAGATAAAAGCAGAGCTCCGCGAGGGACGGGGCTGAAAGCAGCGATGTTACTGTTCGATCCGGGGAGCAGCAGCCGCGGAGCCAGGGGCTTTTCCCAGCTCCAAATATCCCAGATGTTTTCCCAAGTTCCCCAGATGTTATTCCCAACTCCACGTGCCCCAGATGTTCTCCCCAGCTCCAAGTTCCCCAGATGTTTTTACAAGTTCCCCAGATATTTTCCCCAGTTTCAAGTTCCCAGATATTTTCCCCAATTCCAAGTTCCCCAGATGTTTTTCCCAACTCCAAATGCCCCAGATGTTCTCCCCAGCTCCAAGTTCCCCAGATGTTTTTACAAGTTCCCCAGATATTTTCCCCAATTCCAAGTTCCCCAGATGTTTTTCCCAACTCCACGTGCCCCAGATGTTCTCCCAGCTCCAAGTTCCCCAGATGTTTTTACAAGTTTCCCAGATGTTTTCCTCAATTCCAAGTTCCCAGATGTTTTCCCAGCTCCAAATGCCCCAATACTTTCCCAGCTCCAAGTTCCCCAGATGTTCTTCCCAGCTGAATTTCCCCAGATGTTTTTCCCAGCTCCAAGTTCTCCATATATTTTTCCCAGCTCCAGGTGCCCCAGATGTTTTCCCCAGCTCCACACGCCCCAGGTTCTTTTCCCAGCTCCACGTACCCCGTTTCCATCCTGGCTCTGCTGCTCTCATTTTCCAGGAGCTGGAATGCTGCATTTCCAAGTCCCAAGGGAATTCCTGAGCCCGGAGAGCAGGGGATTGTAACAGGGCTCACCTTTCCAGGCAGATGCAGTTGGAGGCATTTGGGATTTATGGGAAGGCAGAAATCCCCAGGAAATGTTTGTTGTACTTGGAAATCTCCCTTTAGTTCCCATTCCAGTGTGATCCCAGTGTAGGGAATTTTGTGATATTCCCATGGACAAATATCTCTTTATTTCCCATTATAGGGTGATCTCAGTGTAGGGAATTTCCTGATATTCCCATGGACAAATCTCCCTTAAGTTCCCATTCCAGTCTGATCCCAGGGTAGGGAATTTTGTGATGCTCCCATTGGACAAATATCTCTTTATTTCCCATTCCAGTGTGAATCCAGTGTAGGAGAATTTCCTGTATTATTATCCCATGGACTAAAATATCTCTTTATTTCCCATTCAGTGTGATCCAGTGTAGGGAATTTCCTGATATTCCATGGACAAAATCTCTTTATTTCCATTTGGGTGATCCCAGTGTAGGGAATTTCCTGATGTTCCTGTTGACAAATTCCCTTTAGTTTCCCATTCTGGTCTGATCCCAGGGTAGGGAATTTTTCTGATGTTCCTATTGGACAAACAACTCTTAATTTCTCATTCAGTCTGATCCAGCAGAGAATTCTATATTCCATGATAAATTCCTTTGTTCCCATCAGTCTGATCCAGGGAGAATTTCCTGATATTCCTATTGGACAATAACTCTTTATTTCCCACTCCATTGTGATCCCACTGTAGGGAATTTCCTGATATTCCCATTTGGGAATCCTGTAGCTTGTAAGAATTAAGTGGATGCTCTGCACTGAGGGAAAACTGCTCCAAAAATCCCAGCTAATTTTACCTGAGACATAACTAAGCAGTAATTATTTAGAATTTCAGAGCTGTCCCTCCAGTGGCCTTTATTTGGGACAGACATCTCCTTCAAATCCCTTTTTCCTCGATTTTTACTGCTCCAGCTGTGGCTTTTGGGGGTATAATTCCATCAATTTGTTGATTTAGATGGGGCTGGGTTTTTTTTTTATTTCCCTAGGGAGCTGGGCTGGGAGGATTTTGTGTTGCAAAATCGACCTGTGCATCTCCATGAATTAAATTATGTGAGAACTGTGACTGCTTTTGTCACCAATAATTCCTGCCTCGAGCAGGATATTAAAGAGGACAAATGAATCCAAAACAAAACCACCACCAACCACACATTTTTAAATTTGACTTCCTGAATGTTCAATTAATTGTTGACTGAGATTTATTTTATTTTTTTTGGGGAGGGGGGGTAGATTGGGTTGGGGCTGTACTTTCAATTAAGCTTTTGTGGGTTTATTTTGCATGCAGGGGAAGATCCTGCCCGATTTTTGAAAAGGTCACCACCATTAATCATTTCAGGAAGGCAAGAAAATATTCGAGTAATGACTCAACTGAAAGGAATAACCAAGATTAAAAGCTTCTTAGTGCTTAATAAGTGTGATCTTGATTAATTCATGTTTTTGTGGGAAAGGTTTGAACACTGAGCTGAAAAATAGCTTTTTTTTTTTTTTTGGGGGGGGGTGTTATTGGGTTTTAGGGTTTTTGGCTCCATTCCACAGTACAAAAATTGGAGATTGATGAGAAGCAGTAGCAGGTCCCTGATGCAGCCATTCCTGAGCTGGAATTGTCACAAATGTATTTTCCAGGAGATCATTTGGGGATGGCAAAAAACGCTCCCAGGTCTCATAGGAACGAGATCCTGGTTTCATTCTCTGTCATCCTTTTTAGTTTGAGTCATCCTTTCAGCACCACCAAAAAAAAAAAAAAAAAAAAAAAAAAAAGGGAATTTTGAAAATGATCCAACCCATTTCCACAGCTTGGGATTGCTGTTAAATAGGATGTATGGATAGAATACAAACAGAGGATTGGCCATCTTTGTAGGAATTCAGAGTTGTTTTTCCTTCCCCTCCCCCCAAAATCTGGGATTCCTGGCTGAGCACTGAAGGATTTATCATCATAATATTCGGGTATTGTATTTTTTATTACCTGCCCTGTGTTTAAATGCATTTTTAATGCACTAAATCATCAGGACTATTCATATTTAGTAAATACAGCAGCCTAGAAAGGGTTTTTTTTTAATAATCCACACTTCTATTCTGTATTTCATTCCATTATTCCTGGTAATACTTTTGTCTTGCACATCTCTAAGATGATTTTTTCTTTTTTTTTTTTTCTTTTTTTTTGGTATTAATACCTGCTAACAATTGTTGACAATCACCATAAGTATTTTAGCTAAAAGAGGGCTGTTTTCTTATCTTAATCCTTCTCCATCCCAATCCCAGGGGGGTTTTATGCTGGTTTTTTATTTCCTTTCAAACCCAGCTCCTCGTTTCAGGTGTGAACGTTGAATTTCCGTGCCTGAGGTGTCCCTGTTGTGCTAATTTCTCCCAATAAACCAGGGAATTTGGAATGCTTCAGCCACATGACCCAAAGAATCCAATTTCCTCCCAGGGTCCTGCTGCTCTTGCATCTCTCTAATGCATTTTCCTGTAGACAATTTGTTGAGCTGAGGATTTAATCAGCTGGAACATCTATTTTTGATCCTGCTTTTACCAGGCTGGGCTTCGGAGGGAGTGGATGAATTTGCACTCCAGCTGAGGTGAAAAATGTCACAGTTCTCATCTCAGTTTTTTAGAATAACAAAGTGCATTGTGGGAACCAGGACTTCCTTCTGACTGTGCTGGGAAAATTGGTAAGAATTTAGATAGAATGGTAATTAGCAGATCACAGGGTGAAAAGGGAGAATTTTGGGGATTTATAGGGAGAGATCAGGGGACAGAGATGGAGAAAATGTCCCTGTTCTTCATCTCATCTTCTCCATCTTCTGGGGATGTTCTTCATCTCATCTCCTCCATCTTCTGGGGATGTTCTTCATCTCATCTTCTCCATCTTCTGGGGATGTTCTTCATCTCATCTTCTCCATCTTCTGGGGATTTCTTCATCTCATCTCCATCTTCTGGAGATGTTCTTCATCTCATCTTCTCCATCTTCTGGGGATTTCTTCATCTCATCTCCATCTTCTGGGGATGTTCTTCATCTCATCTTCTCCATCTTCTGGGGATTTCTTCATCTCATCTTCTCCATCTTCTGGAGATGTTCTTCATCTCATCTCCTCCATCTTCTGGGGATGTTCTTCATCTCACCTTCTCCATCTTCTGGGGATGTTCTTCATCTCATCTTCTCCATCTTCTGGGGATGTTCTTCATCTCATCTTCTCCATCTTCTGGTGGTGTGGCACATTTTGGTTGGTGTAGAATAAAAATGCACTGTCCAATGGAGTTAATAGATACTGGAGAGTTATTGTAAATAAAGCACATATCATTTTTAGTATAAAAGATTGCACTGCCCAAAGGGGAAGGAGTTTTGAGTTTGTCACAGCCTGGCCTGCAAGGAAGATCTCAGCAGGCCAGAGCCACAAACGTGAGCTAACAAAGAATATAAAGGATCTATTTATATAAAGAATATAAAGAATAAACAATCCTTGAACAAGAGGACAGATCTCAGGCTCTTCTTCAGCCACTGGGCTGGGGAAACATGAGATTTCACAGAGACAAATAAAGTCAGGTGGAAGCCAAGCTCAGAAACCAAGCCCAGAAACAAACCCAGAAAAACCATCATTTTATATTTTAAAAACCTGGCAGTGCACCTTCATATTTGCTAATATTTTTCCAGGGCCTGCCTTGAGCTCTGAGAGCATTTTGCACTGCTCTAATCCTTCTCTGGACTGGTTTTCACTGGTGTGACACGTGTGGCTCCCCCTGCCAGCCTTGGATTTCCGTGCCCTGCACGAGATTAGTGTGCAGCTCAGCGAGCTGGAGTCTCCTGAGGACACAGCAGGAGGAATTCTCTGTGCTTGGCTCTTTCTGAACTTCAGGGGCTTCACCAGCATCCAGCCTGGGGCTGCTGTCCCTCCCCTTGTCCCTTTGGGGTGTGAGTGCCCAGGGGAAGGGACAACCTGAGGGGTTCAGCTTTTCTGTTTGGCTGGTTTCTATTGGGGTTTTGCTATTTTCTATTTTCCATGTATTTGTGATCCTGTAATTCTTTAGTGTACAGCTCTAAATTCCATGTACGGTGTCAGCCGCTGCTTTCCCGTTTTAGCATGAATGAAAAGTTCATTCCATGAAAAATTCTCTATTTTTCATACATTTGTGATCCTGCAGTTCTTCAGTGTGTAACTCTAAATTCCATGTACAGTGTGAGCTGCTGCTTTCTCATTCTAGCTTTGCTATTTTTCATGTATTTGTTTGTAGTCCTGCAGTTCTTTAGCGTGTAACTCTAAATTCCATGGTCTGCACTGGTCTGTACTGGGAGCACTGGTCTGTACTGGTCTGTACTGGTCTGTATGGTCTGTACTGGTCTGCACTGGTCTGCACTGGTCTGTACTGGTGTCACTGGTCTGCACTGGTGTCACTGGTCTGCACTGGTCTGCACTGGTCTGCACTGGGCTGTACTGCTCTGTACTGCTCTGTACTGCTCTGTAACTGGTCTGTACTGGTCTGTACTGGTGGCACTGGTCTGTACTGGTCTGCACTGGTCTGTACTGCTCTGTACTGGTCTGTACTGGTCTGTACTGGTCTGTACTGGTCTGTACTGGTCTGCACTGGTCTGTACTGGTGGCACTGGTCTGTACTGGTCTGCACTGGTCTGCACTGGGCTGTACTGCTCTGTACTGCTCTGTACTGGTCTGTACTGGTCTCTACTGGTCTCTACTGGTCTGTACTGGTCTGTAACTGGTCTGTACTGGTCTGTAACTGGTCTGTAACTGGTCTGTACTGGTCTGTAACTGGTCTGTAACTGGTCTGTAACTGGTCTGTACTGGTCTGCACTGGTCTGTACTGGTCTGTACTGGTCTGTACTGGTCTGTAACTGGTCTGTAACTGGTCTGTACTGGTCTGTAACTGGTCTGTACTGGTCTGTACTGGTCTGTACTGGTCTGTACTGGTCTGTACTGGTCTGTAACTGGTCTGTACTGGTCTGTATGTTGTACTGGTCTGTACTGGTCTGTAACTGGTCTGTAACTGTCTGTACTGGTCTGTACTGGTCTGTGCTGGTCTGTAACTGGTCTGTAACTGGTCTGTACTGGTCTGTGCTGGTCTGTGCTGGTCTGTACTGGTCTGCCCGGGCAGGCACAGCAGCAGGGCTGCAGGTGGCCCCTGGCTCTCATGGGATTTCATTCCAGTTTCTCCCATCCAGGATTTGGGGTTTGGGATTTGGGGTTTGGGGTTTGGGATTTGGGGTTTGGGATTTGGGGTTTGGGATTTGGGGTTTGGGGTTTGGGATTTGGGGTTTGGGGTTTGGGATTTGGGGTTTGGGATTTGGGGTTTGGGGTTTGGGATTTGGGGTTTGGGGTTTGGGATTTGGGATTTGGGGTTTGGGATGGCTCCAGAGGGGTTTGGGTGCAGAGGGACGCGGGCAGAGGAGGTGGAGCAGAGGGAAGGAGCCACACATTCCATTAAATACGATTGAAATTAAGGGGAAGGGTTTTTAATTTCCAGAGGGCAGGGCTGGCTGGGATCTGGGGAGGAAATCGTGCCCAGGGAGGGTGGGGAACCTGGAATGAACTTCCCAAATCCCAAGGATCCCAAAACCAGGCTGGAGCAGCCAGGGATGGGGAGCCATGGCAGGGCTGGCTCTGTGCTCCCAAATTTCTCCCAGGTTGTGTTTGTAGGGGGTTTTTTTGGGGGTTTCTTTTCCTGGCAAAGCAATATTCCAGAGCAGCATGCTGTGTTTGAGGCAGGAGCAGCCCCGATCCAGTAATTACACCCAAAAACGTTCAGGTTCATCTCCTGGTTTTAATTGGGTTTGGGTCCCTTCAGGAGCCCCCTGGGGATAATTCTGTGGAGAAGTACAGTGTGATCACTTTATTTCTTCATTCCCAAGATGTCTTTGTGTGTACCACGGCTAAACCTGCGACTCCTGGCAGTGTTCTGGATTTTATGAGTTGGGGAAAACAATTTCCAATTTCCTTCCATTAATGCACTAAATTTTAACGGCTGAAAATATCCACAGAGGGTCCTGGTGGAGTACAAGTGAAAATTGTTCTGGTTTTGTTGTTGAAATAAGAATTGGAGATTAAGCAGTGCCCAATTTTCAGTCGTTGTGTGGTTGGGGGCAGTTGATCTCTGATAAAAACGTGGCTGAAACCCAGGAATTTCCAACATAAATCCCAGTTCTTTATTTTGCTTCCAGCACAAATTGGCCGAGGGTTTTTCTTCCCGTGCCTATGGGTGAGTTTTGAACTGAGCACAGCACGAAGGGAACCTGCAGTTCCCATGAAATATTTCACTGTTAAATTCCTTTATTATGGATGTTCACAGTCATCCCATTAATTCTTGCTGGGATTTCAGTAGTTTTTCCCTAATGGAATTAATAATATTGCAGAGAGAAATTGTTTGTGTCTCTGGGGCTTTGCTGGATGCTGTGCTCAGGATTTATGGGCACTGAGTGTGTCTGGTTTGTTGTTTGCCAGTGCAAACCCTGGAATAAAGGTTTGTGGAAGCTCTCTTGGATCTCGCCACAATTAGGTGGAAATTCTGATGGGAAAACAGAGGGGAAGGAGATGGAATTTGGAGATTTTTGCCTCCTCTTGGCTGCTGAGCATACCTGGGCACAAAGGATTTCAGACTTTCTGTGCTGACAGGGAGTGAGCCTCAAAAATCCACTGCGTTTAACCTAAAACCATGGAAAAGGCTCCCAAAACTGGATAATAGCACTGGGATTGTGTGGAGTTCAATACAAGTGTGTTATATATCACAGGGTGAGAGATTGAGAATTTAAGATTGTAGATTATAGAAATATATACGTAACAAAGTGTAGGGTTTAGGTAAATTAATCCTTTTTCTTCACAAGTTTGGGTGATTTTATGTGATCAGTTAGAAAAATCCACGGCGCAAAACATGAGTTAGTAATTATTAGATTAAAAGTTAAAATAAATTAATTTAGTCTTGTAACCAACGAGACAAACAAGAATTCCATCTCTTTTAATCCTAAAAATTTCTAATCCTAACCTTAAAAAAAAAAAAAAAAAAAACAGAGAAAAGCAGAGAGTTCCCTACAGGTGCCCAGGGCAGGGAATTTTTCTATTCCTGGAGGTGCGACCATCCCGCGGTTGTTTCCCTGGGATTTTGGGTCTCTTAGACACACCTGGCAGGTGAAGCTGAATCCCAAACCTCCCCTGGGGGCTGTTTAAAAGCTTTGAATCCTAACCTTAAAAAGAAAAAAACAAACAGAGAAAAGCAGAGTTCTCCACAGGTACCCAGGCAGGGAATTTGCTGTTCCTGGAGCTGCAACCATTCCACGGTTGTTTCCCTGGGATTTTGGGTCTCTTGGCAGACACACCTGGCAGGTGAAGCTGAATCCCAAACCTCCCCTGGGTCTTGTGGGCGATCCTGTCACGAGAGATCGATTTTCCCCCTTTATTTCAGTGAATCCAGCACATCCAGGGCTGATTTTGCCCTTTGAGGAGCATGACTGTGACGATGATTCACGGCCGCTTCCTCCGAGGCATTCCAGCAGAGGAGTCACAATCACAGAGCTCCCGTTTGCTGCAGCAAACAGCCAGGACACAAATTGGAATTTATTAATCCGAGCTGCATCTGCTCAATTAGAATTGTTCAATTAATTTTCAGGGGGTTCTGAGCCAATTTCATGGGGATGATCTCCGTGTGCGCATCACGCTTCAGCGCTGGCCTTGTGCTGGAAGCTGAGCTGCTTTAATACCCAAATCTTGATTTTTGGCCAGCAGAGAGGATTGATATTTTTGCCTCCAGCTCTAAAAAAGAATTGTTTCCTGCTTTGTAATCTGTTACAACAACAATTTGCTTCTTCTTGCAATACATCTTTTTATTTGGCTGGCTGAGCAATGTTTTCATTTGTAACCTCTGTGTCCAGAATGGAAAATGTAACATCAGAGGAAACACCCTCAGAACAAATTATTCGCATTTTCACAGGTTAATTTTAGGAGATGCCACAGAATTTTGCTGTGAAAAAAAAAAAGCGTGGCAGACAGGATGCAGCAAAGCAAGATTTTCATCAGAAAAGAAAAAGGCACAAATAGCAAAACATCAGGGGAGGTTTAAAAATTGGGATTATTTACTCTCCAGGCAGTTGCTTTCTCTTGGTTCCACGAAAATTGCAGGAGAAAGAAACTTCTCCCCGTTTAGGGCAGGGAAAAATTGGAAAACTGGAAAGGTTTGGGTTAATCAGGACCAGCTTTGGGTGCTGGGGAGAGATCAGAACCTTCTGGAAATGTTCCTCAGAGGGGTTTTCTGCCCAGTGCAGAGGGGGAATTCCAGGGAACTCCTGTGAAGGAACTCATGGAGCAGATTGGGGTGGGAGGGAGCTCAGGGATTGCCCAGTCCCCCCACCATGGCAGGGACCCCTCCCTCTGTGCCAGGGGCTCCAGCCTGGCCTGGCACACTCCAGGGATCCAGGGACAGCCCCAGCTGCTCTGGCAATTCCAGCCCAGCCCCTCCCAGCCAGGAATTCCTGCCCCAATCCCATCTCACTCCATGTTCTCCCAGCTCACAGCCATTCCCTGGGTGCTGTCCCCCCATCCTTTGTCCCAGGTCCCTCCCCAGCTCTCCTGGAGAGCTTTGGAGCTCTGAGCTCTCCCTGGAGCTCCCCCTGCCCAGGGGAACATTCCCAGCTCTCCCAGCCTGGCTCCAGAGGGGCTCCAGCCCTGCAGCAGCTCCAGCTTCTCCTCTGGCCCATCCCCAGCAGTTCCAGGTCCTGCTGCTCTTGGGCTGGGCAGCTCTGCAGTGTGGCATCACCTGAGCAGGGCACAGGGACAGAATTCCCCCCTTTCCTGGTGCCCACATTCCCTGCCCACATCCCTGCCCCGTTCACCATCCCCCCTGGGAGGGCAGAGCGGGATCTGTGACTTTGGGAAGCGCAGCCATCAATTTTAGCAGCGATTATTGCCCTCCCTGCCCCGCGGTTCACACAACACCCACAGCAATCACGGGAGCGTCTGCCCTGCCAGGGAGGTTCGAGCTTTAATTACAGTGACTAATCAGCCTGGGCAGGGGATCTGTGACACAACAAAGTCACCAAAACCAGGGATTTGCACAGAAAAAAAACCCCGAAGGGCAAAGCAGGGCTGCGAGTGCTCCAACCCTCCCTTCCCACTGCACTCTAAGGCTCTCCAGCTGTTATTTTCGGGCACATCCAGCTTTTGTTCCCTGGGAGGCAGGGGTGTGTTACTGTGATGGAGACAGGAACACAGCAGCACACACACACAGGGGTTCAGGCAGAGGAGAGGAGAAGAACTCTCCAGTTTATTGGTGATTTTGTGTCTCTCAGTTTCTGGGCAGTGAGCAGAGATTGCACAGAGCAGTTCCCACCTCTCCATCCCCACTGCTCACTGGAGAGTCCATCAGGTGATCTCTTCTCACCAAGGAATGCAGACACGATCCTTGTTTATCTCACAATCCATGAGAGCTGCCTCCATCACTCTAAACTCAGGAAGCTGATTTCCAGGGACAGCAGGCTGGGAGGGGGAGTGCAGCTGCCGGAACTCGCTGGCACTGCTGCCACAGCGACATTCCTGCTCGCCCGCCTCAGCAGGGATCGGAAAAGGAGAGATGAGGAACGGTTCCTAAGAGAAAGGCGCTCCTGTGTGCCCAGCTGGATTGCTGCGTGTGCTGCCCTGCTATCGGGGCTCCAGGAGAGCGGGATCGGGGGCGCAGGGAGTGCCTGTGAGCTGGGAAAGGGCGCCTTAGAGGGAGCCTGGAAGGAATTCCAAGGGTGGATTTAGAGGGAGCCTGGGAAGGAATTCCAGGGTGGATTTAGATGGAGCCTGGGAAGGAGTTCCAGGGTGGATTTAGAGGGAGCCTGGGAAGGAATTCCAAGGGTGGATTTAGAGGGATCCTGAGAAGGAATTCCAAGGGTGGATTTAGAGGGATCTTGGGAAGGAATTCCAAGGGTGGATTTAGAGGGATCCTGAGAAGGAATTCCAAGGGTGGATTTAGATGGATCCTGAGAAGGAGTTCCAAGGGTGGATTTAGATGGAGCCTGGGAAGGAATTCCAGGGTGGATTTAGAGGGAGCCTGGGAAGGAATTCCAAGGGTGGATTTAGAGGGAGCCTGAGAAGGAATTCCAAGGGTGGATTTAGAGGGATCCTGAGAAGGAATTCCAAGGGTGGATTTAGAGGGAGCCTGGGAAGGAATTCCAAGGGTGGATTTAGAGGGATCTTGGGAAGGAATTCCAGGGTGGATTTAGAGGGAGCCTGAGAAGGAATTCCAAGGGTGGATTTAGAGGGATCTGGGAAGGAATTCCAGGGGTGGATTTAGAGGGATCCTGAGAAGGAATTCCAAGGGTGGATTTAGAGGGATCTTGGGAAGGAATTCCAAGGGTGGATTTAGAGGGATCTTGGAAGGAATTCCAAGGGTGGATTTAGAGGGATCTTGGGAAGGTAGTGAGGGTGGGAAGGGGCTGGGCTGGAATTCCCAGAGCAGCTGGGGCTGCCCCTGGATCCTTGGAGTGTCTCAGGCCAGGCTGGGTGGGTTTGGGACATCCTGGGAAATTGGGATATCCCTGGGACCCTGGAATATCCCTGGCACAGTGGGATATCCCTGGCACAGTGGGATATCCCTGGCACAGTGGCATATCCCTGGCACAGTGGCATATCCCTGGCACAGTGGGATATCCCTGGCACAGTGGGATATCCCTGGAAATTGGGATATCCCTGGCACAGTGGGATGTCCCTGGCACAGTGGGATATCCCTGGCACAGTGGGATATCCCTGGGAAATTGGGATATCCCTGGCACAGTGGGATGTCCCTGGCACAGTGGGATGTCCCTGGCACAGTGGGATATCCCTGGGACCCTGGAGTATCCCTGGCACAGTGGGATATCCCTGGGACCCTGGAATATCCCTGGCACAGTGGGATATCCCTGGCACAGTGGGATATCCCTGGCACAGTGGGATATCCCTGGGACCCTGGAATATCCCTGGCACAGTGGGATATCCCTGGGACCCTGGAGTATCCCTGGCACACTGGAAGTTGTCCCTGCCCATGGTAGGGATGACCATTAAGGTCCTTCCCAACCCAACCCATCCCAGGATTCTTCATTCCTCCAACATTCCCATCCTCTGTTCCCAGCAGATTTTTGACTTCCATGGAGACTCAAATCCTCCAGGTCTTTTCAGTGAACTCCTTTCATTTATAGAATTTTTTCCTGGTTATTTTTTTCCTGGAGCAGCAGCTGCTTGTCCTCTGCCTCCCTTCTCCAAATATCGATGTCAGGATTGTTGGAAAAGCTGAATTCCTTCTGTTGTGGCTATTCCCACATTTTGGTGCCTATGAGATCAAAGCCCTCTCTCCAGACAGGGGCTCCTGCCACTTTTTCATCCCCCAAAGAGGAAATTTCCCTAAAATCTTGTCCCCCTAAATTAGATCCATGCTTACATGGAATAAAAATGGAATTTTTAAAAAAATCCACCAGAATTGTGTCTTGTTCAGCACTGGAGTGAGATTCATTATTCAGACAAAATTCGAATTTTATTCAAATTCCCGAAATGAGCAGAGTGTGAAATCCAGGAAATCCTTATTTAATTCCTTTAATTTTTAAATTTTTCTTATTGAATTGAAGAACTGACAAGCATTGCACCTCTCCCAGAGGAATTTTCACCTGGTTTCAGTGCTGGGAAATGCTTCCAGCATCTGTATCCCCAAATTCTGTGCTGCCAAAAGCCAGCAGGAATCTCCTGGGCAGGATTTAATCTCGTATTTCTTCCTTACTGAAGTATAAATCTTCGTGTTGTTAATCCAATTCTTTGGTCTCTGACTGGAATAAAAGCAGCCCTTGATGTCAGGCAGGACCTGGAGCCGAGGTTAATTCAAATTTTATGGATAATCCCTCCCTGTGTTCGGGACAGATCTTCCCAGAATTCGACCCTCACATCCTTAATAAGGTTTTATTTTATTTATAAAGCGTTTTAGTGGCGTGGGATGAATGTTCCCACTCAGGTATCACCGCAGGACTGCGGCCCTTGATGGGTTTATTTTTAATTTATTAGGACATTACTTTGTCTTTAGGCTTAAAAGCTCCTTTGCTTCTTGGGACACTTCACCCAGGAGTGAGGGGAAGCCATGGAATTCTCACTAAAAAAAAATAGAAACCTCATTTCTATTTATTCCAATTTTTATTTTTTTTTATTTATTAGAAATTATTCTAATTTTTATTTTTTATTTATTAGCGATTTATCTATTTATTAGTGATTTCCATAATTAATATGTCATTTATATTATACATCTAAATTTATATTGTTCACCGAGTGAGGGGAAGCCATGGAATTCTCACTAAAAAAATAGAAACCTCATTTCTATTTATTCCAATTTTTATTTATTAGAAATTATTCTAATTTTTATTTTTTATTTATTAGCGATTTATCTATTTATTAGTGATTTCCATAATTAATATGTCATTTATATTATACATCTAAATGGATTTATATTGTTCCCTGAGTGAGGGGAAGCCATGGAATTCTCACTAAAAAAATAGAAACCTCATTTCTATTTATTCCAATTTTTATTTATTAGAAATTATTCTAATTTTATTTTTTATTTATTAGCGATTTATCTATTTATTAGTGATTTCCATAATTAATATGTCATTTATATTATACATCTAAATGGATTTATATTGTTCCCTGAGTGAGGGGAAGTCATGGAATTCTCACTAAAAAAAATAGAAATCTCATTTTAATTTATTCCAATTTTTATTTATTAGTGATTGATTTATTTATTAGTGATTTCCATAATTAATATGTAATTTATATTATACAGCTAAATGGATTTATATTGTTCACTGAGTGAGGGGAAGCCATGGAATTCTCACTAAAAAATTGGGAATTATTAGGAAACTTTTGATTTCCCCCCTTGAAAATCAAAAGTTTCCCAATAATTCCCAATTTTTTTTTTTTTTTTTCCCTGAAAACCCTAAGTTTACTGCCAATTAACCAAATAAAGCAGCAGGAAGCTGGATTGTTTTGGATATATTTCTTTCCAGAGGATGGAGTTATCAGTGCTGGTGGGTAAATATTGTTCCCAGAGCTTTTCCATGCATGAAGTAAATTGTCAGGAAATAAATTGATATTAAACATTTTCATCTCTTGGCGTAGTGAGAGGAAAATGAAGTTTTGAATAAATTTCCAGATTTTTAATTTATTTATTTTTATTTTTTTTTTTGCTGCTCAGAGAAGTCCAAGGAAAATTTGCTGGTTAAATGGGAGAATATATCACAGGGTGAAAGGATTAAAATGTAAGGTTTTAAGATAGGGTAATATATAGGAAATATAGAGATATTATTGTAATAGATCTGTATTAGAGATATAATATATTAATGATTATTATAGAAATATAATATCCATAATATAAAATAATAGATGTCATTATATATCATTATATATAATGTATAATTATAGATATAGTGGGTGTCTGTGAATCACAGGATTGGGGATCCCTGGGGATCCCTTCCAGCTCTGAACAGATCCCCAGGGAATGGTCAATTCCCAAGGTTCCCAGAGCTCCAGGAGTGTTTGGATGGGAATGTTGGGGTGTCTGTGCATGACAGGATCAGTGATCCCAGCTCAGGACAGATCCCCAGGGAATGGTCACATTCCCAAGGCTCCCAGGGATGTTTGGATGGGAATGTTGGGGTGTCTGTGCATGACAGGATCAGTGATCCCAGCTCTGAACAATCCCCAGGGAATGGTCACATTCCCAAGGATCCCAAGCTCAGGAGTGTTTGGATGGGAATGTTGGGGTGTCTGTGCATGACAGGATCAGTGATCCCAGCTCAGACAGATCCCCAGGGAATGGTCACATTCCCAAGGCCTCCAGGGATGTTTGGATGGGAATGTTGGGGTGTCTGTGCATGACAGGATCAGTGATCCCAGCTCAGACAGATCCCCAGGGAATGGTCACATTCCCAAGGCTCCAGGGATGTTTGGATGGGAATGTTGGGGTGTCTGTGCATGACAGGATCAGTGATCCCAGCTCAGAAAGATCTCCAGGGAATGGTCACATTCCCAAGGCTCCCAGGGATGTTTGGATGGGAATGTTGGGCTGTCTGTGCATGACAGGATCAGTGATCCCAGCTCTGAACAGATCCCAGGGAATGGTCACATTCCCAAGGCTCCCCAGGGATGTTTGGATGGGAATGTTGGGTGTCTGTGCATGACAGGATCAGTGATCCCAGCTCTGAAAAGATCCCACGGAATGGTCACATTCCCAAGGATCCCAGAACTCCAGGGATGTTTGGATGGGAATGTTGGGTGTCTGTGCATGACAGGATCAGTGATCCCAGCTCTGAACAGATCCCAGGGAATGGTCACATTCCCAAGGACCAAACCAGGGATGTTTGGATGGGAATGTTGGGGTGTCTGTGCATGACAGGATCAGTGATCCCAGCTCAGGACAGATCCCCAGGGAATGGTCACATTCCCAAGGCTCCCAGGGATGTTTGGATGGGAATGTTGGGACATGGCAGGATCAGTGATCCCTCTGGATCCCTTCCAGCTCAGGACACTCCACGATTTCCGGACCGTGCCATTCCTGTATCCCTGATGTTCAGTCCTGGCTCCTCCTCTCCCTGTCCCTCTCCACCCCTGCCTGCTTCTTCCCAAACCTGGAAGCACAGGACTGATCCCAGAGCTGGCCAAACCCAACTTCCCATCCTCATCCATCATTCCCTGCCAAACATCCCCAAAAACTCCATTAATCAACCCCACAGCTGGAATTCTTTTCCCCAAGAGCCGTTGTGCTGTCGCTGCTGCAGACCCACCGTGCCTGGCCCAAGTTGTTTTCTTGTTGCTTTTCCCTGGAAAAAAAGAGGATTATTCTGGTTGCAATTTCCATGGAAACAATTACCATAAAGTATTGATCGCCCAGGATAGATTGGGAAGCATGAAAGGATAGAGGTTGTCTCCATGGAAACATGGACATTTGGAGCTTTTTATTCCTTAAGAATTCTTGTGGCTCACCTTTCAACAAGTTTCTGGTCCAGTTGAAAATAATTGTGGGGTTTTTAATTAAAATTGGTGGTGGAATCAAGAATTTGTTTTAATAGCGTTCCTATAGTGCAAGGAAAAGTCTGGAATAGCATTCTCCTAAAAAAAAAAAAAAAGGATTTGCATCATTTGCACAGCGTTTTTCACATTGGGAAGTAGCTGAGACACATCATTAATTATCCATGAAAATCAGGTGAAAAATTGGCTTTTTCCTTCTGGAATTCAGGATTTTTTTGGGTAGGATTTCAGTGTTTTCTAGGATTTTTTTGGGTAGGATTTCAGTGTTTTCTAGGATTTTTTTGGGTAGGATTTCAGTGTTTTCTAGGATATTTTTGGGTAGGATTTCAGTGTTTTCTAGGATTTTAATGGCTGGATAAAGGAATCCCCAGCTGCAGGTGGCACAGGGGAGTTCAGCTCCTCAGGCTGGCTTCAGGAAGAGCTGGAGTTGGACTGGAATTCCTCTGATCTCAAACCTTTCCTTGCTCATCTGAGAACCTGCAAGGCTTCATTGCTGGGGATTTTTTAGGAACATCAGAAATTCCTCCAGAGAAATGTTGGGACAGTGGATCCTGTGGTGTTTAGGGCCAATTTGGATGCTCAAATCCCACTGGAAGAGCCTGAGAGGAGAGGTGTGGGGCTTGAGATGCTCCCCAAAACTGGGATTGTTGCAGGGGAGAGGTCACAGCAATGTGGGGCTGTGGGTTAAAGCCAGGTCTAAAATCTGCCAGCTCCAGCCTGAGGCTGCCTGAGCCCCCTCTGCTCTGCTTGCACTGGAGATTTCATTGGAGAGCAGATATTCCTCACTGCTGGATATCTTAATCCACACCCCCAATCCCTTTGCCATCACCTCCAGCCCACCCCAACTCCTGATATTCCCAGATTATGGCACAAACTGACCAACCCCAGCAGTAGCACCTTATATCTTAAGGTTAAAATTTGTTTTTCTGTTTTTCTGCAGTGGAAAATTCTTCTGACTTGGTAAAAACACATTTTCTGTTTGATTGTGCTTTTGGAGATTTCTCTTTGGCAAAAACTTGCTTTTGTTTGTAGCCAATTTATCCTTTGCCCTCAGCCATGAAATCTCTCCCCAGCCCATCCCAACCAGCTCAGCAATATCTTTATTTTCAGCCATCTTTTGTTCTTCTAAATCCAAACTTTTCTGTTTTTTCTGCAGTAGAAAATTCTTCTCATTTGGTAAAACCATGTTTTCGGTTTGATTGTGCTTTTGGAGATTTCTCTTTCCTTGGTACAAACATTTTTGTTTGTGGACACTCATCCTTTGCCCTCAGCCATGAAATCTCTTCCCAGCCCATCCCAACCAGCTCAGCAATATCTTTATTTTCAGATATCTTTTGTTCTTTTCTATCCAACCTTGCTCTCATTCCTGGAGCCCCTGCTGCTGAGCATTCCCATTTCTAAAACCTCCCTGTGAGAATTCCCTCGTGCCCAGCATCCCAGAATCCCAGCCTGCACTGGGTTGGAGGGACCTTCCAGCCCATCTTGTTCCTACCTGGACACCTTCACTGGCCCAGCCCGCTCCAAAAATAAATGTTGTGGTTGGAAAATCCCCAAATTCCCAAATAACTCATCCCAGCTGCCAGCCTGGAAATCATTCCCAGCTTTCCCCTGGCTGGTTTGGCACTGAGGGAGACTTTACAGGAGCCTTGAAATGGATTTAGAAATCTGGTGGAATTCTTGATCCAGAGGAAAACCTTTGGAACATCCCAAAAAATCCTCAGGGAGGAGTCTGGGTTTGGAATGAGATGGGCTTGAAGGTCCCTTCCACCCTGGAATCATGGAATTATGGAATGATGGAATTACAGGATTGTAGAAACATGGAATTATGGAATGATGGAATTATGGGATCATGGAAGCATGGAATTATGGAATGATGGAATTATGGGATCATGGAATTATGGAATGATGGAATTATGGATCATGGAAGCATGGAATGATGGAATTATGGGATCATGGAACATGGAATTATGGAATGATGGAATCATGGAGTTATAGAATAATGGAGTTATGGAATCACAGAATAGTAGAATCATGGAATCATGGAAACACAGGATCATGGAATTATGGAATCACAGAATAATAGAATCATGGAATCATGGAATTAAGGAATGATGGAGTGATGGAATCATTCCATGCTTTGGGTGGAAGGGACCTTCAAGCCCATCCAGACCCAGCCCTGCCATGGGAATGGCTTTTTCCTATTTCTGGCTACTCTTAAAAATTCTGATTTTTGCTTTTCCCTCAATTTTTTCCATACCAGACTCCAGCGAGTTTTTCAGAATTCCCATTTTCAAATCAAAGGTCCAGAGCTGACCTCACTCCCAGATCCTGCTCTGCATCATTCCTTAGGTTTGTACCTCAGTTATTCCCAGCAAATCCATTCTTTTTTCCTGCTTTATCCCCCAAACCTTTGCTTTCTGTGCTCATCATCCTCAGCCTGAGAGCTGATAAATATTTAGTGTGATATAAATAAATACCTCGATACTGCATTAAACATTCCATTAATTAAAATTCCTGCTAATTGAAGGCAAAACTTGTCAGTCTGCAGGAAAATAAATCCATTCAGGCAGGAAAAATGGCATTTAAGAAGGAATGGGATTGTTTTGGCAGCTACAAAACAATCACAGCTTTTCCAGACTATATGTAATTATTTTCTACTCTTTTTAAGCTTCTTTTTTCCCATGCAAATTGAGGGTGAGACCTTGCTGGGGATTTGGGAATTCCATAAATGTGCAAATTCCTCTTTTGCAGCAGGAGACAAAACAAAAGATTTTTTAAATACCTTTTTTTATTTTATTTTTTTAATTCCAGGATATTTTTCCCCCTTTTTTTAGTGGCATCAGGAATGTTTGGGTTAATTTAGCTTCAAATTATTTCTGTGTGTACTCAGATTGATGGAGTTAATCCCAGAATCCTGGAATGTTTGGGGTTGGGCAGGACCTTGAGGATGATCCCATGGGTTTTGCCACCTTCCCACCAGCCCAGCCTCCAATAAAACTGGGAATGCTCCGTGTTTAATTCTGGCAGTGAGGGAAAAAAATGGGAAGTGAGGGGATCCAGGAAAAGCTGTGGATGAAGGAGCAGAGGCAGAGCAGGAGCTGGGATGGGCTGCAGGAAATGGGGCTCAGCAGGAGATGGAGCAGGCTGGGAGGGAGGGGAAGGGGTTTGAGGCTGGAACCTGCCCCTGGAACGGGGATTTGCTTAAAAAAATTTAAATTAAAAATTTAGAATTTTGAAATCCCCGCATTCGTGAATTCCCCATCCCAACAGCAAGCCTGGGAACATCCCAGTCATTGGAAAAATCTGCAATTATTTTAAGGAGCTTCCCAAATTAAGGGTTCTGTGCAGGTGACCTTTAGACTCCACAAACCTCCCTGAAATCCCAAATTCACAAATCCCAACAGCCAGCCTGGGAACATCCCAGTCATTGGAAAAATCAGCAATTATTTCAAGGATTTTCATAAAGTAAAGGTTCCTCCAGGAGACCTTTAAACCCCACAAACCTCCCTGAAATTCCCAAATTCACAAATCCCAACAACCAGCCTGGGAACATCCCAGTCATTGGAAAAAGCTGCAATTATTTCAAGGATCTTCCCAAATTTAAATTCCATCCAGGAGACCTTTAAACCCCACAAGCTCCCTGAAATCCCCAAAATTCACAAATCCCAGCACCATCCTGAGAACATCCCAGCCCTTGGGAAAAGCTGCAATTATTTCAAGGATTTTCCCAAATTCGAGGTTCCTCCAGGACACTTTTATTCCGCTGGGAACTGATCCCCCCTTGGAAAAACACCGGGATAAAAAAGCTCCCGCCCTTCCTCCCTGCTGTTATTTTCATTCCTTTGTGTTCTGTTTGCACAGAGGCTTCACAATTCCATTTGCTGCCTCCCACACGGAGCTGGGGCCTCCCAAATGCAGAGGTTCCTGTGGAATCCACCTGGAATTCCCAAAAAAAAAAAAAAGAGGAATTTCGTTTTCGTGCTGTTGTCTGAGTTACCGGCGAGAGGATCGGGATGTATTTGGATTTTGGGATGGGATTTGCCTCTGGGAAAGGCTCTCAATTCGTTTTAGGTGTTGGTTTGGGAATGGAATATTTGTGCTTTCCCATAAAATATAAGATTTATTGGAAGTGTTGTTTAATCCTGGTTTTGCCTCCCGCTCCCCAGTTCACATCAAATTATTTGGAATTTACTTTGGAAAAGAACTTGGGGAGAGAGGGTTTGGGTTTTGATGCTTTCCTCGTGTGTGGTTTCCATCATTCTATCTGGAATTCCATGCTTTGGAATAATTAAATGGATATAAAATCTTCATTTCATGAAGTTATCCCCAGGGAAAAGCTCGTGGTTTATTCTTGGGATTGACTGAAGCTTTGATTGAGACTGAACTGAAAATTCCTCTTGGAGGTGCAGCAGTTCATCCCAAACACTGGGAATCCACAAATTCCCTGGGATCCTGGGAGTGGAGAAGCCAAATTCGTGGCTCCCACAAAACTGGGGTGGGAATTACGGGAATTACTCAAAATCCAGAAAAACCCAGAGGTTTTTGGATGGATACAAAAATAACACACGAGGCAGGTGAGCGACATTCCCGGGAAAGAGGAGCTGCAGATTCACACAGCTCGATTTCTTGGGATTGGCTTTCCTGGGATTCCATCCATTTCAGGAGCAGTTTCTGGGAATATTTTTAATATTCACGGCACATTCCGTGTGCTAAGAACAGCGTGTGACGGAGGGATGTTATGGGCATTGTAATTGTAAATTACAGCGTTTAGCTGGGTGAAATTCCTAATTAACTCCCTAACGAGCTGCCGGGCCAATTAGCAGGGCTTTAAAGGATGCGGGGAGAGCTGGATTTCATGGATGTGGGGGGGGAAATTCAGCTCGCAATTCACCTTGGAAAAGTGGCATTGGTTAAGCAGTGTTCCCTTGCTCCGGGGCTGACTGGGAGACATAATCCCAAATCTGTGGGATTATTTCTTAGGAAAACAGGAGTTTCCCTAAAAATCCCAGCAGCTGCCTTTGGCCACAGCTCCAACCATTCCCGAGGGAGCAATTCCTGATTTTTCGCCTTCCTGAGGCAGATTTCTAGGATAGGCTTTCTCCTCAAGGGTTAAATGGGATCTTGGGAAGGAATTCCTGGCTACCCCTGGATCCCTGGAATGTCCAAGGCCAGTGGGAATGGCCTTGGGCTGGGAATGGAGTTTGAGCTCCTTCCAAGCCAACCCATTCCAAGATTCCACGCTGTTCCAACAGCATTTAATTGGAGTCAAAGGTCATTGGATTAATCAGCTTCCTTGGGGTGGAAAGGGTTAAAAATGGGAACAAACCAGCTGGGAAAAGCAACAAATTCCCCATTTCAGTTTTGCACGCAGGGAGGGCAAAATTCCTGATGAAAACTAGGACTAAAATCCAGCTCAAGGCGGATTTGTGCAATAAACTGAATTATTCATGGCAGCTGCAATGGCGGGGAGGGGCTGCAGGGAGATTAATTAATTCATTAATTCATTAATTACCCCCCTCAGCCTCATTAGGGCCACTGGCAGCCCCCAGGGTGGAATTCCTGTCCTGTCCAATTAGCATCTCATTAATCCAGAGGTGCCTCTTCCCTCGAGGAGGGATCCCATCCCATTTGTTTGGTTCTGATTTTATTAATTGGGATCTGCTTTTATTAATTGGAGCCCGATTCTGATCCGTTGGATTCTGATTTTAATAATCTGGTCCCATTTCCAGGCAAAACAGTTTCCAGTTGCACTCCAAATCTCCCACAAAAAATAAACATTCCCTGCCCTAAAAATTGGATTTTCCCAGTTTTTCTGTCTAAGCACACCAATATTGGTGCCTGGGGTTTTCCAGGTGGGCTCCTCATGTGGAAAACTTGGGGAAAAAAAGTCAGGTTCAGGCCAAGTTTTTGTTGTCTGAAATTCAGGAATAATTTTGCAGCTGAGTCTGCTCCCCCCTGGAGTTGCTCCTTGGAGGTTTCAGAGCTTCCCCCTGGAGATTTTGCGGGAGATGTTGGAAAATTTGGGTGCTGTCCTTGTGGAATCTGTGTGAGAATCATGGAAGGACACACAAGGATCCAGGATCCCAGTCCTGCCCTGCAGGACAATCCCAAATCCCACCCAAGGGTCACAGATCCCAATCCTGTCCTACAGGACAGTCCCAAAATCCTACTCAAGGGTCATGGATCCCAGCCCTTGAGGACAGTCCCAAAATCCCACCCAAGGCTCATGGATCCCAGTCCTATCCTACAGAACAATCCCAAAATCC
Organism: Sitta carolinensis; assembly: GCA_032173965.1. Taxonomy (NCBI): domain Eukaryota; kingdom Metazoa; phylum Chordata; class Aves; order Passeriformes; family Sittidae; genus Sitta; species Sitta carolinensis. Next base: position 29,826,627 of record CM063289.1, read on the forward strand.
CACCCAAGGGTCGCAGATCCCAGTCCTATCCTACAGGACAATCCCAAAATCCCACCCAAGGGTCAGAGATCCCAGTCCTATCCTACAGAACAATCCCAAAATCCCACCCAAGGGTCATGGATCACAGCCCTGTCCCACAGGACAATCCCAAAATCCCACCCAAGGTCACAGATCCCAGTCCTATCCTACAGGACAATCCCAAACCCCCACCCAAAGTCACAGATCCCAATCCTATCCTACAGAACAATCCCAAAATTCCACCCAAGGCTCATGGATCCCAACCCTGCCCTGCAGGACAATCCTAAAATCCCCCCTGGACATCCCTGGGAGCCTTTTCCTGGAGCTCTGGCAGCTTTGGGAATGTCCCCATTCCCTGGGGAGGAATTTTTCAGGTTTTTTTTGTGGTTTCCAGTGGCTGAGCTGAGACAAACTGGTCCTGGCTCTGTTCTTCCCTGCTCCACATTTCCCTTCCCTCATATCCAGGATTTTATCCGATTTCCAGGTGAAGTCATCCATGGCACAACAGATCCTGCAATTCCCTGAAACCCGTGGGAATTCCTCACATCCCATCCTTCACCAAAAAAAAAAAAAAATAATCCAAATTTCACTGGATTTTTCTATTTTCCAGTGGTCATTCCAGCTCTCGGTAGCTGGGATGGTTCCCAGGGGATGAAGAGATTAAAACTCTGTTTTAACAACAAATTTAAGCTCATTTTCAACCTCAGGCACAAGAATCTTTATCCATAAAAGCCCCAAAATTCCCTGCCCTGTGCTTCACCTCGGCTGCTTCAGCTCAAAAGTGTCGGGATGCTTCCTTTGATTGAAAATTCCTTTATTTATGGTGGAAAAAAACCCCTTAAAATGCAATGTTTAATCCAAAAACGCGACGGGCAGGGGATAAATCTTCCTCATTTCCAAACATTTATACAAGGAAAAGGCAAATCCATCCAAATCCAAGGGAAGAATCTCCAGAGAACAAATAAAAAACTTCAGGGCTGTGGAAAAAATTCACTGCTGGGTTCTTTTTTTTTTATTTTTGCTGTGTGAAACACGAAGTTACGATTTTGTAACTCTTGTTTTTCATCTGGTTTTTAATTCCATAAATTGGTTTTTAATGTTTTATTTCCCCGAGCAGCCCTACAGTCAGATTGAACAGAAATGTTTGATGATCTGCTCAGTGCACAGCAAAAATACCCTGGAATTTAGAAAGGTATCCAGGAATCCAGGAAAAAAAAAGTGGAGCTGGAGAATGACTCAAAATGACAGATTTGGAGAAGAAATAATTCCATGATTTTTGATATTTCTTCTTTGGAGATAACAGTAGAATTTCAGAGTGAATTCTTTTTAATTTCAGAGTGGATTCTTTTAAATTGCAGAGTGGAATCTTTTAAATTTCAGGGTGAATTATTAATTTCAGGATGGACTCTTTTAAATTGCAGAGTTAATTAATTTAAATTTCAGGGCGAATTATTATTAATTTCAGGATGGACTCTTTTAAATTGCAGGGTGAATTCTTTTTAATTTCAGAGTGAATTCTTTTTAATATCAATGTGAATTCTTTTAAATTTCAAGGTGAATTCTTTTAAATTTCAGGATGGACTCTTTTAAATTGCAGAGTTAATTAATTTAAATTTCAGGGTGAATTCTTTTAAATTGCAGAGTTAATTAATTTAAATTTCAGGGCGAATTATTATTAATTTCAGGATGGACTCTTTTAAATTGCAGGGTGAATTCTTTTTAATTTCAGAGTGAATTCTTTTTAATATCAATGTGAATTCTTTTAAATTTCAAGGTGAATTCTTTTAAATTTCAGGATGGACTCTTTTAAATTGCAGAGTTAATTAATTTAAATTTCAGGGTGAATTCTTTTAAATTGCAGAGTTAATTAATTTAAATTTCAGGGCGAATTATTATTAATTTCAGGATGGACTCTTTTAAATTGCAGGGTGAATTCTTTTTAATTTCAGAGTGAATTCTTTTTAATATCAATGTGAATTCTTTTAAATTTCAAGGTGAATTCTTTTAAATTTCAGGATGGACTCTTTTAAATTGCAGAGTTAATTAATTTAAATTTCAGGGTGAATTCTTTTAAATTGCAGAGTTAATTAATTTAAATTTCAGGGCGAATTATTATTAATTTCAGGATGGACTCTTTTAAATTGCAGGGTGAATTCTTTTTAATTTCAGAGTGAATTCTTTTTAATATCAATGTGAATTCTTTTAAATTTCAAGGTGAATTCTTTTAAATTTCAGGATGGACTCTTTTAAATTGCAGAGTTAATTAATTTAAATTTCAGGGTGAATTCTTTTAAATTGCAGAGTTAATTAATTTAAATTTCAGGGTGAATTTTTTTCAATTTCAGGGTGAAATCTTTCAAATTTCAGGGTGAATTCTTTTCAATTTCAGGATGGATTCTTCCAAATTGATCTTTTCAGGTGATTTTTAAATAGGATTCCATTGGCATCTCTTTAATACCACAGAGATTTTCTCCAGGCAAACCACCAAGATATCATCAATATGATAGGATTGACCAATAAATTTTCAATTAAACTCTCCAATTCCTTGACCTAATTCCATTATTTGGGTTGGAAAAGAGCTCCAGGACCAAACCCAACCTCCAGGGAATTAATTGATTTTCCCTCCTGATTTTCCAGCTTTGCCACCTGAAGGTTTCCTTTGATTCTCTCAGCTTTGTCACCCCAAGTTTTTCTTGGAACCCCGGCTCAGATCATCCCAAAAAATCCAAAATATTCCCATTTCTTTTCACCTCCCAAGCCCGAGCAATCCATTTCCCCGGCACAACTCCGTGGGTGGATTGTTTGGGTGGCTCCGAAGCTCTCCTCCTCCTCCAATAACGCAGCTCAACGTCTTTTCCTTGGGACCAAACAGTTGGGATTTCACATCTCAGGGGGCTAAAAATAGCCAGGCCTTGGGTTTAATGGCAGAGTTTGCTTTTTTCCCGAGGATTGTGTGTGCTGGAGGTTGGAAGGGTTTGGTTTCCAAGGAGACGAACGCGCGCCACGCATCCGACGGCTCCCGCGGGAAAACGCCGCGGCTGGGGGGACCCGGGGGTTTATTCTGGAGAAAAGGAGAGCCAGGGGGTTAGAAAGGAGAGCCAGGGGTTATTCTGGGGAAAAGGAGAGCCAGGGGGTTAGAAAGGAGAGCCAGGGGTTATTCTGGGGAAAAGGAGAGCCAGGGGTTATTCTGGAGAAAAGGAGAGCCAGGGTTATTCTGGAGAAAAGGAGAGCCAGGGGTTATTCTGGAGAAAAGGAGAGCCAGGGGTTATTCTGGGGAAAAGGAGAGCCAGGGGTTATTCTGGGGAAAAGGAGAGCCAGGGGTTATTCTGGGGAAAAGGAGAGCCAGGGGTTATTCTGGAGAAAAGGAGAGCCAGGGGTTATTCTGGGGAAAAGGAGAGCCAGGGGTTATTCTGGAGAAAAGGAGAGCCAGGGGTTATTCTGGGGAAAAGGGGAGCCAGGGGTTATTCTGGGGGAAAGGAGAGCCAGGGGTTATTCTGGGAAAAGGAGAGCCAGGGGTTATTCTGGGAAAAGGAGAGCCAGGAGTTTGTTCTGGGGAAAAGGAGAGCCAGGGGTTATTCTGGAGAAAAGGAGAGCCAGGGGTTGTTCTGGGAAAAGGAGAGCCAGGGGTTATTCTGGAGAAAAGGAGAGCCAGGGGTTATTCTGGAGAAAAGGAGAGCCAGGGGTTATTCTGGAGAAAAGGAGAGCCAGGGGTTATTCTGGAGAAAAGGAGAGCCAGGGGTTATTCTGGGGAAAAGGAGAGCCAGGGGTTATTCTGGAGAAAAGGAGAGCCAGGGGTTATTCTGGGGAAAAGGAGAGCCAGGGGTTATTCTGGGGAAAAGGAGAGCCAGGGGTTATTCTGGGGAAAAGGAGAGCCAGGAGTTTGTTCTGGGGAAAAGGAGAGCCAGGGGTTATTCTGGGGAAAAGGGGAGCCAGGGGTTATTCTGGGGAAAAGGAGAGCCAGGAGTTTGTTCTGGGGAAAAGGAGAGCCAGGGGTTATTCTGGAGAAAAGGAGAGCCAGGGGTTATTCTGGGGAAAAGGAGAGCCAGGGGTTATTCTGGAGAAAAGGGAGCCAGGGGTTATTCTGGGGAAAAGGGAGCCAGGGGTTATTCTGGGGAAAAGGAGAGCCAGGGATTATTCTGGGGAAAAGGAGAGCCAGGGGTTATTCTGGGGAAAAGGAGAGCCAGGAGTTTGTTCTGGAGAAAAGGAGAGCCAGGGGTTATTCTGGAGAAAAGGAGAGCCAGGGGTTATTCTGGGGAAAAGGAGAGCCAGGAGTTTGTTCTGGGGAAAAGGAGAGCCAGGGGTTATTCTGGGAAAAGGAGAGCCAGGGGTTATTCTGGAGAAAAGAGAGCCAGGGGTTATTCTGGAGAAAAGGAGAGCCAGGGGTTATTCTGGAGAAAAGGAGAGCCAGGGGTTATTCTGGGAAAAGGAGAGCCAGGAGTTTGTTCTGGGGAAAAGGAGAGCCAGGGGTTATTCTGGGGAAAAGGAGAGCCAGGGGTTATTCTGGAGAAAAGGAGAGCCAGGGGTTATTCTGGGGAAAAGGAGAGCCAGGGGTTATTCTGGGGAAAAGGAGACCCTGGGGATTTGTTCTGAAGAAAAGGAGAGCCAGGGGTTATAAAGGAGAGCCAGGGGTTATTCTGGGGAAAAGGAGAGCCAGGGGTTATTCTGGGGAAAAGGAGAGCCAGGGGTTATTCTGGGGGAAAGGAGACCCTGGGGATTTGTTCTGAAGAAAAGGAGAGCCAGGGGTTATAAAGGAGAGCCAGGGGTTATTCTGGAGAAAAAGAGACTCAGGGGTTATTCTGGAGATGAGGATATCCAGGGATTATTCTGGATAAGAAGAGACTGAGGGGTTTATTCTGGAGAAAAGAGATTGAGGGGGTTATTCTGGAGAAAAGGGGATTCTGGGGGGTTGTTCTGGAGAAAAAGAGACTCGAGATTTATTCTGGAGAAAAGGAGAGCCAGGGGTTATTCTGGGGAAAAGGAGACCCTGGGGTTTATTTTGGAGAAAAGGGGACTCAGGGGATTTGTTCTGGAGAAAAGGAGAGCCAGGAGTGACCTCCTGACTCTCCACAGCTCCCTGAGAGGTGTTTGTAGCCAGGGGGTCTCTTTCTCCAAGCAGCAACTGACAGGACAGAGGACACAGCCTTAAGGGAAATACAGGTTGGATGTCAGGAAAAAGATTTTTATGGAAAGAGTGATCAAGTACTGGAATTGTCTGCCCAGGGAGGTGATGGAGTAAAAATAAAACCCTGGCTGTGGCTCTGGGTGCCAGGGGCTGGGGCTGGGTTGGACTCCATGATCCTGGAGGGCTCTGCCAACCTGGGGATCCTGGGATGCTGGGAGTTCAGGATTCTGGGATTAATGCTGGGATTCTGTGATACCGTGATTCTGTGAATTCTGGGATTCTGAGATTCTTGATTCTGTGATTCTGGAATTCTTGATTCTGGGATTCTGTGATACTGGGATTCTGTGAATTCTGGGATTCTGGAGTTCTTGATTCTAGTGATACTGGGATTCTGTGAATTCTGGATTTCTGGGATTCTCAGATTCTTGATTCTGTGATTCTGGAATTCTTGATTCTGGGATTCTGTGAATTCTGGGATTCTGAGATTCTTGATTCTGTGAATTCTGGGATTCTGGAATTCTTGCTTCTGAGATTATCGATTCTGAGTTTATTGTTGAGCCTCCCTGGAGAACAGGTGGAATTTGAAGGAATATCCACTTTTATTCCCAACAAAGCAGCTCCAAGGCTATATTTTTCCACACCAGGCTCTGCATAACACAGCTCAGCTTAACTGTGTGCACTAACTCTGGGAAATGTTCTGGCACGTCCACCCTTCCCAAATTATTTAAAAATTAGTGCTGTTGTGAATGTTCACAGTTTCCAGCGTGCCAAAATCTCCTGGCTTGGCTGAGTGCAGGGAGAAGGGAATGTTGGTGTGCTGCAGGGGGTTTGGAATGGGAGCTGTTTTCCCTGGAAAAATAACTGCTGGCAAGAGGAGGGAATTTGTGTGGCAGAAATTGAAGGTGTAATTGAGAGGAAAGAGTCAGTGTGTCAAGGAAATGATGCCAGAATTCCCGACAGGTTTGGATTGGGAGGGACCTCAAAGTTAGAATCAATCCATGGGCAAGGAGCCCTTCCACAAGCCCAGGTTGATCCAAACTCATCAACCAATGGATCTGTGAAACTGAATCCCAAAGGATACATGAAACTGAACCCCAAAGGATCTGTGAAACTGAATCCCAAAGGATCCTGAAACTGAATCCCAAAGGATCCGTGAAACTGAACCCCAAAGGATCCATGAAACTGAATCCCAAAGGATGTGTGAAACTGAATCCCAAAGGATGTGTGAAACTGAATCCCAAAGGATCCATGAAACTGAATCCCAAAGGATCTGTGAAACTGAATCCCAAAGGATCCATGAAACTGAATCCCAAAGGATCCGTGAAACTGAATCTCAAAGGATCCATGAAACTGAATCCCAAAGGATCCATGAAACTGAACCCCAAAGGATCCATGAAACTGAACCCAAAGGATCTGTGAAACTGAACCCAAAGGATCATGGAAACTGAATCCCAAAGGATCTGTGAAACTGAATCCCAAAGGATTGTGAAACTGAATCCCAAAGAATCATGAAACTGAATCCCAAAGGAAGTCGTGAAACTGAATCCCAAAGGATGTGTGAAACTGAATCCCAAAGGATCCATGAAACTGAATCCCAAAGGATCTGTGAAACTGAACCCAAAGGATCTGTGAAACTGAACCCAAAGGATCCGTGAAACTGAATCCCAAAGGATCCATGAAACTGAATCCCAAAGGATCCGTGAAACTGAACCCCAAAGGATCTGTGAAACTGAATCCCAAAGGATCCTGAAACTGAATCCCAAAGGATCCTGAAACTGAATCCCAAAGGATCCATGAAACTGAATCCCAAAGGATCCATGAAACTGAATCCCAAAGGATCCTGAAACTGAATCCCAAAGGATCCACGAAACTGAATCCCAAAGGATCTGTGAAACTGAATCCCAAAGGATCTGTGAAGCTGAATCCCAAGCATCGTTGGTTTTCCAATATTTTCTCTCCTTTAGTTGTCCGAAGGGCTTTGGGAATCTGAGGATTCCCAGCTTTCCAGGGTTTAGGCAAACTTTGGGATCTTCTCCTCCTGGGATTCACCTGGGATCACCACGGTGGCTGTGACGCTTTAGGTGAGGAAAACCGTGGCAAACAAAGCTGGTGAAAATGGGATTAAACTTCCCTGGCTGCCCTGGGGCTTCCCGTGCCACAAACCCCGGCGGGATGGGGAAAAGCAGTGCAACATTCCCGTGCAGATGGATTCGTGCTCCGAGGAATCGGGGGCTGATGGGAACGAGCATTAGGGGAGAGGAGAAAGGAGCAATCCGAGGGAAGTGCTGCTTTCCCCGGCTCCTGGCAGGAAATCGCTCCTTAAGTGGCGCTCCCGAATTGTCAGCTGCTTGTTTTAACACAAAACGTGTAAAAAGAAAAAAAAAAATCCAGCCCTGCTTCTCTCTCCGGGAGCTGGGAAAGCTCTGGAGAGCTGCAGCTTCAGGGCTTGGAGACAGGGAGGAAAAAAAAACAAAACAACCCAACAAATTCTAAGTCATAATATTGTGACCTATTCCAGAGGCAGGAATTTTATTCCTGGATAAATCGGCGCCGTGGAGGAGGAGCAGGGAAACCTGGAAGGTTTGGGGCTGCTCAGGGCTTTCCCAGCCCCATCCTGCTCCTGGTTCCACGTCTGGAGATGCAGATCTTGGTGCTGGGCTCGGAATCCAACTCCAGCTTGGGATGCTCCGGGCTGGAAAAGCACCCGAGGTTTTGGAAGGTCCTGGGCTCTGCTGCCCTCCTGGAGAGGGGAGAGAATTCCTTTGGAGCTGCTTCTCCAGAGGGTTTCCCTGCTGGAGAGGGACCTTGGAGAGCTTGGATGGCTCATCCCAGATCAGCCCACAGGGGTCCTGGTCTGTCACCTTATCCTTTTCCTGTTCTTTCTAACCTAATTATTTACATATTTAAAAGATCAGTTTCTCACTAATTTTCTATAAACAGTATTATTATTAACATTCCTTCCATTAGGAAAGGACAATTAATAAGCATTTTCTAAAACAAAATTTTTAAAAAATTAAACCTCTCTCTTCCAATAGAATCCCTTTCTATAAAAATATATATAAAATAAAATTTAAAAAATCTCACTTTCTCCTCTCACTCCAACTTTATCATCTCTGTTACATCACTCTGTGATGTCACAACATCACTGATCCACAGGGAATTTGCAGCTGGAGCAGAGGAGGTTCTGGAGGAACCTTCTGGCTCTGCACAGCTCCCTGGAGGGGGATTGGGATCTGCTCCCAGGGAACAGCCTGAGGGAAGGTTGGACACCAGCAGGAATGTCCTCAGGTTGGACACCAGCAGGAATGTCCTCAGGTTGGACATCAGCAGGAATGTCCTCGGTTGGACACCAGCAGGATGTCTGGTTGGACACCAGCAGGAATTTCCCATGGGAGAAGGTGCTCAGGATTTGGGAGAGCAGGCTTGGAGTACGCCATCCCTGAGGTGTCCAAGGAATTCCTGGACGGGGCTGGCATTGGGCACAGCTTGGGCTGGGTGGCCTGGAAGGACTTTTCCAACCTCAAGGATTCCATGAATTCCAGCACTTTCCCCCCGTTGTGCCATTTGTTTTTATCCAGAGAGCAACCAGCTTCCCTAACTCCCCCAATGTCTGCATTCCAAAGATGGGGAGCATCCAAGAAATTTCATGGCAGGCTCAAACTTTGGCAGTTTCTGCTCCTGGAATCACTTCCACGCTGGGAATCCCTGCAAGCAGCAGCTTCTCCACAAACTGGGAAAGCTCCAGAGGCTGGAAGGAGCCAAACACAAAACCTCCAGCTCCCTGACGAGGCAATAAACCGGGAGGTCAGGATTGAATGCAGCTGGGAATCTGGGAATCTGCACTGCTCATTCCCAGCTCCCGGGGTTCTCCGTGTTGGAAGGATGTCAGCAGAGCTGGTGTTGATGGAAAATAGATCCAAACATTCCTTAATTGCCAGCTCAGCCAGCCCCAGACCCCTCTGCAGGGAGCAGCTGCCACCGTTGAGTCATTTGGTTGGAAACTCTTCAGGAACTTCGTGGGGATGGGATGATTTTCCTGCTTTTGTTTTATTTTTTATTTATTTATTTTATGCTTTCGTTCCCTCTGCTCCTGGTCTGGCTTTTCCCACCTCTGTCCCACTCCCCTCTCCCAGATCTGGTGGCTCTGGCTGGAGTTTGGGTGAAGGGTTTGCTTGGGAATTCCTCTTGTCCCACGCTGAATTCCTGGGATGGAGCTGGGGAATGGGATTTGATTTCTGGGAGGATGGGAAGGATGGAGGTGATGAGTCTGAAGGGGACTGGGGGCACCTTGGGCTTGGATTTGTGGAGCACAAATCCTCTCATTCCACATGAGGAATGGGTTGAGAGCAATGCTCCAAAAATGGCAAATCCCTGCTGGAAAATGATTTTTAGGGATCACGTTGTTGGAAAAGGTCAAGTGCTTGTGCTGACTCCTGAGAGCTCTGGAAACTGAGAGGAACTTCTGGAATGAGCCCAGAGGAGGTCCTGAACACAGGGAATGGCTCCCAACTGAAAAAGTGGAGATTTGGGTGGGATCTTGGGCAGGAATTCCAGCTGGGGCTGCCCCTGGATCCTTGGAATTGTCCCAGGCCAGGCTGGGTGGGTTTGGAGCAGCCTGGAATGGTGGGAGGGATCCCTGGATGGGATTTAAGTTCCCTTCCCGCCCAAAGCATTCCAGGATTCCCCGATTTAATGCTGGCACTGCAGCTTTCAAACCACCCTGCTGCAGGTACAGCTCATTATTCACCAGATAGGATTCCCAAATTCCTGGGGAAAAATCCCACTAGATTGTCTGGAAATGAGGGTTTGTGAGCTAATTGCTGTGAGTGGGTCTGTGTTTGGGGGTGTGAAATAAGTGCATTTTTCAGGGCTTCATGGAGAATGGTGGTGTTTATTGTAAGGGCTGGCAAAATAATATTCCTGGAGCTTCCTGGGCAGCCTGTTCAGGAAAAAAAAGAAGGGAATTAGAATTGCAAATGAGGATTTCATCCTCCTCAATCAGCGTGGCCAGCGAGGAGGGATGAATGAGGAGCTGCTCAGGAGCCCCAGGAATTTCAGTATTTGGGAAAAAGGGTCAGTGCAGCTGAGAAAAACAGACAATAAAAACCCCGGAGCAGCCTGGGGAAGCTCCTTTTTGATGATCAGCTGGGAGGGGTGTGTGTTATCCTGATTATTCCACAATTAGCGACGAGGTGGGAAGAAAAATAGCCCTGGAAACAAAATTAGGGTTTATTTACCTGGGGGTGAACCCCCAATATCACATCAGTGCTGTAGGTCTTTAATCTGGGAAGACAGAGCATGGAATAAATTCTTTTTATATCCTGTGCTTCTGGTTTGTCTCAGAATTCCCAAAATATCCTCCTGGTGGTTTTTTTTTTTATTTTTCCAGGCTGCTGTGGGGCCAGGGAACATTCCTGAGCCTCCACAAGACCCTGCTGCTGATTGAGGGAATCAAGGTGCCCAAAACCCTGAGGGCCTGGAGAGTTTCAAGGCAGCAGGAGAGCAGGGGCTGCCTTATGTAACTTTGCTCAAAGATGTGGAAAAAAAAACTCAAAAAAAAAAAACCTCAAAAAAAAAAATCCCATTCCGGGCTGGTTTTCCGGTTTCTGTGGGATTTTTCAGGAAATGTTGGAAGTTTCCCTGGAGGAGCAGCATTGTTGGGGCTGCCAGGGTGGCCCGGTGGGAGGAGGCTCCTCGTTAGCAAAGGCTAATTAATAAATAGAATCTGGAGAGCCAAAATGAACAATCTGGGGATTTGGGAGGAGTGTGGGAGTGGGAGGCCCAGTGGGTTCTGATCCCAGCCAGAAATTTGATTCATTTCTGTCCTGTTGATCCTGCAGTTCCTGGGTTGTTGTTTTTTGTTTTTTTTTTTTTTTTTTATATTGAACTAAGAAACTCCAGGAGGAAAATCCCAGGGAGGAATTTTTCTCCTTCCCAACCCTGTGATTATTGCCATGCTCCCTGCAATTCTGCCCATCACATTTGGGATGCTGGATGCTGGGAAGGGCTGGGTTGTGAAGGGAGACACCAGAAAAATGGGAATGGGGAGGGAAAACACAAACTCGGCGTGGCGGGCTCGGAAAAACCAACAGCTCTTGAATTAATTAATTCAGAATTAATCAGAATTAATTCTGGCTTTTCCCCCAAAAGAAATGAGGGGAATGAGGCAGGGTGGGGTTTTCCATGGGACAGGACACAGGGAATGCATCCCACTGCCAGAGGGGTAGGTGGATATTGGGAAGGAATTCCTGGCTGGGAGGCCCTGGAATGGAATTCCCAGAGAATTCCCCTGGATCCCTTTAATGTCCAGGGCCAGGCTGGAGCAGCCTGGGGCAGTGGGAGCTGTCAGTGGGACAGTGGGGTGGGATTTAAGGTCCCCTCCATCCCAAACCATTCCATGATTCCAGGATTTGGACTCGTGTCTGTGTATTTACCTCCTTCCGTGGATGCTGGGCACCTTTTTCATGGAAAAGAGGCAGAATCCCACAAAATTCTTCACCACTGAGAGTAAAACTGGCTCCTGCCAAACCCAAGTGGGGATGGAGCAAAGCCAAGGAGAGCTGCAAACTTTGGGAATATTGATCATCCATACTCCATCCTGATCTTTTCCTTACATCTTTAATCTGCCCCTATTTTTATATTTTTTTAAAAAATATTTTTATCAACAACGTCACAAGAATAAAAATATGGATTGATGTCTCATCTCCCAGTTAGAGGAGAGAACCACAGAGTTTTTCCAGTTTGGAAAAGCTTTTCCTTGGCTTGGAGTGTGTCAGAGCAGCTGGGGTGTGTGAGTGGGGCTGGAGTGACACTGCCACTCTTCCCCTTCCCTGGAATTTTTTAATTGGATTTGGCATCTGAATTGCTGAAACAGCAACTGAAACAGTTCACTCATCCTGGAGTTAACTGCAGGGCTTGGATTGTGGAGCCTCTGAGATCCAGGGGTGGCCCCTGCTCTGGAATAGGGGATGGTATGGATCACTGATTGATGGGATTGATCCATCACCTATGGAAATCCCATTTATCCATCACCTATGAAATCCCATTTATCCATCACCTATAAAATCCTGTTTATCCATCACCTATAAAATCCCATTTTTCCGTCACCTATGGAAATCCCATTTATCCATCACCTATAAAATCCCATTTATCCATCACCTATAAAATCCCGTCTATCCGTCACCTATGAAATCCCATTTATCCATCACCTATAGAAATCCATTTATCCATCACCTATGAAATCCCATTTATCCATCACCTATGAAATCCCTTTTATCCATCACCTATAAAATCCCATTTATCCATCACCTATGAAATCCATCACCTATAAAACTCCCCTTTACACCCCTCTCCCGACCCCTTTGCTTCCAGCTGATGGATCAAATCCCTTTGCTTGTCAAGGTGAAACACCTGGACACTTCAGGGGATAAACCAAAAAAACCCCAACCCAAGAACCAAACCGACCGGGGCCAAGGGAAACGCTCCGGTGCCCTCGGGGCCGCTGGACTCTGTCCCGGAGAGGGGAGGAGGCGCCCGCCCGGCCCTCGGCTTTGTCACCCCTGCCAGGGGCAGAGCCCTGCCAGCATTCCGAGTTATTGCCTGGGAGCATGTCGCTCCATCCATCCATCCATCCATCCATCCATCCATCCATCTCATCCCCACTCCTGTCCATCATCCATCACCTGTCCATCCATCCATCCATCATCCATCCATCCACCCATCATCCATCCATCCACCCATCCATCCATCCATCCATCCATCCACCATCCATCCATCCATCCATCCATCCATCCATCCATCCATCCATCCATCCATCCATCCATCCATCCATCCATCCATCCATCCATCCATCCATCCATCCATCCATCCATCCATCCATCCATCCATCCATCCTCATCCATCCATCCATCCATCCATCCATCCATCCATCCATCCATCCATCTCCATCCATCCATCCATCCATCCATCCATCCATCCATCCATCCATCCATCCATCCATCCATCCATCCATCCATCCATCCCTCTGTCCGTCGTCTGTCCATTCATCCCTCCATCCCTCCCTCTGTCTGTCCATCCACCCCTCCCTCCATCCCTCTGTCTGTCTGTCCTCCATCCCTTCCTCCATCCCTCTGTCCGTCTGTCCATCCATTTATCCATCCATCCCTCCATCCGTCCCTCACTCCATCCCTCTGTCCCTCAACCTCCCTCCCTCCCTCCCTCCCTCCCTCCCTCCTCCCTCCTCCCTCCCCTCCATCCATCCATCCCTCCCTCTACCCATCCATCCATTCCTCCCTCCCTCCCCGCCTCTCCCAACCCTCCCTTTGTCCCCGTCTCCCCTCCCTGCTCCGCCGGGGGCCGGAATTTCGGGAGCCTTTCCCGTGCGGATGCAGCCCCCATCTCCCACCCACCCACCCCTCCACCCACCCACCCCTGACGTCTCCATGCACCAGGCAGAGCCGCGCCGCCTTTGATGTGGAGCGGCGGGATTTGGAGCTCTCTCTCTCTGTAAATCTTGTAAAATTCCATTTCCCGCAGAGACAAGAGCCACAAACCCCGCGGGCGAGGAGGCTGCGGCTGGAGCGGCGGCCGGGATGCTCCGCACCTGGCCGGGCTCGGGCGGGGCGGGCAGCCCGGGCGGAGGCGGTGCCGGCCGCGGTGACAGGAGCGCAGGGCACTCCCCTCCGGGCCGGCGGTGACCCCTGGCAGGGAGCAGGCAGCGAGCAGGCAGCGAGCAGGCAGCGAGCTGGCAGCGCTTTCCCCGCCGCTCCCGGACCAGCCGGGGCCTTTTCCCTGCGGGCACCGGGAGCCGCGGCCCCGCTGCGCCCCGGTAACTCCCGGCGCCGCGGATGCTCGCCGGGAGGCAGCTGCTGCAGCGTCACAAAACTTTGCCTCGGCACCGGAGGAAGGAGGGATGTGACCTGGAAAGCAGGAACTGGGGGGAAAGGGGGATGTTGCTGCGGCTTGGGAAAGCTTTGATTGCTCCCCGCGCCTCCTCCTCCCCTGTGTCGGGAGCACTGGAAGGGATTATACAAATGAGAGCAGGAAGCTGCAGTCAGGGGGGGTGCCAGAAATAGATTTATTTTTTCTTTCTCCTGCTAGAAATGAAGAAATTTGGGAGTCCGTAGAGGCTGTTCCACAGGCACCCCCACTTTTTTTGCTTGCCAAGGCTTTTGCCTTCCTCTAGAAAGTGACCTCCACCTGCAAGGGGAGTTGCCATGTAATCCCAAAGAATAAAAACTCCTGGAAACCTCTCCGTGCCACTGAGCCAACTCCAGAGAGACCCAAGTTTGGAATAAGCAGGACATGTCCTGACTCTTTTTGGATGATAGAGGAGAAGGATCAGCTGGGAAGATGTTAAATATTAATATTTTACCCAACCGCCGCCATTCGTGGATTTGGTGAGTATGCCATGGGTCTGCCCGGATCACAGCTTGGAAATCAGGATTTTATTTTTTTTTCCTGGCTGAGAAGCAGCTGCTGGATGGGAACATGGATAAAGGGGTTCCTGGAGCTGTGGGTTTGCTGAATATTTTCTTCTCTGCTCTTCCCTGCTCGGAGTTTGATCCCCATCTCGGGACGGGGACTGCGGGGACGGGGTGGGGAAAGGATGGAAAATTCCCCGGCGTCCTGGTTTATTTTCCTTCTCGGGTGTTTATGAACCTCAATTTTCCTTTAAAAATTAATGAGTCCCTAAAACGTCCTTTGCTGGAGCGGGTCCATGGTGCCACCTTCTCCCTGTTGCATTTTAATGAGCAGCTGGAGCAGCTGCTGCTGCCTCTGCTCGGGCCAGGGCAGGGCACAGGGACAGGAGAGGGAAATTTCAGAGGCATTTCCCAAGCTGGGCTTGGGAGGCGCCACCAAAACCTCATTTTAAGGGTAAAGATCCCGCTGGTGATGCTCAGGGCTGGAGTCTTTGGGTGGTGGGATCCATGTGATCTTCCAGTGTGGGAATATAGAGAGAATTTTGGGTTCTGGTCATTCAGAAATTCCTGCCTTCTGCCATCTCACCTACACACAAATATTTTGGTTTTACACAGAATTTATTCTCTGTGAGCTCATTGTGGTTTTTAGTCTGGCTCTGGGATTGACCTGGACAATATTTGTATGGAGGAATAAAAACTCTCCTGATCCTTGGAATGGGGCTGGGCAGGGATGGGGTTGGGTTCTCCAGAGCACGTCCTGCTCCTCTTGGGTGCAGTCCCAGGGATAAGAGAACGGGAAGAGGAAAAAAAAATATGGAATGCTGCAATGGGTTGGGTTGGAGATCTTCTCATTCCATCCAGGGACTCCTCCCACTGTCCCAGTGTCCAGCCTGGCCTTGGACACCTCCAGGGATCCAGGGGCAGCCACAGCTTCCCTGGGAAATTCATCCCAGGGTCTCACAGGGAGCAAATCCTTCCCAACATTTCTTCCAGCCTAACCCAACCCATCTTGGCTTTTTTCCCATGGTTTCTCCTCGATGTCCTGCAGTTGTTGGTTTGGTTTGGAAGGTTCCTCCTGAGGAAGAGCCCCAGTGAGCCAAGAAAGAGGAATATTGGGTGGGAAGCGTTAATTGATTTGCCAGATTTACAAATGAAGGGCAGGGGAGAGAGCTTGGGTATTAATTATGGACAAAATCAACGCCCAAAGAGCCCAGGAAGTTACAGAAAAAAAAAAAAACATTTCCTTGGAGAAAGGAGAAGCCCATTTCTGTGGCTGCGAGAGAACAGAAATAATTTTAGTTCTGGGAACTGAAACAAACTCTGAGCAGCCTTGAAATCCCACCAGGGGAGAGTGTCAGGGATGGGGCTGGCACAGTCCTGGGAGCCTGGGGTGATTCGAACTGTGCAGCCCCAAGGGAGCCTGGGAAGAGGCTGGGTTTATGAGGGAAGGGATAAAGTTATCCCAGAAAATTCCCTTCACCTGTGCCCAGGTGAAAACAAAGCCAGTTCTTCACCCTGTGCTGGCCTAGCTTGAGTTAGACTGAGCCTTGCTAAACCAGGCTTGTGCTGCTCAGAGCCCACTCTGACTCCTTAATTCCTGCCTGAAAAGGCTTCAGGGATTTCTTTCCTCTGGAGGAAATGTTATGGGCTTCTCCAATGAGAATTGCTGGCTTCCCTGATTCTTCCTCCTTGTCCCACCCATCCAAAGGAATTTGTGCCTGGATCTTCCCCCTGGGAATTTCTTTCCCTCCTCTGTCCCATCATCCAGAAGGGAATTTGTGCCTGGATCTTCCCCCTGGGAATTTCTTTCCTCTGGTGGAAACGTTTTGGGCTTCTCCAGAGCTCCTCCCTTCCTCTGTCCCATCACCCAAAGGGAAATTTGTACCTGGATCTTCCCCCTGTCCCTGGCAGGGGTTGGATTAGAGACCTTCCAGGTTCCTTCCAACCTTTCCATGGCTCCCTGGCTGGCCCTGGATGTTCTCCCCCAGTCCAGGAGAGGAGCTGGTGGCCTCAATCCCTCGAGGACAGCGAGGGCCCTGGGTCCCTGCTGCTCTTGGGGTGCAGAGGGGAGGGCTCAGCTGGAATTGGGGCCTGGGACACAACTGGAAATTGGGATTGCACCAGAAATTCCTGGGAATTCCTGCTTGTTCACCGGGATGGCTCCAAACTCAGCTCTGGCCCCTGCAGAGGTTGGACTTTGGAGGAGGGGGGAGCAGAAACTCTGTCCTGAGGTGAAGTGGGGGGATCAAATCCCAGGATTTCTGACAGCTCAGGAAGCTTGGAGAGGTTCTCCACAGCTCCCAGCTAGCAGCTGGAATGTGGCACTCCATATTCTGTATGGCTGGAATATAAACAATATTTTATTTTATACTTTATATGAAATATAAAGGTTTATCAAGGCAGTGATGGCCACGGGATCAGGAGTCACCCTGACCTTGGTCCCTCAGCTGCTCTGCTTCAGGCTGAGCTCTTGCCCTTGGAGAGGAGGCTGGAATTTCCATAATGTGGAATTGTGGAATTACTGAGGTGGGACCATCAATTCCCCCAGCATAGCCCCGTGTCTCCAGGTGTCACATCCACAGGGATTTGAAATCCCTCCAGGGATGGGGACTCCACCCTGCTCTGGGCAGCTGGGCCAGGGCTGGAAGGGAAGAAATTTTCCCAAATTTCCAACCTAAAGCTCCTCTGGGACAACTTGAACTGTCTCTTCTTGTCCTGTCGCTGTTCCCCCTGGGAGCAGAGCCCGATCCCTCCCTCACTTCATGGACAAATTCCACTTTGATTTTTATACTGACTTTCAAAACACTCAAGGTTTCCTCTGGGAATTAACCCTCTCCAGATCTGTGGGTGAAACCTTCCAGTCCCCTCATTCCCAGGGGTCTAACTGGATCTTTAAACCCACCTTGCTTTTCCTCACAGCTTAATTCCACAGCCTCCTATAAATAGGCAGGATTTCCAACAAAGCCACGATTTATATGCAGCAGGTAGATTTGAGAGACAGAACTCTGAAATCTGTAGGCACAATTTAGAAAGGAGAGGCCAAATATTTCTCCTGTGCTCACGGGTGCCTGGAGGAAGCACAAAGAACTCGCTGTGTCTGCAGCAGAGACAATGCCTGCCTGCCAGGGAATCGGGGGGAAAACCAGGGATGGCACTGGCAGCGTTTGCCGCGGTGGGAAGCTGGATCGGGAGGAATTCCGAGGCAGGAAGGGGTTGGTATTTAGTGACCTTTCCCTTCTCCTCAGGCTGGCTCTTTCCAAGTCCTTCCTGGCTGTGTTTCCCTGCTGCTTTCGAAAGGCAGGAGATCAGAGTGAGAGGCTGCTCCCGACGCTATTTACATTGCCATGTTTCCATTCATTATCTTCGCTTCCAGGGAAAGAATCTGGGCAGCTTCACGGGGATGGGAAACTTCTCAGCCGAGTTTCTGGACGTCTCTGCCTGTCATGCACATGGGAATGTTTGTCCCAGGCTGTTCCTCCTCCTCCTGCTCCTTGCCTCGTCCGAGGGGCACGCTTGGATCAGAGACCCCTCGGGGTGAGCCTGGCTGGAGGAGCTGCTCCCCAGTGATGTGACAGCCAGGAAGACCCAGGGTGACTTTCCTGGGTTCCTGTGACTCCAGGAGGACCTGGAGCTGCTGGAACAAATCCAGAGGAGCCCCAGGGCTGTTGCAGGGCTGGAGCCCCTCTGGAGCCAGGCTGGGAGAGCTGGGAATGTTCCCCTGGGCAGGAGGAGGCTCCAGGGAGAGCTCAGAGCTCCAAAGCTCTCCAGGAGAGCTGGGGAGGGACCTGGGACAAAGTTTGGGGGGACAGCCCCCAGGGAATGGCTGTGAGCTGGGAGAAGATGGATTGAGATGGGATTGGGGCAGCAATTCCTGGCTGGGAGGGGCTGGGCTGGAATTGCCAGAGCAGCTGGGGCTGTTCCTGGATCCCTGCAGTGTGCCAGGCCAGGCTGGAGCCCCTGGCACAGTGGGAGGTGTCCCTGCCATGGCAAGGATGGGATGAGATCATCCTTGAGGGGCCTTTTCCAGCCTGAACCATTCCAGCATCCTGTGAATGCACTCAGCTCTCAGCACTCCTAAGAAATTCTGGGGCTTTTTTGCACTGTGGCATCTTAGCAGGTTTAAGGATGCAGATTCTTGTTCTGAAAGCTTGATCAGGATTTCTCTCCTAACCCTCTTCTCCAGGGGCTAATAACTGGGATATGGATTTCTTTTAGCTCCAGCTCCCTGGCAGATTAGGCAGTCTCAGGCACTCAGCGAGCACCACGATGGAAAAGGGGTTTCTTTTCTTCTTTCCAGCAGAAAGAAGGGAAATTTAATAAGGGAAATTTGGGTTTCCTGCTGGCCTGCAGTTTGTAACGCACAAAGAATCCCAGAAGTTCAGGGAATTGTTCTGTTCAAACACGGCCTGCACAGCTCTGCAATCCTGGGAGCAGCTCCCCATCCTGCTGAGCCAAGCCCCTGCAATTTATCCCCTTGGGAGGAGGGAATCAGGGAAGAGCTTTTCCAGGGGCTGGGAACATTCCCAGGCACTTGCTGGGCTCGAGTTCTTCTGCACAGGATCACTCCAGGTGCCCCCTGTGCCCCAGGTCCCTTCTCAAGGGAGCAGGGCAGGGGGATGGTGGGAATTTGGTGGGAATTTCCTCTGCTCCCCAGGCCCAAAGCTCAGCCCAGTTCAGTCCTAAGAAGGATTTTCCAGTCCTGACTTCCCCCAGGAGCAGGTGGATGTTGGGAATTTCCTTCTCAAGGGAGCAGGGCAGGGGAATGGTGGGAATTTGGTGGGAATTTCCTCTGCTCCCCAGGCCCAAAGCTCAGCCCAAGTTCAGTCCTAACGATTTTCCAGTCCTGACTTCCCCAGGAGCCTCCTGAGGACTTCTCAGAGGAATCCAGATGTGATTAAAAACCTTCCCCTCCAAACTGCAATCCCAAATCTGTCATCATCATCATCATCCCCATCCCCATCCCTCTCCTGCTCCCCCTGCCCTGGGAATTCTGGGTTCTGGCTCAGGATTCAGAGGCCCAGCTGCCAGCAGAGCAGGCTCTGGGATCAGGGAATGGCTTTGTGCTCGTTTTTACAAAAAAGGGTCTGGAGCTGAGAATGGTGGAATCGTGGAAGAATAGAAAATAGAATCATGGGGTTGTGGAAAAATAGAATTGGAGTAATTGTCGGAATTACTAGAATCATGGAATTGTGGAGTAATAGAGTCATGGAATTATAGAATCATGGAATTGTTGAATAATAGAATCATGAATTATGGAGTCATAAAATAATAGAAAATAGAATAATGGAATCATAGAATCATGGAATTATGAGTAATAGAATCACGGAATTATGAGTAATAGAGTCATGGAATTATGGAATATAGAATCATGGAATTGAGTAATAGAATCATGGAATTATGGAATCATAGAATCATAGGAATAATATAAGAATAGAATAATGGAATAATAGAATCATGGAATTATGGAATCACAGAATCAATAGGAATAGAATCATGGAATCCCAGAATCCTGGAATCATGGAACCCCAAGAATCTGGAATCCCAGAATCCTGGTAGAATCCTGGAATCCTGGAATCCCAGAATCCTGGAATCCCAGAATCCCGGAATCCCAGAATCCCGGAATCCCAGAACCTCCCGAGCTGGAAGTGGCCGCGCGGCTCGAGCCCCGCTGCTATCACAGAACACCTTCACTCCATGCACTGTGAAATGCTATTTTTTCAATAAGTGCTGGGAAATCATTCCCAAACCACACGAGCTCCAGTGAAAAGAGCCGTTCCATCCCCTCTGGAATCTCGCCGAGTGTCCTTCACAGCACTTCCATTGTCACTTTATCACCGAATCCCAGCCTGGCGTGAGCTGGAACCAGCCTGAAAAACCTCTCAGCCATATTCCCCCGGGCAGGGCTGACCCGCGCCGCCTGTTTGAATAATTCTATCATTTTAATCGCGTCCGGATTGATTTAAAAACTCCACCGAGGGTGTGAGGAAAGGCAAACAAAGCAGGGGGAGAGGACAAACCTTCCTCGCCAGGTTTTTTATTTTTTGTGGGTTTTTTTTTTCCGCTTTCCCTCGCTCGGCTCACCCGAGGTGCGGGGCTGCTTTGAAAGCTCCCGCTGACGTCAATGGAGCATCGCTCAGCCCCGGGCTGCTCCCAAAAAACACAGCCCAAAAAAACACAGCCTAAAAAACACAGCCCAGAAAACTCAGGCACTGGGCTTCGGCCGCCACAATTAACGGCAGACACGTTAGGGATGCGTTAAAGTGCGAAAATGACCGAGTTTTTTAATTATTTTTTCCCCCCCCAAGGGAGAAAAAAAGCAAATTTCAAAGCGACAGAATTATCGCTTGGCTTAAGAAGGGGTTAATAATAAGGGCTGTTCATAATGTTTCTCCCAGCTCCCCGATTATTTGGGTGGTTTTGTTGCGTTTTTAATGTAAACTCGTATTTATAAGTCTGATTTTTTTTTTTTTTTTTTATATAACTCTGAATTCTAGGACAGAAAATGCCTGCGAGCCTTTCAGAGCAGTTTCGCTTTTTTTTTTTCAGCTTTTTGTTGGAAGGAAAAGCCTGGGAAAAACGTGTTAATTGTCTCAATCTGGGAATGCTGCAGAGCAGCTCCGTGGGGAACCAGCCCATGACACTGAGCTGATGGATTCCTGCCGGGAGCCCCCAGATCTTCGGGGTTTTCAGGGATTGTCCTAGCTCGTTTCATAAAAAAATTCTGCTTAAATCCGAGCGCAGCATCTCCTCAGCCCCCTGTCAAGGGGAGTGGGAAATGCTGGGAAAAACTGGGATTAGTGGGGGGAATGTGGCCGGGATGAGGACTCAGGACAGGGCAGGGAAGGGGAGAAATCGTGTAGGGATAAATGGAATTATCTTGGCTCTCCGGAGCACTGTGGGAAATGAAACTCCCAAGTTTATTCTCCTTGGTGATGAAGGGGAAAAAAAAACTGGGATACGGAGGGAGCCGGGAGGGAAATGGGGAGAGCTCTGCAACCACTGGGTGGGATGAAACCCCTGGGATTCCAGAATGCTGGAATGGTCTCCTTGGGAATGACCTCCCAGCTCCTCCTGCGAGGCTCGGAGTGCCCGGGATGCTGGAGAGGCTCCGAGCCCTGCCTGGGTTTGCTCCTGGAGCGCAGGGCAGGAGACACAGGAACACTGCAGCTTTGCCACGGGTTTATCCCTGAAATTAAATGGGGTTGTTCCTGAAATCAGCCGGGTTTAGCCCTGATATCAGCCGGGTTTGTTCCTGAAATCAGCTGGGTTTAGCCTTGAAATCAACCGGGTTTATCCCTGAAATCAGCCGGGTTTATCCCTGAAATCAGCCGGGTTTAGCCCTTAAATCAGCCGGGTTTATCCCTTAAATCAGCCGGGTTTATCCCTGAAATCAACCGGGTTTATCCCTGAAATCAACCGGGTTTATCCCTGAAATCAGCCGGGTTTAGCCCTAAAATCAGCTGGGTTTATCCCTTAAATCAGCCGGGTTTATCCCTGAAATCAACCGGGTTTATCCCTGAAATCAATTGGGTTTATTGCATTATTTGTTGATTTTTTTGGGTAGAAATACAGAAAAAACAGAGGAAAAGGAAATATGGCTGGAAAAGGGAAGTGAATTCATCCAAAGGATTGGATTCCTTTATAAAATATTTTTAGGATGAAACGTGATGGGTTGATGATATCAACTGCTGGAATTATTGCATCATTTGTTGATTTTTTGGGTAAGAATACAGACAAAACAGAGCACTGGGAAAAGCTGGAAAAGATGCCCAGGTAGTGGTGAGGTTCTCGCTCCCACAAGATGAAACTTTTCCTTGAACAGCTGCTAAAAAAGCAGATTTGGGAGCAGATTCCGGGATTCCTCCCGGGATTCCGGGGGTTTGGGCCATGCTGGGAGTCAGGGAGTCGGGAGAGGAGCTCCTCGGATACCCAGGATATTTCTGGCTTTCAGGAGAGCACCGAACACAACTGGGATTACTCGAGCGGAGGCTCCCGGTGGTGGGGATGGGAGTGGGCGATCCTCGGGATCCCGCAGCTCCAGGGAGCAGCCAGAGGGAGGGACTGAGCTCTGCAGGGCGGGAAGGATGGAGGATTGGTTTATTTATGAGGAGTAAACCGAGAAACCCTTGGCTGGCTGCTGGGGAAGGGAGCTGGGCAGGGCTGGGCGGTGAAACGAGGATGAACCCAAAACTGCTGGCAACAACGAGAGGAAGGAGAAATCAGCGGGGAATCTGGGAAGGAGCCTCTGGAGCAGCAGGCGCGGTGTCCGGGGCAGCTCTGCCGATGTTTCTGGGAAGGCAGAGCAGCTCGGGGGGCTGGAGGGGCTGGGGGCACCTGCAGGAGCCCCCCAGGTGAGGCCCCACCTGCAGAGCTGCCCCAGCCCAGGAGCTGCTGGGGATGGTCCAGAGGAGCCCTGGAGCTGCTCCAGGGCTGGAGCCCCTCTGGAGCCAGGCTGGGAGAGCTGGGAATGTTCCCCTGGGCAGGAGGAGGCTCCAGGGAGAGCTCAGAGCTCCAAAGCTCTCCAGGAGAGCTGGGCAGCGACCTGGGACAAAGTTTGGGGGGACAGCCCCCAGGGAATGGCTGTGAGCTGGGAGAAGATGGATTGAGATGGGATTGGGGCAGGAATTCCTGGCTGGGAGGGGCTGGGCTGGAATTGCCAGAGCTGCCTCTGGATCCCTGGAGTGTGCCAGGCCAGGCTGGACTAGGGCTTGGATCACACTGGAATATCCCTTGTTGTTGTGGGGTAACACATGACACAGACTCTCTGCGATTTTTCTCAAGGTTGTGTAAAGATTTCTTCAGTAGAAATCGTTTTCCCATATATCCCATTTTTTTACAGACCACTGTGATGGGCGAAAGACAAAGCTCTTCACCCACATTGGTCAAACCAGAGGGACATCAAGAGAGAATCTCTCCTCTCAGAAGGAATGAACAGCAATTTATGGTTACAAAACAATATGCTGTATATGATACTGGTACAAAACCAGTTATGGTGTTTTTCCCAGTTTTCCTGGGGAAGGAATTTCAGAAAACTGAAACCCCAGAAACCCAGAACTTTAGAAAACCAGGAACTTCTGGCCTGAAACCAGACTACAATCCCTGGGACAGAGGGAGGTGTCCCTGCCCATGGCTGGGGATGATTTTTAAGGTCCCTCCCAGCCCAAATCATTCTGGGATTCCATAATGCAATTAAAATCTCTGTACCTGTAATTAGCTATTAGCTACCTGTGTGTGTTCTCTGGCCTTGTGTGCCACACCAGAGGGAATATCAGGATTCTCTGGGAATTGTGGGACAGACTGGCAGAATGACAGGGCTGAGACAGCCCCTTCCCCAGCTGACTCCACAGCCTCATTTCCCAGCAGGTGCTGCTCTTTCATCTCCTGCTGTTTGTGCTCCCCTCAAAGCTCCTGCAGCCCTCCCCAAACAGTCACTGCAGAGAACATGGGAACATCCCAAAGGTTCTTTTTTTGGGTGAATAAAAACCCCTCTCCTTGTCAAAGAATCCCAAACTGGTTTGGGTTGGAAGGGACCTGAAAAATCCCTTAGTGCCACCCCTGATGGACACCCTGGGCAGGGACACCTCCCATTGTCCCAGGGATATTCCAGTGTCCCAGGGATATTCCATTGCCCAGGGACACCTCCACTGTCCCACGATGTTCCAAACCCACCCAGCCTGGCCTGGCACACTGCAGGGATCCAGGAACAGCCCCAGCTGCTCTGGCAATTCCAGCCCAGCCCCTCCCAGCCAGGAATTGCTGCCCCAATCCCATCTCAATCCATCTTCTCCCAGCTCACAGCCATTCCCTGGGGGCTGTCCCCCCAAACTTTGTCCCAGGTCCCTGCCCAGCTCTCCTGGAGAGCTTTGGAGCTCTGAGCTCTCCCTGGAGCCTCCTCCTGCCCAAGGGAACATTCCCAGCTCTCCCAGCCCCATGGATTCCTTTTGGAGTCCCCGTATCCCCTCCCTGGAGCTGTTCCCTTACATTTTCCTGACTCCATCACTCTTTTTCTCTCTCTCTGGTTTTCCTGCAGGAGGACTCTCCTGTGCTGCCAGGAGCAGAAGTGTGGGATGTGGAATCATTCCCTGAAACCCCCTGGGGTCACTTTAAACCCTGCCAATCCTGTGGGATGGCAGCAAAGCCCTCCAGGCCGGGCGTGCCCTGAATTCCAGGGAAATATTCCCGGTAAAAACCATTGCCCAGGTTTGTTTTTATGGCCCGGCCACACCAGCGCTGCCCCCGGAGCTGTTCCATTTAACAGCGAGCCTCTGCTGGCTGATTTTCCAGGCAGCAGGAGCAGGAGCAGGGACTATTCTGGGATCGCATCCCGGGAAGGGCCGTGACTCATCAGCTGCAGCAGCAGCCAGGAGATGAGGAGCTATTTATTACGGCTCTGAATTCTTCTGAGCCGCCAGTTCAGCTAGGAATTATGTAATTATTCCTCCTGGATGATTTCTCTTACTGGTTTGTAATTACAAAATCTTGGATTTTTTCAAATGAAATCCTGGGAATGACTTAATGTGAGGAGAAGGGAGAGATTCGATCTTCCCTCGTTTAGGTTTGGGTTTGGCAGGGATGGGTTTGCACAAACTTCAGTTTATTTTAATTTTTTTTTTTTTTTTTTGGTGAAACTGTCTCGCTCGTCGTTTACGGGTTTGGAAATATATAAACAAATGTTCGGGATGAAATCAGCTGGTCTTGGGAACTGGCAGGAGGGGAATTCCAAATTCCCTGAGGGATTCCCGGCTCGGTGGGTGGCAGAGGGGCTGGATCTGCAGCTTGCTGGAGTTTTCCCTGTGCCTCCCAAATTCTGGCTCTTCCCAGAGAGGTGCAGGAGTTTTTAGGGAGGGAGTTCTGTCCTTGTTCCTGTGCTCATCCAGGAAAAACATCCCCGAAGTGAGAGGAGATTATTGGCAAAACTTTTCCTAAAAAAAGAGAGGGAAGTGGGGGAAGATCCTGCTCCGTGCCAGCCAGGAGGGAATTGGGTTGGGAAAAGCAGGGAACTGGGGATTTGGGAAGGGCTGGCTCCTGACAGGCTCCACTCGTGCTTTGCTGAGAGCTTGGATAAATATTTCTTAGTTTTAATCCCCAATAAAAAAGAAAAAAGCTGCGATTTATAATCTGGGAACTGTGCTGTGAACTCCTCACATCCTGAGTGTTGCAGAAGTCACACAGCTGGCAGAGCTCTTGGAAAGCTCTAAATCACATTTTAGTGTTCAGAGATCTTAGGGAAGTCTATTATTTTTGCACTGATCGTGGATAATTTGGCTTTAATCTTTATTCTGTGCTCTGTTTTGACTTTGCTGGTCAATTTTTATCACTCCCTTAGGAAGAGACATTTAAAAATGGTTTAGCAACGAGTTTGGAAGGAGAGATTAATTCAGGATCTGAAGGTGGTGATGGGATGGATCTGTCTCAGGTGCATCATTTGGCCGGTTCAAATTCGACTTTATTTTTCTCCCAAGATCATGTAGGATCATGGAATGGTTTAGGTTGGAAAAGCCCTTTCAGACCAACCTTGTCCCACATCCCCAAGTGCCACATCCCTGGGGATTTTAAATCCCTCCAAGAATGGGGATGGGCAGCTGTGCCAGGGCTGGAAAACCCTTTTATTTTTTTTTTCCCCATGAGGAAATTTCCCCAATATCCCAGGTGGATAAGGACTGAGCCACCCCACTCCTGATGCTCTCAGAGTCCCTGATCCCCACTCTGGCTTTTTTTGGGACCCATTCCCTCTGCCAGTCCCTTCTCCCAGCCAGGGGATCCAGAACCCCTGGAACATTCCTTGGGCTCTGCCGAGCGCTGGGCTGGGTGGCATTTTGGGGACAGGACCCCAAAATTATTTTTTTTGGGGAGTGGGAAAACCCCGAGGGGAAGATGGTGCAGGCGGCCCGGGGGAATTTCGTGTAACTCATCCCTGTGTCAGCTAAAATGAGAATTCCAGCACAGTCAGCGCTTCCCGGCGAAAGCCCCGGGGGCGTCCGGGTGACATCACGAGGATCGGGAATGAATCCACGGCCAGGGAAAATCCCGGGCTCTGGCGGCTGAGCCGAGCCTTGCAAAGCCCAAAAGCTCTTGGGTTTGAGGATTTTTGTTGTTTATTTTTTTTGCAAAGCGGGGCAGGGAAAGGCTGAGCACGCCGGGGGTGACTCGGTTTGGTCTGAGCACCCAGATCTTGTTGTTCTCCTAAACCCAGCTCTCCTGGGGCGCTGGTTCCGTGGTTCTGCGCGATCCCACCTCGGTCCTGGGGCTGGATAAACCTTCCAGGACCCTGTGAGCTCCTCCCAGGGCCCTGGAGCTCCTGGATTGGGGACCCTGGAGCTGGACAGAGCAGCTGGACCCAGCTGGTGGCACTTAGGGACACTCCTGGAGGAGATGCTCTGTCTGTCTCTCTCCGTTTGAGTGCATTAAAAAACTCGCTGGCAACTCCAGAGGATAAATATTGGCTGAAGGAATCGAGGTGTGTGAGTGAAGGCTTGAAGTGGGGCTGGATTGAATGTCCCAGTTTCCCTCAGATGACAAAAGGCTGCCGACATTTTTCATCCACAAAGACATTAAATTGTTTGGAGTGGAGGCTGGAAGAACAAGCTGACCCCCTTTTGCTTTGCTGCCTCCAAATTGTGCAGTGTAAGAATTATTCCATTAAACCCTGCCCTCACTGCTGCTCTCCCAGGCCAGTTTCACTCCAGGAGAGAAAACCCAGCTGATGACAGATGGAATATGATGGGTTTAGTTCAGATTTAAAGTGTTAAAAAAAAGAAAAAAAAAGTGGATTCTGGCTGAATAAAAACAGAAACACAGAAAATGGTCAAAGCTCTAAGAAATTGTCACCTTCCCTGAGATCTGAGCTGTGGAGGATGAGCTGGGTGAGGCTGACAAAGGGCAGGGGCTGCAGGGAATCCACAGAAGGGGGATGGATATTCCATGGAATCCTGGAGTCATCCTGACCCCCCTGCCATCCCAGGGACACCTGCACTGTGCCAGGATGTTCCAAACCCACCCAGCCTGGCCTGGCACACTCCAGGGATCCAGGGGAAGCTCTGGGAATTCCAGCCCAGCCCCTCCCAGCCAGGAATTGCTGCCCAATCCCATCTCACTCCATCTTCTCCCAGCTCACAGCCATTCCCTGGGGGCTGTGCCCCCATCCTTTGTCCCAGGTCCCTGCCCAGCTCTCCTGGAGAGCTTTGGAGCTCTGAGCTCTCCCTGGAGCCTCCTCCTGCCCAGGGGAACATTCCCAGCTCTCCCAGCCTGGCTCCAGAGGGGCTCCAGCCCTGGAGCAGCCCCGTGGATCTTTAAGAGTTTCTGAGTATTGACCAGCCCCGAACCCTTAAATAAACTGTGCAATTCCATCCTCCTTCAGGAGAGGTGGAATTTCTCAGGCTGCAGGGCTCCAGGCTCCCAGCTGGGGACAGTGGCAGCCAGGACTGCCAGCCCAAATCCTGCCTCTCTCTGCTTCTCCAAGGTTGTAAATCGGCCAGTCACCTATTTTTATGCAATTTAACATCTTTTCCGCGGCTTCATTTTCTCTCCTGGTATTAGGGAAGCGAAGGGAGAACTCTCCTGGGCATGAATGAGCAGCTGTGTCATGGTTTGCAGTGACTCCCTCCAAAGCACTGTGCTCTGCCGTGTGAATCTCTCTTTAATCAGGGCTTTCAAAGAGCTGATTTGTGCTAAGTGATTTTTCTTTCTTAGACTGCAGCAAGCATCTCCTCCTCTTGTGAGGATGCAGCCCAGCTATTCTGGGCTTCAGTGGCTCCCTTGAGGCAGGCAGAGGCTCAGGGATCCATTGAGCTGATTGTGGAGCTCCAGTGCAGGAGGCTCTGCTGGGGGGAGCACCAGCCTTTATTAACTCAGCCTTTCCTCTCAGCCAGGAGCTGGGCTCTCTTTGCTGCTGCGCGGATTTGCTGTGCTTTGGGATGTGAAAAAAGATTTTCCTGGTAAAAAAATTTCAAAATGGTTAATAGAGACAATAAGAGAAATAAAATAAAGCAAAGGTTAATGTGGTGTGCTGCCAAGAGCCCCCCGGTGTCTTGGAACCCCCCTTTGGATCCTGTTCTTCATGCTGGGATTTGTGCACATTCCCTTTTCCAGGAACTGCTCTGCATGGGCACTCCTTGGCTCTGTCAAACGCAATTCCACTTTTATTCTGTTCTTATCACCTTTTGATTTGGGCTTGGGTCTCTTTTTCACAGGCAGTGAATGCTCAGAGTCACTTGGGCCTCTCTTGGAGTTATTTTATCTATTCAGGCAGCTGAAACACACTAAAAACTACAGAAAAAAACCATCATAATTAAAACATTCATTCCAACACTTGCAAAAAGCCAACACCAAAATATGCATTTATAACATTTATAATAAATGTTCTATATAACATTTATATGTAAAAGATATCAATTATATATTATGTTATATATAACAGCTCTGGGTGTCCTGGGGGCAGCCAGGTTTCAGGGCTGGCTGCTGGAGGGAGCTTTGCTCTGTCAGTCCAGAGCTGCCCTCAGCTTGGGGTGGCACCTCAGCGTGGGCACAGAGCCACCAGGGTGTCTGTGGCTGTGTTCTCAGGCTCTCTCAGGAGGGTTTAGCTCATGAAAAAGGACTGGGGCTCCTCATGTCTTTGCTCACTGCAGGTACAAAGTCAGGCAGGATTTGGGGTTGTGGGTGGTGAGTTACCAGTTGCTGGGTTTACATCCAATCCCAGAGAACGTTCCCTGCAAGAGCACAGTAAAAACCCATCCTGAGTGTGTTGTGAGCAGCAATAAACCTTCCACCTGAGCAGTGAGTGCTGCCACGCTGTGCCCTCGTCCTGTCCCTGACCCTGCCCAGCCTGCCTTGCCCAAACTCGGCAGCACCTTGGCAGAGGGCAAAAACCTTTCCCAAAAATCCACCCAGCTGCTTTGGGCTGAGAGCTGAGCACAGGCAGAGGTGGCACGAGGGCTTTGGTGCCCTCTCCTTATCTCCTTTGCTCCTCATGGAGGGTTTGGTGCCCTCTCCTTATCTCCTTTGCTCCTCATGGAGGGTTTGGTGCCCTCTCCTTATCTCCTTTGCTCCTCATGGAGGGTTTGGTGCCCTCTCCTTATCTCCTTTGCTCCTCACAAGGGGTTTGGTGCCCTCTCCTTATCTCCTTTGCTCCTCATGAGGGGTTTGGTGCCCTCTCCTTATCTCCTTTGCTCCTCATGGAGGGTTTGGTGCCCTCTCCTTATCTCCTTTGCTCCTCATGGAGGGTTTGGTGCCCTCTCCTTATCTCCTTTGCTCCTCACAGGGTTTGGTGCCCTCTCCTTATCTCCTTTGCTCCTCACAAGGGGTTTGGTGCCCTCTCCTTATCTCCTTTGCTCCTCACAAGGGGTTTGGTGCCCTCTCCTTATCTCCTTTGCTCCTCACAAGGGGTTTGGTGCCCTCTCCTTATCTCCTTTGCTCCTCAGAGGGTTTGGTGCCCTCTCCTTATCTCCTTTGCTCCTCATGGAGGGGTTTGGTGCCCTCTCCTTATCTCCTTTGCTCCTCACAAGGGGTTTGGTGCCCTCTCCTTATCTCCTTTGCTCCTCACAAGGGGTTTGGTGCCCTCTCCTTATCTCCTTTGCTCCTCACAAGGGGTTTGGTGCCCTCTCCTTATCTCCTTTGCTCCTCATGGAGGGTTTGGTGCCCTCCTCCTTATACTCCTCCTTTTGCTCCTCACAAGGGGTTTGGTGCCCTCATCCTTATCTCCTTTGCTCCTCATGAAGGGTTTGGTGCCCTCTCCTTATCTCCTTTGCTCCTCATGGAGGGTTTGGTGCCCTCTCCCTATCTCCTTTGCTCCTCATGGAGGGTTTGGTGCCCTCTCCTTATCTCCTTTGCTCCTCATGGAGGGTTTGGTGCCCTCTCCTTATCTCCTTTGCTCCTCATGGAGGGTTTGGTGCCCTCTCCTTATCTCCTCACATGATGGCCAGCAGGCCCTGCTATCTGGGTGGCATTTGCTGTCCCTGGCTCAGCTGTGCTGTGGGGTATTTTTAGAGAGTGTCACCTTGGATTCTGGCTCTGGGCTATCAGGACCATCCCGTGGTTTGCCTCTCCCCCTGGCTCTGGGTGTTGATGGCTCCCAGGGACACCCACACAAACAGTTCCTGAGCTGAGAGAACCCACGGCTGGTCCCAGAAGGACAAAAGGAGGTGGATTCATTCCTGCCCAGGAGGGTTGGGAATGTTCCAGAGAGAAGCTCCATGACCTCCCTGGGCAGCTCTGCCAGGGCTCTGCCACCCTTGGTGTTGGGAAGTTTTGTACTTCTTTAAAGAATTGAATTGTGGTTTAGTTTGTGGCCATTGCTCCTTGGACTGTGGCACCACTGAAAGGTCTGGAATTACCTATTCCAGCAGCTCCTCACTAATTTCAGGGGTTTCCACTAAATCCTCACCAGTTTCAGGTGCTTTTATCATATTCTCACTAATTTCAGGTATTTCCACCAAAGCCTCACTAATTTCAGGTGTTTTTATTGGCTTCTCACTAATTTCAGGTGTTTCCACTAAATCCTCACTAATTTCAGGTGTTTTTATCATCATCTCACTAATTTCAGGTGTTTTTATTGGTGTTTCCACTAAATCCTCACTAATTTCAGGTGTTTTTATTGGCTTCTCACTAATTTCAGGTGTTTCCACTAAATCCACTATTCAGGTTTATCACATCTACTAATTCAGGTGTTTTTCATCATCTCACTAATTTCAGTGTTTTATGTTTCACCAACTACTATTTCAGGTGTTTTTGCTTCTCACTAATTTCAGTGTTTCCATAATCCTCACTAATTTCAGGTGTTTCCACTAATCCTCACTAATTTCAGTGTTCACTAAAGCCTCATAATTTCAGGTGTTTTTGCTTTCACTATTTCAGTGTTTCCACTAATCCTCACCATTCAGTTTTTTATCAGCCCTCCCTGATTTCAGGTGTTTTCTCTGCTCTCTTCCATCTCTGAACTCGAACACCTCTTCCTCCCCATGGCAGTAACCCCTCAGTGCCTCCTCCCCAACACCAAATGTTTCCACACAGCGAGTCAATACTTTTAAATGCATCCACTTTGGCCATCGATTGCCTCTGCCCACTCATTCATCATTAGCTCAGGTCAAACCCTTTATCAATACCCTTTATCAATACCCTCAAAAGCCCAGGATGGCTCAGTTGTTATTAGCTCAGGGATGAAGCCTTAACTGCAATCAGATCCAATGATTTTGTGCCAGGCCCACACATTTGTGCTTACTCACACTGCAAACTTCACCTTCTGTGTAATTAAGCAGTAATTAATCCTAGCAAGTGCTCTGCTTGTATTTATTCCAAATTTCCAAGTGGCTGTGGCTGCTTTGTTGCGTTGTTTGATGCTCCTGGACTCGATGACTTGTTTCAGGTTTTAGTTTTCGTGCTGATTTTGCTCAGTGTCCCCACATCTCTTGTTTCTTTTGAAAAGCTTTATGGTTTGGAGGAAGTGACTCCAAAACAGTGATTCCAGCAAGTGCTTTTCAACATGAAACAGAGCTTCTAAAGGATCATTAATTAAGGAAGATCAAAATGAGCCCTGGAGCAGGTCGGGAGAAGATTTGCAGGTCTAGGGAACATTAGCAGTGTTATTAAATGATATTTTAGGTGCCAGCAGCTCTCTGTGTGTTTTCACATCACCGAAACCCCAAGAGGGTTTGATTTGCTGCCTGACCCCCCCCCCCCCCCCCCATTTGGCACAAAGCACATGGAATGTGCTGCAGGATTTTGGTCTGGCAGTCATTCCTTTAAAAGGTTTTGTTCTTGCTGCTCACCCACCTCTGACTTCCCGTCGGAGAAGCTTTGCCTTCTGCTAAATCCAGGGTGCTGTCCTGAGCGATTGAAGCTCATTGCAGACCGTGTGGTTTAACGGCAGAAAATGAAACTCTGGGCTTTCCCTGGTGCCTCTTTCCCCCCGTTTGGTTTTGCAGCCGCCCGAGGAGGAGGGGAGGCAGCGTGGGCAGGCAGAGCCATCCCTGCCCCTCCTGCTCAGGGCTCCCTCCTTCCCCACCGGCCTTAGGAAAAATGCAAATTTATGGAAATGCTGTCTGGGCTGGCAGGCTTTGTATTCCCTGGCTCTGCCTGCCCCCGAGCTGGGCTGGGCATTTCACAGAGTTGATTGTGGAATCGTGGAATGGTTTGCACTGGAAGGGATCTTAAAGCTCATCTCGTTCCTGCCATGGCACATCTCCCACTGTCCCAGTGTCCAGACTGGTCCTGGACATTCCAGGGATCCAGGGGCAGCCACAGCTGCTCTGGGAATTCTATTCCAGGGCTTCCTCACCCTCCCAGGGAATTCCTTCCCAGTACCCCACCTAAGCTTTGTCACTGGGAAGCCATTCCCCTTGTCCTGTCATTCCTTAGCCCCAGTCCCTCTCCTGGAGCCCTTTAGGATCTCCCTGGAGCAGTTTCCTGAGTTACACCATTAATCCCACCAGGAATAACTGTGGAGTTGCTGTTTACCCCCATCACTCCCACGGGGAAGCTGTTCAGTGCTCTGGCTGCTCTCGAGGCACAGATTTCCCTCTGATTTCCAACCTCAGTTTATCCCTGCCCATTTTAACCCCCCTTGTTTTCCCACCTTTAGCACAAAGATCCCTTTTCCTTTTGTGACACCCCTCTGGGTGCCGTTCCCACCCATCCCTGTGATCCAAACCCTTTGTGCCAAAGGGCCAGCATTCCCCAGCTTTCACATTTGCCCCTCAAACAGCAGCAGGTGGCAGATGCTCAAGGTTTGGGTGAGGCAACTTTTACACCGAGCTTCTGCTGGCCCTGAAATGATCAATGAGAGCTCTAAAAAAGGTTGTCCTTGGAATCACATCCGTGGCTCTGACATTTCCTGTCGCAGTGTCATTTCCCATGGATAGGAAAGATGGAGAGTGCAGGCGTTTGAGAGATGTGAAGCAGAGAAAATTTTGCTGAAATGTACCCAGCTGGATTTAATTATTGTTAAAGGGCGAGTCTCCAAAGGATTTAATGATCTGAATACCATCTTAGGACATTTCACTGCCTTTTTACTGACAGGCTCCACGGATCCCAATTATGGAGATAAATCCAAAAACCAGGTCAAATAATTATTCCATGAATCAAGTGGAGAGGCCGGATGCATTTCTGAGCAGCTTTCCACGTACCCATTGCTGGACTTTTGGCTACCCTGGAAGGGCCGGGGGAATTTAAAACATTAGAGCAGGAAATGTAACAAATGAGACACAGTTCTCACAGCAGACGAGGTGTACGTGCAGGAAAAACAACTCAGAGGTATGCAAGAACTCATGATAAAGGGGAAATTGTTTACAAAAATGCAGGTGCAGTGTACCAGACTTACAAGACCTCTAAATAATTGAAGCTCACAAGACCTAGGCAACAGAATAAAACCAACCTCCTAGCTTAAACTAAGACCAAGAAGTCTAAAAGCATACATAGAAAGTTAAGGTAAAAAGTTCATCCCTAATAAAAACTACCTACCTTCATCCCCAACAACCACCATGCGACCCACACATCCCCAAAAAAAACCTCAGGAAATAATTTAGATACAAAGCAGGGCTGGGCAGAACTAGAAAATAGCTATACATAAAAAAAATGAGACAATTCATATACATATAAAAATAAATTATAAGCACCACCAAAGTTGCACATAGCTTTAAAAAAAACCAATTCCCCCATGGGCCTTCAGCGCTAAATAAAGCATAGCAAATTTTTCAACTCTCCCGAGTTGTAAATTACTTTTTCCACGTATCACTGATGCTCTGGCTCTGTGCAGATCCAGGAATGCATTCCCATGTGCTGGGAGCACAGGGCCTTTGTGTTTGGGACCCCTGGGAAGGGTGTTAAGCACATTGTGCTCCAGAGGGGTAGGAGAGACTTGAAGATGCATCAGTAAAAGATGGACTTTAGGATTGGAATTGTCCTTCTGTTGCCAGTGATGTTCCAGTGGGGATAGGCAGGGCTGGATGCCGTGTTCCCTCTTGCTGGGTGGAATTTTCCCCCCACGCTGGTTCTGGGCAGGGATCAAGGCTTGTCGAGAGGCAGAAGGGCTGGAAGGTGTCCTGGAGCCCCAGCAGAAGACACCAGTGTCCCTGTCAAGGAGCCAGCTACTGCAGGAGGAGCGTGCTGGGAATTGGGAGCGACAGTCTGAGAAATGCTACAGGGCTTGGCTGGAGCTGGGAGAGCTGGGAGAGCTGAAGTGACACTGAGCAGAGCAGAACAGCCAGGCCAGGCTGGGAGAAACACTGCCCTGGGCTCGACTGGCAACATCTGTGCCGTGGGACAGCAGCGTGGCACGGAGCAGGAGCTGCCAGAATCCCTGTCTGCAGCAGCCTTGCCCTCCCTGTGCCACCTGTCCCACTGGCCACGAGCCAGCCCAGCACCTCCCAGCAGGGAAAAGTGGCAGCTTTCCCCTGGGGAGACTCCACTGGGTTCTTCCATGCAGCAAAAGCAGCAGCTGGGCGCTGGGCAGAAACACAGGAGGGTGGGCAGAGCTGGGAGTGCTGCGCAGGGAGCAGCATCGCAGAATCCCGGGATATTCTGGACCTTCAAGCTCATGCAGGGACACCTTCCACTATCCCAGGCTGCTCCAAGCCTGGCCCTGGATAATTCCAGGGATCCACAGCTTGTGTGGGCAGCCTGTGCCAGTCATACCTTGTTAGTCCCTAGCTGGGAGGAAGGGAAGCAACTGCTCCGTGAATTGTTGGCTGGAATATTTTGAGGAGGAAAAAGCCCTTAGGGAATGGCATTGCTGCCCATGTTGGGAACGGTCACGCTCACATCCCTGTGTCTTTCCAAGCTCGGGAAGTAAAAACAGAGGAGGGGTGTCTGCATTGTTTGACTGTGCCTGGCATTTTCTGGAGATTAATGGTAGAGAAACATTGGAAGAGGCTAAAATAGGATGTACATTTGGAAAAATAACAACTGGATTTTAACACTCAGGATTCCTTCTCTGGGGGACTTAAACAACCCCATGATGTCCACTTGTTACAGGATAATGTCAAGCTGCTTATCTGTAGTAAACATGAAAAGGATTAAGTCTTTTGGAACCCTTTGTGCTACGAGAGAATCCAAACTCATTTTTACCTCCTGCTGTATTTTTCCAACCATCTCCTGGAGGCTGCTCCAACCCAGCACGGTGCTGGATGCAATCCCTGACATTTGCTGTGCCCACCAGGAGCCTCCCCAGGGTGCTGCTGGATGAGTTCTGAGAGCTGGCAGGGCTCTGCAGACTCGTTTTTCTCTCGGGGCTCTGGGTTGCAGCAGGAGCAGCAGCAGCTCTGGGCTCTGTTTTGGGGTGTGGGCAGGGCAGGGGCTCTGGTTATTCTGCTTCTGTTGTACCCATTGAGCAGGAGGACAGAAACAGAGTGAATTAAAGGCACAGAATGGTTTGGATTGAAAGAACTGGAAGATCATCCAGTGCCACCCCCTGCCAAGGGCAGGGACACCTCCCACCAGCCCAGTTTGCTCCAAGCCCTGTCTGAACCGGCCTTGAATTTCTTTATTCAGAGATTACAAAGTCAAGTAAACACATATTTTTGCTTTTGGATACATGCAGAGGCTTAATGATGTGTTTAGCAGCAGCTGACAGCTTCTGTTGCAAACACTTCAGTCAGTGCTGAGGTTCCTGTGCCAGGCAGCTGTGCCAGCCCGGGAGGGGCTGCAGGGGCTTTGTGGGGACACTGAGCCCTGGAGGCTGTGGGGTCAGGGAACCACAGACCCCTTTGGGACCTTAAAATCATCCCGTCCCACCCTGCCATGGCAGGGACACCTCCCACTGTGCCAGGGGCTCCAGCCTGGCCTGGCACACTGCAGGGATCCAGGGGCAGCTCTGGCAATTCCAGCCCAGCCCCTCCCAGCCAGGAATTCCTGCCCAATCCCATCTTGATCCATCTTCTCCCAGCTCACAGCCATTCCCTGGGTGCTGTCCCCCCAAACTTTGTCCCAGGTCCCTCCCCAGCTCTCCTGGAGAGCTTTGGAGCTCTGAGCTCTCCCTGGAGCCTCCTCCTGCCCAGGGGAACATTCCCAGCTCTCCCAGCCTGGCTCCAGAGGGGCTCCAGCCCTGCAACAGCTCCAGGTTCTCCTCTGGGCTCTCCCCAGCAGCTCCAGGTCCTGCTGATGTTGGACTGGGGCAGCTCTGCAGGTGGGGCCTCACCTGGATGAAAAAAGTCAGGAGCCACATGAGAGACAAACCCAGCAGAGGGATTTGAACTTTTAAGAGGTTCCTAAGAGGAACAGTGTCTTCCCTGGGTGGGAGAAGGTCGGGAGGGGATGAAGGTGAGCAAGGCCTGTGGAGTTGTGAGCTGTCACTACAAGGAGCCCTGTGCCAGGGCTGTGCTCAGCTCCGTGTCCCATCCTGGGCCATTAACTGCTGATGGTTTCAAACACAACCCTTTCCCTGTGGAAGATTTTTTAGGAAAAGCAGCAAGCTGTTCGGATAATGGGGAACAGGTGCACAGCATTAGAGAACTGAAGGAACAGCATTTTTCCTTGCTTCTGGTTTTTGAATCCTCAAAGGATGTCTTGGTGGGATTCACGCATCTGAAAAAGGAGCATTGTAATTAACAAAGTCCGCCCAAACCTCTGGAAATATTTTGGAAATGTTTGATATCACAGAGGTGGTTCTGTAGTTAGGAGATGGGGAGAAACGTCCTCCGGAATGACTCTGGGAAGGCAAAGCAGATGGTGAACCTTCTTGGAGAGTCAGTGCTGTCGTCCTCGGGAAAAGTGTAAATTCCCAACATAAACAAAACTCCCCGAGCCTGCCTGGTCGGCTGGGCTGGAATTGTGTTTGTGTTTCGTACTCCAGAGCAAACCGTGGGGCTCTGCAGCTCTCATGGAAACCGCTTGACAGGCAATGACTACGCAAATCACTCTGAATTCCACGCAAATCACTCTTGAGCTCCATCCAAATCATGGCGCATTCCCGGTTCTCGATATTTTTTTTGCCAAAGGTTGCCACATTCCAAGATTACTGGCGGGCAGTGCTAATCCAGGGACATCAGTTCCTGAAGCTGGTGAAGGGTCTGCAGTGGAAATACTGGGAAAGGCTGAGGGCACCTGGCTTGTTCCTCCTGGAGGAGGCTGAGGGCAAAACCCACCGGGGTGAGTGGCGGGGCAGGCACCAATTTATTCTCTCCGTGACAGGGACAGGATCCCAGGGAACGGCTGGAGCTGGGCCAGCCTGGATTTGGGGAAAGGTTCTTCCCCCAGAGGGTGTTGGGCACAGCTCAGGTTCCCCAGGGAATGGGCACGGCCAGAGCAGCTCCAGGAGCGTTCGGGATGCACAGGGTGGGATTTTGGGTGGCCGTGCAGGGCCGATGATCCCGGTGATTCTCTGACCCTGGAGCGGCTGGGGGCTGCTGTTCCGAATTCTCTTTCTTTGCGGAGTGACTCAGGAAGCCTCGCCGTGTTGTACAGCGATTTCTCGATGCCGTGGCTCAGGCACAGCCTCGCACACGTCCAGGGCCGGTGCTCTCCTGCCACCTGCTGTCTCCTTCCTTCTCGCTTCCCTGGCTTCTTTCGGGATGCGCAGGGAGAAAGGAATGGAGCGGCAGCCCCTGCTCCTCCATCCCAGAGAGCCGGCACGGGGCGCCTCTGGAGAGGAGTCCCGGTGTGAAAAGCGAGGTTCACTTTCCTGGTAAAATTTTAAAATGGTTAATAGAGACAACAAGAGAAATAAAATAAAGCAAAGGTTAATGTGGTGCTCTGCCAAGAGCCCCCTGGTGTCTTGGAACCCCCCTTTGGATCCTGTTCTTCATGCTGGGATTTGTGCACATTCCCTTTTCCAGGAACTGCTCTGCATGGGCACTCCTTGGCTCTGTCAAACGCAATTCCACTTTTATTCTGTTCTTATCATCTTTTGATTTGGGCTTTGGTCTGTTTTCCACAGGCAGTGAATGCTGAGAGTCTCTTAGGCCTCTCTTGGAAGTTATTTTATCTATTTAGGTACTTAAAACACAGTAAAAACTACAGGAAAAAACCCTATCATACTTATAACATTCATTCCAACATTTGTAAAAAAGCCAATACCAAAATATGCATTTATAACGGTGGGAAAGGCCACCTCCCTCCCCAGCTCTGCCCTGGCTGGGCTAAGGCCCATCCCACACGCTGGAATCACTTGGAAAAGAGCTTTGAGGTGATCAAACTCATCCATTCCCACCACTGGCCACATCCCCACGGCTTTAAATCCTCCAGGAATGGAGACCCCACTGCCCTGGGCAGCTCTTCTGGTGCTGCTGTCACCTCTCCTCCTCTGGAGCTCAATTCCCTGGAATCCCTTGGTGGCTTCTGGACACACGGTCACCCCTGAGAGTGTCCAGCACTGGAAATGTTGTAAATAGATCTGATGGCACAGGTTGGAGGCAGGCAGGGAATTCTGGCAGCTCCCACATGTCCTGGAGAGATCTCCTATGGAAGCAGGGATTTCTGGAGGATTTATAGGGGCCTTAGATATCAAATTTCTGGCCTGTATGTTTAGATAACACAATTTATATCACAAATGGGGTGTCTCGCTGTGAGTGCTGTTACTTGAGGATAGATGGGAAAGGAAATTTTGGAGGGTTTTTGTGCTTAGTACTCTGCAATAATTATCTAAGTTGGCAAATGCAGGTTTTATTCCACTTGGACAAAGCCTGTGGGGTGTGCAAACTTTGGAGAGTACCTCACAGTCTGTGCAGTGTTCTGAACACGGTGATGAAGTTTTTCCAGCAGAGCTCAGCAGTTAACTTCCAACAGAAATAAAATAGCGGGAAATGCAGCTCTGACAGGGCAGCTTTACAATCCCATTGCAGTTCTCACCAATTCCAGCAAATGTTTGTTTGGGAGATACTTTTGGCATCAGGACACAGTTCCAGGTGGGTGTTGTGCAAACCAGGAGCAACTGGTGACAAACGCAAGGTTCGACTCTCGCTCTGTGTATCTCAGGTCACATTTTCCTAACGCTGGATCATCCAAGGGGAATATTTTCCCATATTACAGTTCTTGTAACTATTAAAAAGCAGTGACAGCAGAGTTGTTCTGGGTTCTGAGGATCTTGCTCACAGGCTGTCCCTCTGGGAGTGCCTGTTCACTGCTGGCAGAGGGAAGGAACTCCAGGCTCTCAGATCGGTCACTTTTGGGGGAATTTTCTGTTAACTTCTGGCTGAGCACATGGGTGGCTCAGTGCTGGATCAAGGCCAAGGAAAAAGGGCCCGAGGAACCCTGGCATGGCTGCACGTTGAGCTTGAGGAAAGGAATAAAAGCACTTTTCAGTTGGATTAACCACATGATCCGTGCAGCAGCGTTCCAGCTGCTGGAACAGGGAGCACGGGCAGCAGGAGCTGGAGCAGCCAGGGGATTCCCAGCTGGGCACTGGCTGTGCCAGGCTTCTCACCAAGGCAGCCTGGATGTGATGTAGAAATCCGGAAAACTTGGAGGATTCCAGCAGGTTCAGGCATTTAACTCCTCCTGCTGCAGTTAAAGCTCTCTCTGCAGAGAGGAGAGAGAGCTGGGGCCTTCCCTGCCACTGTGCCCAGGGGATCTTCTGGATTAAGGAGTGGAGGGATGGAGAAGGGCATGGCAAGGACCACAGCCTGGCATCCTGGTGGGACAACATCCGGCATGGGGTGAGACAAAACCTGACTTCCAAAGGCAGGGAAACTCCTGAGCCTGGCCATGCCTCACTTGGCTTTCAGGGCTGTGGTCACACATCTGGGGTTTCCATCAGCCCAAATGCCCGAAGGAGGCCAACCTGCTCATTTTCAGCCTTTACCAGGGGTGTCACTTGCTAGAGTGGCCAGGGTGACTTCAGCCACGGGTTGCAGCAGCCAAGTTATGTGGGTGTAAAATGGAAAAGGTAGCAGAAAGTTTAGTGCTTTTATTTTTAGTTTTTAAACAGCCCTTCATTTTGCAGCACAGCTGTTTAAAAATTCACTGAACTGATACCTTGAAAGGTTGAAACATAGTTTGGGCATCCAGCTCCCACAGCTGCCAAGTGCTCACAAATCTTGCAGGATTTCAAAAGCTTGGCTCCAGAGCAGATGGGGTCAGGACTGGGCTGCAGAGTTGTTGTCACATTGTGGTGTCTTTAGTCCCTGTTGTGCTTATAAGACTTGGAGTGAGGTTTGGCAAATTGAACCCCCAGTGTTTCTACAAAAGGCTTTGAGGGTGGAGTGGCGTGTTTAGAATCATAGAATCCTGGAATGGTTCGGGTTGGGAGGGACCTTAAATTGCATCCCATTCCATCCCCTGCCGTGGGCAGGTGATGCCTCCTGGAGACAGAGCCCAGGCAGAGCCCAAGGGTAAAGCTGGGATTTATTATTTATGATTTATTATTTATTAAACCCTCCCTGGTGCCAGCCAAGGTGAGCCCAGCCTGGTCCCACAATGGGGGCTGAGCACGAGGGTCACACTGGGATCAGTTCTGCTCCAGCAGCACATTGGAGTTCATTGTGCAATTCCAGCTCCAGCCATGGAGCTCCATCTCCTTTGTCTTTTCCTTCTCACTTCACCGTTGTTTTTGCTCTTGGGCTTGAGGTTTGTATGGTGGCAGAGGTGACCCGCGGTGTGTTTCGTCCTCAGCTTCGATGTGGAGAACGGCCCGTCGCCGGGGCGCAGCCCGCTGGACCCGCAGGCCGGCTCCTCCTCGGGGCTCGTCCTGCACACCACCTTCCCGGGCCACAGCCAGCGCCGCGAGTCCTTCCTCTACAGATCCGACAGCGACTATGACCTCTCACCAAAGACCATGTCCAGGAACTCCTCCCTGCCCAGTGAACAGTAAGCATCCCTTCGGCTCGTGTTCGACACTCTCTGGGCTTTCGGTGCGGCTCTAATCCCCAGAGGACACATTTCACAGCTGGAAATGTGCTGAGACACATCCTCTCCCATCCCAGCCTTCAGGTATTCCCATTTTCTCCAGAATTTAGCAGAAGAGCTTTCAAAGCTGCATCCTGGAATAGCAGAGAAGTAATTACAGTTATAACAGGGAAGTTGTGCTGTACTTTTATTTACAGTATTGCTGTTCCCCGTCCTGTTCTGGGTTCCCTAGAACTGAGTGGAAAATGAGCTGAGGCAGACGGGCTGAGCTCGGGAGGATCGATAGCCACAGAGTGTTGTCCTGGAATCCCAGCCCTTTATTTTGAAAGGCACATTTTAAAGTTTTAAAGTGGCCGTTAAGCTGTAGAAAAAGTGCTCGCTAAACGAAGTTGAACTGTTGCGAAAGTTTTGTCACGGCATGGAAATCTGAATGTTAGCCAGACCCATGAGATTTCTGTGAGAAAATATCCCTGCTGTGAGTTAAAACAGTAAATATTTATTGGAGGAAACACTCCAAATTATGCAAATAGCGTTTGGTGTAAACGGTGGGTTGTAACGATTCCCAGCAGCGTGCTGGGGTGGGGCAATCCCGTGATTTCCCCCAAATTCTTGGCTGTCTGCATCTGGTGTCCATCCACCGTGGGCATCGAGGCTCTGTTAGCTCTTGGGGGAGAGTTTCCATCAGTGTGGAGACAATTTTAATTAAATTTAGACTTAATAGCACTGGTACCCGAGTGAGGATGAGGGGATCACCTCTGGGGCAGCATAGAGGGGAGAATTCTTCTTTGGAGGGGTGGATAACTTTCCAGAGGGTCCTGTGGCAGCCTGGAGCTGGTTCTGCTGCCCTTAGTGCATCCTGTTATTAATTATGGGATTAATAATAGAATTAACCAACAGCACTGCTCCTAAGAGTGCCTAAAGGGGCTCCAGGAGAGCTGGAGAGGTGCCTGGGACAGGGATGGAGGGACAGGACACAGGGAATGGATTTAAGTTGAAAGTGGGTAGATTTAGATGGATATTGGGAAGGAATTCCAGACTGTGAGGCTGGGCAGGCCCTGGAATAGAATTCCCAGAGCAGCTGTGGCTGCCCCTGGATCCCTGGCAGTGTCCAGGCCAGGTTGGATGGGGTTTGGATCCACCTGGGCTACTGGGCAGGGGATGGCACTGGACGGGCTTTAAGCTCCCTCCCAGCCCAAACCCCTCAATGATTCCATACCCTGCCATCTCTCAGTTATGCAAATCTTACAGAATGTTCCATACACGCACAAGAACCATAACAATACCAGTAAAAGAAAAAAGAAAAAAATCCCTCCTATTGCTGGCAACGGTGTGTTTTGCTCACAACTTCTGCTCAAATCTTCCATGATGAAAACAGCCGGACAAAACCCGGCGTCTGAGCAAGATTAAAGACTGCGACAGAGATCAACAAAAGCCAGGAAATTCAAAGGTGACCTTTCCCCGCACCACTACAGTTGGGTTTTTTCCACCGCAGTGCGAGCTCGAGCCTTAACTTTTGAATTTCCTGGCTTTTATTGCCTGGCGTTCCCAGTCCGAACGCTCGCTCCAGCCGGTTGTTTTGGATAGACACGGTGACCTTTCCATTAGGAACAAGTTTTAATGTGCTGTTCACTAAATGCTGCATGGGTTCCTTCGTGAGGAAAACCCCCTCGGGAGGAAAACGCTCATTCCCTGAGGTAATTTTGCTCTGTTTGAAGGTAAATTTGTACA
This sequence comes from Sitta carolinensis, assembly GCA_032173965.1. Taxonomy (NCBI): domain Eukaryota; kingdom Metazoa; phylum Chordata; class Aves; order Passeriformes; family Sittidae; genus Sitta; species Sitta carolinensis. The sequence goes on from CM063289.1 coordinate 29,869,683, forward strand.
GAAATTTATACATTTTCTCCGTTTTTCCTTAGGCATGGCGACGACCTGATTGTCACACCTTTTGCCCAGGTGAGTTGGTGGCATATTGGCCTCTAAAATAGTTTTTCTAAAGCATTAAAGCAGAGAAGGTGACGCCTGCGGTTTTGTCTCCCTCAGGTGCTGGCCAGCCTAAGGAGCGTGAGGAACAACTTCACGCTTCTCACCAATTTACACGGCACCTCCAACAAGTAAGCCTGGCTTTGTAAGTTTCTTTCTAAGACAAGAGGAGCCGGTGGGGGCCAGGCAGGGGTGGTGGGGGCCAGGGAGCCACGGTGCCTCAGGCACTGCCATGGCCTCAGGCTCCTCCACGGCCTCACAGCTCTGCCATGGCCTCACAGCTCTGCCATGGCCTCACAGCTCTGCCATGGCCTCACAGCTCTGCCATGGCCTCAGGCTCTGCCATGGCCTCAGGCTCTGCCATGGCCTCAGGCTCTGCCATGGCCTCACAGCTCTGCCATGGCCTCACAGCTCTGCCATGGCCTCAGGCTCTGCCATGGCCTCAGCTCTGCCATGGCCTCAGGCTCTGCCATGGCCTCAGGCTCTGCCATGGCCTCACAGCTCTGCCATGGCCTCACAGCTCTGCCATGGCCTCACAGCTCTGCCACGGCCTCACAGCTCTGCCATGGCCTCAGGCTCCGCCATGGCCTCACAGCTCTGCCATGGCCTCACAGCTCTGCCATGGCCTCAGCTCTGCCATGGCCTCAGGCTCTGCCATGGCCTCACAGCTCTGCCATGGCCTCACAGCTCTGCCATGGCCTCACAGCTCTGCCATGGCCTCAGGCTCTGCCATGGCCTCACAGCTCTGCCATGGCCTCACAGCTCTGCCATGGCCTCACAGCTCTGCCATGGCCTCAGGCTCTGCCATGGCCTCAGGCTCCTCCATGGCCTCACAGCTCTGCCATGGCCTCACAGCTCTGCCATGGCCTCACAGCTCTGCCATGGCCTCACAGCTCTGCCATGGCCTCACAGCTCTGCCATGGCCTCACAGCTCTGCCATGGCCTCAGGCTCTGCCATGGCCTGATGGCTCCTCCACGGCCTCACAGCTCTGTCATGGCCTCACAGCTCTGCCATGGCCTCACAGCTCTGCCATGGCCTCAGGCTCTGCCATGGCCTCAGGCTCCTCCATGGCCTCACAGCTCTGCCATGGCCTCACAGCTCTGCCATGGCCTCAGCTCTGCCATGGCCTCACAGCTCTGCCATGGCCTCACAGCTCTGCCATGGCCTCACAGCTCCTCCATGGCCTCAGGCCCTCTGCCATGGCCTCACAGCTCTGCCATGGCCTCACAGCTCTGCCATGGCCTCAGGCTCTGCATGGCCTCACAGCTCTGCCATGGCCTCACAGCTCTGCCATGGCCTCACAGCTCTGCCATGGCCTCAGGCTCTGCCACGGCCTCACAGCTCTGCCATGGCCTCAGGCTCTGCCATGGCCTCACAGCTCTGCCATGGCCTCAGGCTCTGCCATGGCCTCACAGCTCTGCCATGGCCTCAGGCTCTGCCATGGCCTCACAGCTCTGCCATGGCCTCACAGCTCTGCCATGGCCTCACAGCTCTGCCATGGCCTCAGGCTCTGCCATGGCCTCAGGCTCCTCCATGGCCTCACAGCTCTGCCATGGCCTCACAGCTCTGCCATGGCCTCACAGCTCTGCCATGGCCTCAGGCTCTGCCATGGCCTCACAGCTCTGCCATGGCCTCAGGCTCTGCCATGGCCTCAGGCTCTGCCATGGCCTCACAGCTCTGCCATGGCCTCAGGCTCTGCCATGGCCTCACAGCTCTGCCATGGCCTCAGGCTCTGCCATGGCCTCACAGCTCTGCCATGGCCTCACAGCTCCTCCATGGCCTCACAGCTCCTCCATGGCCTCACAGCTCCTCCATGGCCTCCGGCTCCGCCGCGGTTTGCGCGGGACGCCAGGGGGCGCCGTCTGTCCTCCCCTCATGGCGCCCGTGCCCTCGTCCCTCACGCTCTCATCCCTCACGCTCTAATCCCTCATGTTCTCATCCCTTCATTCCCTCACGCTCTCATCCCTCATGTTCTCATCCCTTCATTCCCTCACGCTCTCATCCCTCATGTTCTCATCCCTTCATTCCCTCACGCTCTCATCCCTCATGTTCTCATCCCTTCATTCCCTCATCCCTCATGGCCTCACTCCCTCAGCCCTTCATGCTCTCATCCCTTTATTCGCTCATCACTTTATTCGCTCATCTCTTCATGCTTTTATCCCCTCATCCCCTCATTTCCTCTCCCCTCATTCCCCTCATTCCCTCAGCCCCTCATTCCCTCACCCGTCATTCCCTCATCCCCTTACCCACTCATTCGCTCATTTCCTCACCCCTCGTTCCCTCATGCCCTCATCCTCTCATCCCCTCAGCTCCTCTCTGAGGAGCAGGCGATATATTTTATCTTGTGCAATGTCCACCATGAATCACGGGGCAGTTTGGGCTCCACACCACAAAAACCCATTGAGGTGTTGGAGAGAGAGAAGGAAATGGATCTGGGAAGGGACTGGAGAATCCCTGAGGAGCTCGGAAGGGACTGGAGAATCCCTGAGGAGCTGGGAAGGGACTGGAGAATCCCTGAGGAGCTGGGAAGGGACTGGAGAATCCCCGAGGAGCTGGTAAGGGACTGGAGAATCCCTGAGGGAGCTGGGAAGGGACTGGAGAATCCCTAAGGAGCTGGGAAGGGACTGGAGAATCCCTGAGGAGCTGGGCAGGGACTGGAGAATCCCTGAGGAGCTGGGAAGGGACTGGAGAATCCCTGAGGAGCTGGGAAGGGGCTGGAGAATCCCTGAGGAGCTGGGAAGGGACTGGAGAATCCCTGAGGGAGCTGGGAAGGCTCAGCCTGGAGCAAAGGAGGCTCCGGGGGAATTTCTGGCTCTGCCCAACTCCTGCCAGGAGGGGACAGCCAGGGGGATTTGGGATCTGCTCCAGGAACAGGGAGGAGCAGAGGGAACAGCCCCAGGCTGGGCCAGAGGTGATATTTATTTGGATATCAGGAAGAGTTTCTTCACAGCAAGCCTTGTCCAGCCCTGGCACAGCTGCCCACCCCTGGCAGGATTTAAAATCCCTGTGGATGTGGCACTTGGGGACACGGGTCAGTGGTGGCCTTGAGCGGTGCTGGGTTGGACTTGGTGATCTCAGAGGTCTCTGTCAGTTTAAACAATCCCATGATCTTGGTCACGTTGCCACCTTGGCTATCCCAGGCATTCCGTCTATGCCCAGCTGGGAGCAGAGGCATCATGTCTGCTCAGTCAAGCCATGTCCTGCCCTGCATTCCCAGCACTGCTGCACAGAGCAGGAACAACCCCAGAGCTGGATTATCCCTTCCAAGTTGGAAGGGATCCAGCAGAATCCAGTCCAGCTCTTAGCTGGCCCACAGAGGGGTCGAAGCCCCAGACCCGGTGTTGTCAGCACCAGGCTCTACCCGGCTGAGCCAAGCTCAGGGGATTGATTCATGGATGTCACCCCAAACTTGGGGCTCTGGGAACAACAAGCATTTCCCAGCAGCAGCAGCATCCTGGAGCTCAGCTCGGAGAGCTGAATCCCACATCACTTCCTTTGAATCATTCTGAATGAGGAAGGTGATGCACTCAGGAGGAGGATGTTGTGTTTTTTTTCTACCTGCCGAACAGGAGAAACCAAACAAACTCCTTTTTATGCCTTTGTCCGGAACCACCGTTTCCCCTTGGCTATTTATACTGAGCCAGCCCCCATCAGCCTCTGGCCTGCTTGGCCCCAGGAGAGCTGTTTAGCCTCAAACCAACATCACCATTCCTGGCCAGCTCTGTCCCATCCCACTGATCCCACCCTGGGACCAGCAGGCTCCGGAAGGGAAGGATGAGGTGCAGGGGTGTCCCCACAGGTGTGGCTGGCATCACCTGGTGCCCACCACAATCTTTATTTTACATAAAGCCCAACATTTCATCCATGCATCAGGTTTTTCCTCCTGTTGGTTCCCGCTGGCAAATTTTGATTTGGATTGGGAAGGAACCACCGCATTCCAAGATGGAGGTTAATAAAAAAACCAGATGGCTTAAATATTCTTTTTTTTTTTTTTTTTTTTTTTCCTAAGCTTTGCTTTTTTGGAAAGCTTTTTTGGCAGCTCCTAATGAGGAATCTGAAATTGGACAGGGCCGGAAGGAAGTGAGGGTGTAACCTGTAGGACACACAGGCATCTTGCAGAGCCCTTTGGAAAACATTCCCAGATTTGATTGAGGTATAAAGTTGTTTGCCCAGCCAAAGTAAAAGTCATTAAATTTTTAAGCCGTCCCATGCCAAACATCCCAGTCCATGGTGGAATGTGCTTCCAGGTGCTGCACAGCTTCCTGCACAGCTTCCAAGGAGCTCTGCTGGATTACAGCCATGCTGCCAGCTCATGATTGTATCCTCTGTCCCATGATACGTGATATTTTACTGAAACTTCTGCTCTGGGGATCATGAGAATCTCAGCTTTTCTTTAACCCCTCCTCTCTTTTTATCTCCTCCTCCTCCACCCCTCCTGTCCCAAGCAAGGAAAAGGAGGCTGCTGTGCCACATATCTGCTGGAAACTATGAATGCTAAGGCAACAACTGGCAGTCATATTTTTCAGCCTTTAACGTCAGGGTTCTCGAGGCAGTTTCCTGATTGGCAAAGAGGAGAGGATGATTAATGTCTTTGGAGTGCCGGGGTTTGGCGCTCGGGAGGCATCCGGAGCCTGCCCCGGGTGATGCCCTGAGCCGGAGCGGGCAGCGGGAGCTGCGGGGGCTGGGGAGGGGCAGTGCTGGGTGTCCAAATTCCCCTCTGCCCCGCTGCTGCCTGGAGAACAGCCTGGGCACCCGGCTCTGGAGCAGGGAACACCGCCCGGAGCAGCGGCTCATCCCTTCCCACCCCCCGAAGGCATCGGGGTTTGGAGAGCCCTGCATCCCGCGCTTCTGCTGCCGTGCTGTCCCTGTAGTCGGGGAGTTTCTGTTTTTTAGAGATTTCGAGATTTGGCTTTTCAAAGGCTCAGCAGAGGCAGGTCGGGGCACATTTGCAGGGATTTGAGCACCCAGAGTGTGTGCCCTGTGCTGAACCCTTCGGAGAGCCTGGCTCCTGCCCATCCTGCCAGAACAGCCTTTGCATCCCAGGGAGGCTCCGGCGGGCTGGAGGGCTGGGAGCAGAGCTGGAATTGCTCTCCAGACCTCACCTGGGCAGCAGGAATGGGAGCAGAGCTGGAATTGCTCTCCAGACCTCACCTGGGCAGCAGGAATGGGAGCAGAGCTGGAATTGCTCTCCAGACCTCACCTGGGCAGCAGGAATGGGAGCAGAGCTGGAATTGCTCTCCAGACCTCACCTGGGCAGCAGGAATGGGAGCAGAGCTGGAATTGCTCTCCAGACCTCACCTGGGCAGCAGGAATGGGAGCAGAGCTGGAATTGCTCTCCAGACCTCACCTGGGCAGCAGGAATGGGAGCAGAGCTGGAATTGCTCTCCAGACCTCACCTGGGCAGCGGGAATGGGAGCAGAGCTGGAATTGCTCTCCAGACCTCACCTGGGCAGCGGGGCCTTCCCGGAGCTCTTCTGAAGAACTCCCTGGAGCTACAATTGCAGCACAATTGAGCCGCTCTGCCTGCTTTGATTCCAGCTTCAAAGCAGAGCTGGAGAATAATGGATGTTGCAGTTCAGTGGCTGACTCTGAAATTTGGGGTTAGGAAGGAGGTTGGCCAAGGGAGAGTGTGGGGAAATCTGGCTTCAGTTAAAATGATCTGAAACTTCTTAGGGAAGCAGAAGCCCAAAGTTTCATTTTTGGTCAGCCTGAAGTACTGCCAGGAGTGACATGGGAGAGTCAGTCCAAACTGAAGTGTCACGATTTTGGTGTCAACTCTTTTTAACTCCTTTAAAAAACAAGTCTCTGGTGATGGTTTCAGCCTGAAAAATTAACAGTTTTGTTTGGCAAGCCTCACGGGGAGCTGTGTTGACATTGGGAAAGAATCTGCACCTTTCTCCAGTCAGACCCTGTTGGCTCGACTTGAACCAATTTTTTTCAATTAGCTTTTGACCCCTCCAAAATCCAGGAATTGCTGCTCAGAGTCCAGAAAATGTCCTTCAGCTGTTTCAGAGCTGAGCAATTGTGACTGCAGCATCCTCTTCCTCCCTTCAGGAGAAATTCCAGGGTTAACTGGAAGGTTTAAAGGAAATTTCTGACCTCACCTATGGCATTGCCTTGCAGCAGTTTGACATCACTGCAGGGTCCATTCCAGACTGAAGGGAAGAGCTTTTTGGAACAGTAGGACAGCAGAGCCAGGCCCTTGCTGCCTCCAGGCATATTTTGAGCAAAAAATTGCAAAGGCAGCATGGGATGATGGTGGCACATTGCCCCTCATTTCCAGCTCGTGGCACAGGCAGGGAGCAGCCATCTCTGGTTTTTCCTAACAGATCTGTCAATACTCCTCAACAAATCTTTGTGAAGCCTTTGGGGTTTCTTGGGGGAGAATGGAAAAAAGACTGAGGGAGCTGGAAAGAGAAAATGCCACCTCCTGACAGAGAATTCTTTGTCCCTCTTAGGAGATCTCCAGCCACGAGTCAGCCTCCTGTCTCCAGAGTGAACCTGCAAGGTACGTGTGGGGTTTGGGGAGGGCTGCCAGCCCCAGTGCACACACACAGCGTTTACTGCTCACAGCTGCCTCTCTGCCCCCTCCCCAGTGCAGTTCTGGGTTCCTCCTGCAAAACCCATGGCTCTGAATATTGTTATTTTAATGGCTTGGTTTGGGGTTTCTGCTGGTGTATTAGCACGGGAGATGAACACGATTTTGGTTTGATAGTCACAGCCACAGTGGCTGCTGTTCTTGTGAGTCCCTGTGAGCACAGGCCTGGACAAGCCCCAGCCCACGAGCCTTGAACAGGCTCAGACACGGCTGGGTCTTTTTTTTTTTTTTTTTTTTTTTTTTTTTTTTTTTTTTTATTATTATTATTATTATTCTGTTTATTTCAGTTTGTTTCCATGTGATCTGTGTACTCAGACCTTTCCTGGGGGAGACTTCCTGCTGGGAAGGGGGTGCCAGGGCAAGGTGGGGTGGGCAGCACGTGAGGGGGAAGGCATGAGGAGGAAGATGAGCAGCAGAAACTGATGGCTTAGGACAGGGTTATTTGATTTAAAACTGGGTTTAACCCAGCTGAGGATCTGTAGATCAGGATCAGTGCTGGCTTTACTCACACTAATTCAAAGGTTGCTCCTGAGAGAAGGAGATAAGATTTGGAGCAGTGCCCGTTTGTAAGGTTTAATCTCAGCCTTTCCAATAATTACATGCTTGGAGGGACTAATAAAGCTTAATTTTCACAGTGTGTGAAGCCTGGATAGCTATCATTTCCTCTCCTGCTGTGTGTTATTTATTCTCAGGGGACAAGCAGAGTCCTGGACAGTTCCAGCTTAGGTTCCTCCAAACTTCTTAATGGGAGGTGGAAACCTCTGATGCAAAACCAAAACTGGACAACACAACCTTAAACTCCTTCTCTTTCTGTCACAGCCAGCAGGAGTGCAGCTCATCACCTGATTTAAAGCTGGGTCTAGCCAGGCTTTGAATTTGTGCCTGTGTGGAAAAAAAAAAAAAAAATCATGGAAAATTTCCTAGGCTTTCCATAGATCTGTTTATATAAGTTAGAGGAGAGAATGCCTTTCCAGGAATTTTTAGGTTCATTTTCTTAACACCTTCCGTGGAAAAAATTGCTCTCAACTTTTTAACACTTTGGGGATATTTTTCTACACTATTTCCAAAGTGAGCTGTAGGACACTTGGTACTTTTTAGCTGATCCAAGTTTCTAGTGCTGGAAATACATGAAAATTCCTTTAGGAATGAAGTGTTTAACACACAGAACTGTAGAGCAGGATTTGTGTTACCTTGTGAAGGTTGGATTTGTGGCCCCTCAAGTAAATAGGTTTTTAACCACGAATCTTAACTGCTTTTAGGTGAAACTTTCAAATAAAAATTTAAAAAGCGAGTTGGATCATTACAGCTTCAGTAAATGGTGACACTTTGTAGGTAAGAAGGAGATGCATTTTTGACATTAATAGGAAATTGTGGGATTTCCTACACAAACCCAGCCAACACTGGCATAATTGGTAGAAAATCCTGGGGTTCTTGGTTAAATTCAGGTCCCTGCCTTCCTCTGCCTCCTCACAGCCACTGTCACACTGAATTCCTTTCCAGCAGCAGCAAACAATCACAACCCTTGACTTTCTAAGGAAGTTTCCATTTAATTCAGCAAGAACTGAAACTTTTAAGGAATTTTTTTTTCAGCGTTTGCACCTTTTTTCCCCCCTTGATGGCTTCTGCTTTGGAAATTATGAACAGAAGGAGAGATTTTTCCTCTCAGAGCCCTCCCAGAGCAGCTGAGAGGATGCAGAGTGTTTTTCCTGAAGGCTTTGCAGGAGGAAGTAGTCGTGTTTTGATTGGGACCAGGCTGCTTCACATCCCTCTGGATAAAAGCCTGCCTTTGGAACGAGCTGGGTTTAGATCCACGAGGTTTGTCAAAGCTCAGAATTTGATTTTCACCCTCCAATGTCACCCATTGATTCATGGCTTTACCACAACCCGCTGACATCACCGTGAGCATCTCGTGGATGTGTTTCCTTTGATTTGTCATTAATGGGGTGATTTATATCCTGTTCTGAGAAATACAGAACTCAGGGTTTCAAGCAAACGAGGCTGCATTAATAAAATTACCCCGGAGGGAGGCAAATTACATCCAGCATTTGCACTGCAAGGAACACACGCCAGCTATTTGCTCCAGCTGGAATATTCCAGGATTTTCCAAGCAACAACAGCCAAATCTGTGGCTGGTGTTGCATCACTGAGGACCCAGGCCCGTGGTGAAATGAGGAAATTCTTTTTTTTTTTTTTTTGCTTTCATTTTCTTATAAGTAGTAAAACTTCTGGTTGGGTTTTTCCTGGGACAAAGGGCTTTGAAAAATGCACTGCTGGTGTCCCTGTGAATTTCAGAGCTTTCTTAACCTCTCCAGCACAGCCAGAGAAGGAAGGGGAATATGCATTGAACATCCTGTGTTTTGTCCTTGGTATCAGCTGAAGTAAATCTGGCAGATTTTTCCTGTTATTTTGTTACGACTGCAGCTCACAGGAACGCACAAAATCGCGTTTATGAATTAACCGAGAAACCACAGCATGGAAATACAAAGCCAGAGCAGAAGTCCATCAGTCCTTCGTTAGCTGGGCAGGATGATGGGGATGCTGTGGGGTTCCTGTGCTGTGTGGCGTCCCCAGCAGCTGTGCAGGGCCAGGGCAGGTGTGTTCAGCCACCTCGGGGTTAGGGAACAATGAGAGACATTGTCACACGGCGCCCTGAGGGCTCTTGCTCCTGAGATTTCTTTCTCCTGAGGATTCTTTCTCCTGAGGGTTCCTTCTCCTGAGGGTTCTTTCTCCTGAGATTTCTTTCTCCCAATGTTTCTTTCTCCTGAGGGTTTTTCTCCTGAGGGTTCATTGTCCCAAGGGTTCTCTCTCCTGAGGTTTCTTTCTCCCGAGGTTTCTTTCTCCCAAGGTTTCTTTCTCCTGAGGGCTCTTTGTCCCAAGGTTTCTTTCTCCTCAGGGCTCTTTCTCCTGAGAGCTCTTTCTCCTGAGGGTTCTTTCTCCTGAGGGTTCATTGTCCCAAGGGTTCTCTCTCCTGAGGTTTCTTTCTCCCAAGGGTTCTTTCTCCCAAGGGTTCTTTCTCCCAAGGTTTCTTTCTCCTGAGGGTTCATTGTCCTGCGGGTTCATTGTCCTGAGGTTTCTTCCAAGTTTTCTTTCTCTGAGGGCTCTTTCTCCCAAGGTTTCTTTCTCCCAAGGTTTCTTTCTCCGAGGGCTCTTTCTCCCATCCCCCTTTGTTTCTGAGACTGTGGCCTCTGCCACAGTTGCTTCCAGTGACCTTTGTCCACCTTGGGCTCAGGAATCCATCCCTCCTTCCCTTCTCCAGCCAGCTCTGCCCTCCCCTGGCCCCAGTGAAAGGTCTGCAGTTTCTACCCAATGATTCAACCAATAACACCTTTAACCAGCAACAGGTCTGGCTTTTCCTGCTTGGTTTTGTTCCTTCTTCCATATTTATTCCCCTCAGTGACCTTTACTCCCCCTGAATTAAATCACCTTTCACTGGCTGCCACCATCAGCCGAAGCCTCTCGTTCTTCCACAAATTTGGAACAAACTTTTCCCCACCTGTTTTGTTCCCTCACCACCAACCCTGTGTTTTCCCATTCCTGTTTGATCCACTGCCACATTTAAAGCACAGAGTTCTGGATCAGGCAGCGCAGGCTGTGGTTTGCAGAGACTCCTCTCAGGATCCCCTTGGACACTCTCAGCACTCACTAATGAGTTCTCCTCACAATTAACCACCCAATATTGCTGATCTGCCTCGGGCTCAGGGGGTGCAGCCCTTTGGGATATGTCACCCCCGGCACTTCAGGGCTCAGGGGATTAAATCTTTGTTCAAATTCCTCTCTGGGGATGGGAGGGAAGGCTCGGTGTTTTCCTTCCTTGTGCCTTAGCTCTGCTTTCCTGTACCTCGGCACGTTTGCCTGCACTTCTCACATGCCTTTACACGACCTCCAAACTCGCACCCTTTCATTTTTCCTGTGGGTGTAGGACGCACACAGACTCGTGCACGGAGCTTTGTGTAAAGCATAAACAAAGGCTGGATAATGCTCGTGCTACCCAGAGCCCCAAGTTCTCGTAGGAGTTAAGGAGTTAAGCATCCAAGTGAGCTCTGGGTTACAGATCTCTCTGAATCCCCAGCAATTAGCAATTAGCTGCCCTTGCAGCATCCTCCTCTGCTCGGCACGTGCAGAATGGCTCTGGGCACACACACAGAGGAGAGGATTCATTTTGAAATTCTCTTTCTTTGCTGGGAGTTTGGCTGAAGATTTGACCTTTTGATTTTGGGGAGCGCCCGTAAAAGTCAAATGGTTGTGGTGCTTTGGGCTTTTACAGGAGTGCAGGGGAGCCACGAGTTCCTGAGCAGCTGAGCCACAGAGTCACTGGCTGCGTGCACAAAGGGAGGCTTGTTAGCACCTACAGATTTTATTTTTAAAGGATGCAGCGCAGGCAGGATGCAGATTATTCAGGAACTAGCCAAAACCGTGTGGAGAAATCAGGGAGATAATGAGCTTAATGACGTGCCTGAAGGAGGGCTGGTGAGCACTGAAGTGATTCTGGAGGCTGCCCTGGGACAGAGAGCAGCCAGAGCCCAAGGGTAAAGCTGGGATTTATTAAACCCTCCCTGGTGCCAGCCAAGGTGAGCCCAGCCTGGTCCCACAATGGGGGCTGAGCACGAGGGTCACACTGGGATCAGTTCTGCTCCAGCAGCACATTGGAGTTCATTGTGCAATTCCAGCTCCAGCCATGGAGCTCCATCCTCCTGGGTTTCCCTTCTCACTTCACCCTTGGGTTTGTTCTTGGGCCTGAAATTTGTATCAGTTGTCCTTGATGCCAAGCTGGAGAAGGAATTGTTTTGTCTCCCTGCTGTGAAGAGAGCTTAATAGCACTCAATATGAAACCTAAAACTGCCCACTAAACCAGCCCAGAATCTAAAAAACATAAAACCCAAACCTTGATGCATCATTTCCTCCCCTTAGAAACTCGACAAGACCTTTACCTTGTCGAGTCCCTATTCCAAATACAAGCACCTAACAACCTAAACCAAACATCTAACAAGAGATAAATACTATAATATTTATAGTAATTATCGATTCTCGCTGCTTTTCGGATGAAAAGTGAGTTTTAAAAACTGAGGCAGCTCCAGGGCCATCTCGGGTCTGTTCCCAGCTCTCCGGGGGTCTCGGGGTTTGCTTTTGTCAAGATGACCCTGAGATGTATAAAAGTGTCTGTTTCCCAACCCAGCTTTCACAGAATGAGTCAGAAGTCTTCAGCTGATGCTCTCAAGGTTGCTTTATTGTTTCTTATCTCAGATATTTTCTGTCTGGGCTGCCCAGGTCTGTTCAGCAGGGCAGCCCCAGGCGCACTCTCTGCCCCTGGGGCAGGCACTGTTTTTACATTACAATTCTGTGTTAGTTCTTTACAGTGCTGATCCAATGCCTCTCACCTGTGTTAGACAGTCCCATTCTACTCCACTCCAATCCCCAAGTGCCACCATCCCCAAGAAGATGAGGTTAGGGAGAAGAAGGAAGGAGGACAGGACAGCACTCAAATCCTTCCATCTTACCCTTTAAGCTTCTACGGTAAAAATCTTCAAAAATTCCCTTTTCACTCTACAACTATCATGATATTTAAATTTTTGTGACTTTCAGTTCTTCATTCAAAGGTTTAATTTGTTCCATGGGTCAAACTCAAAGCCCAGGAGTCCTTGGGGTCTGTGCCCCCCCAGGTCTGTCCCCCTGCCAGGGTCTGTGACCCCAATGCCAGGGTCTGTGACCCCAAGCCAGGTCTGTGCCCCAATGCCAGGTCTGTGCCCCCCTGCCAGGGTCTGTGCCCCCAATGCCAGGGTCTGTGACCCCAATGCCAGGGCTGTGCCCCCCAGTGTGCCCCCCCTGCCAGGGTCTGTGCCCCCCAATGCCAGGGTCTGTGACCCCTGCCGGGTCGTGCCCCAATGCCAGGGTCTGTGCCCTGCAGGGCTGTGCCCCCTGCGTCTGTGCCCCCTGCCAGGCTTTGGAGCCCGTGAGCTGATCACCCAGGGCTGTCAGAGCCATGCCGGGTTCCCACTCGGGGCAGTTCATTCCTGCCGGGAATCCGCTCCGCGTGTTGCTCGCGGCTGCCTCGCACACACCCCCCGAAAGTTGGACTCATGCATCTTAGTAAGTATTTCAGTTATGCCATTGACGTCAATGCAGTCATTAAATAGATTGCCGGCCCTCCCAGCAGCAAACCTGTGCCAAAGAGCTAGAGGCAGACACATTTTAAAAGAAGAACATCAGGTTTGCTTTAGCATTTGGAGAGAATTAAGGGGGAAAGTTGCTTCTGCAGTCACCCTTTGCAATAAGGGTGGGTTTTTTTTGCTGCCTTTTCTAAGGCTCGCTGGCGGTGGAGGTAATTGCTGGGTTTTATTGCACGTTTCTTGTGTTGCTGTGTGCATAAACAGCTCCGAAGGAGACAAAAAAGTCATTTTTGTGACCGCCTCTGGCTGACAAGTGACACTTGTTTCAGGTCCCCTGGGCAGATTTATTTGTGTATCAAGTGACAGGAGGCGTTCAGGCAAACCTGCTTAGCCTTTGACTCCCGAAATTCTGCCAGGATTGATTTCATGACATCTATATAAGAAAATAGCCTTCATTTCTCCTCGGCAGGCTCTGAAGACACACAAGCTAATCACGACTCCATAGCAACGGATAAAAACTGTTTTCCCCTCGGCCCCACCTGTGGATGTCACATGAAGATGCTCCACGTGCTGCTGCCATCAGGAGCCTGTCACTCCCGGGGCCAGCTGCCTCCTGGGACAGACCCGGGGCTGGAGGCACCCCTGGTGCCTTTGCCTGGTCAGGGGATGCCTAGAACAGAGGCTAGATTTAAATTAAATTAAACTAAAATTAAAATTAAAACTAAAAATAAAATTAAAACTAAAATTAAAACTAAAGCTAAAATTAAAATTAAAATTAAAAATAAAGCTAAAATTAAAAATTAAAATTAAAATTAAAATAAAATTTAAAATCATAATAGCGGGTATATATTGAAAGCCTTCAATAGGTGCTGTCAGACCCTCTGAGGGCTACACCCAAAACGACGATTTTGCGTCACGAGTTTTTTATAGTTTTAGCTTTGGTCCCTTTACGTATCAGGGGTTAATCCTCCAATTACAGCTTCAGGTAATGAAGTCATTTTCTCTCAGTTTGCTCCCCCCAATTCACTGTTGTTTCCGTCTCTCAGTGAGGTGTCCTTGAGTTTCAGGCCGAGAGAGGAATTGTTTTGTCCTAATAAAAAAGGAGAGCAGCAGCTGCCAGGCTGTGGCGTTTTCGGGTTACACACTAAAGCAGCACGGGATGTGAAAAATATAAAAAAAGCTCGATGCTAAGGCATTGCTGGGAGGTGACATGCTCAGGTGAGGCAGGTGAGGGAGCAGCTTCTCCTTGCCGGGAGGAGCAGGTCTGTTCTAGCAGCAGCCTTGCTGTTCCGGGGAGGGCACCGATCGCTGGGGTTGTCACCGTGTCCCCGAGGAGCTGCGGGGGATAAAGCGTCAAGGCAGCGCCGATGGCGGGGCTGTGTGTGCTGCGTTCTGCCCGAGTCCCCGGTGAGGGGCAGGGACCTGCGGGGCGGCACGGGCCCCGCGGCCGTGGTCACTCTGGGCCCTGGGTCACTCTGGGGCCCTGGGTCACTCTGGGGCCGTGGGTCACTCTGGGCCCGTGGGTCACTCTGGGGCCGTGGGTCACTCTGGGGCCCTGGGTCACTCTGGGGCCCTGGGTCACTCTGGGGCCGTGGGTCCCTGCTGGTCCGTGGGTCACTCTGGGGCCGTGGGTCCCGCTGTGTCCGTGGGTCACTCTGGGGCCGTGGGTCACTCTGGGGCCGTGGGTCCCGCTGTGTCCGTGGGTCAGTCTGGGCCGTGGGTCACTCTGTGTCCTGGGTCCCGCTGTGTCCGTGGGTCACTCTGTGTCCGTGGGTCACTCTGTGTCCGTGGGTCCCGCTGTGTCCGTGGGTCACTCTGTGTCCCTGGGTCCCGCTGTGTCCGTGGGTCCCGCTGTGTCCGTGGGTCACTCTGTGTCCGTGGGTCACTCTGTGTCCCGGGATCCCGCTGTGTCCGTGGGTCACTCTGTGTCCGTGGGTCACTCTGTGTCCGTGGGTCCCGCTGTGTCCGTGGGTCACTCTGTGTCCCTGGGTCCCGCTGTGTCCGTGGGTCCCGCTGTGTCCGTGGGTCACTCTGTATCCCTGGGTCCCGCTGTGTCCGTGGGTCCCGCTGTGTCCGTGGGTCACTCTGTGTCCCTGGGTCCCGCTGTGTCCCGGGATCCCGCTGTGTCCGTGGGTCACTCTGTGTCCGTGGGTCACTCTGTGTCCCGGGATCCCGCTGTGTCCGTGGGTCACTCTGGGGCCCTGGTCCCGCTGTGTCCGTGGGTCCCGCTGTGTCCGTGGGTCACTCTGTGTCCCTGGGTCCCGCTGTGTCCGTGGTCCCGCTGTGTCCGTGGGTCACTCTGGGTCCGTGGGTCACTCTGGGGCCGTGGGTCACTTGGGGCCGTGGGTCCCGCTGTGTCCGTGGGTCACTCTGGGGCCGTGGGTCACTCTGTGTCCGTGGGTCACTCTGGGTCCATAGATCCCGCCGTGTCCCGGGATCCCGCTGTGTCCGTGGGTCCGCTGTGTCCGTGGGTCACTCTGGGTCCGTGGATCCCGCTGTGTCCGTGGGTCACTCTGGGGCCGTGGGTCACTCTGTGTCCATGGATCCCGCTGTGTCCATGGATCCCGCTGTGTCCATGGATCCTGCTGTGTCCCTGGATCCTGTTCTGTCCCTGGTCCCGTTCTGTCCTTGGATCCCGTTCTGTCCCTGGGTCCCGCTGTGTCCCTGGGTCACTCTGTGTTCGTGGGTCCCGCTGTGTCCATGGATCCCGCTGTGTCCATGGATCCCGCTGTGTCCATGGATCCTGCTGTGTCCCTGGGTCTTGCTGTGTCCCTCAGTCTCCTCTGCTCCTCAGGGCCGGGTCAGGCTCCGCTCCGGTCCTGTTCTGTCTCCGGGTCCCTCTGTGTCCTTGGATCCCGTTCTGTCCCTGGTCCCATTCTGTCCGTGGGTCCCGCTTTGTCCCCGGGATCCCGCTGTGTCCGTGGGTCCCGCTGTGTCCCGGATCCCGCTGTGTCCGTGGGTCCCGCTGTGTCCCCGGGATCCCGCTGTGTCCGCGGGTCCCGCTGTGTCCCCGGGATCCCGCTGTGTCCGTGGGTCCCGCTGTGTCCCCGGGATCCCGCTGTGTCCCTGACTTCCCAAACTGAGCGACAGCACTGAGTTTGTCAGTGTGGAGTTGAATAAAAGTGTGTTACATCACAGAGTGAGAAATTTAGAATTTCAGGTGGCTGGTTAAAATAATATAAATGTGACAACATAGAGGGTTAGAGATTATTATTATTATTATTATTATTATTATTATTTATTATTATTATTATTATTATTATTATTATTATTATTATTATTATTATTATTTCTCTCCTTCTTCTCCTTCTTTTCCTCCTCCTCCTCCTCCACAAGTTTGGGTGATTTTGTGTGATTGGTTTGAAAGGTCCACGTTTCAGGACACTGATGATTAGCTATTGAGTTAAAAGTTAAAATAAATTAGTTGGCATCTCATAATTGGGTGTTTAGAGTTAAAAGGACCTTGGTGCCTCTCTCTGTGCTCCATTTTTGCCTTGTTCATTTAGCATGGAGAAGCACTCATGGTCAGTGAGGCTGGAACTGAGATAAGAAACAATAAACACCAAAGTCCAAACAAAAAATCCGCCTCTCATATTTTTAATTCTAACCCTAAAAAAAGAAAAACGAAATAAAACAAAGGAATTCTCCACAGCTTTCTATACCAGCAATAACTAATCCTCAAAAATACACTATATTTAACCTAAAGCCATGAAAAAAAACCTTCCAGAATTAAGTAATGGCAATAAAATTGTAAGTCTATAATTAAATAAAAGTGTATTATGTAACAAGGTAAAAAATTAAAATATTGAAACATCATAATATACATAACAAAATAAAAAATGTAAACCGTAAATTAATCCTTCTTCATAAATTTAAATACTTTTATATAATTAATTAAAAATTCACAATGCAAAACACAAGTAAATAAGTTTAAAATAAAAATAATTAAATAATTGGAACTTTAAAAAACCCTGCTCAAATCCCACAGCCAGCCAGCCCCAAAGGGCAAACTTTGTCCTCTGCAGGGTCTGATCCCCACTGGAAGTTGCTTTCTGTTTGTGTTTTCAAAAAAAAGTGTTTTGAAAGCCAAAAAAAACCTTCAAAATTAAGTAATAACACTAAAATTATAAGTCTATAATTAAATAAAAGTATATTATGTCACAGGGTAAAACAAGTTAAAATTTAAAATTTTGAAACTTAATAATATATATATAAACAAAATAAAAAATGTAAAACATAAATTAATCCTTCTTCATAAATTTAAATAATTTTATATAATTAAACATTCACAATACAAAAAACAAGTAAATAAGTTTAAAATAAAAATAAATTAGTTAAATAGTAATATATTTATAAACTTTGTCCTCTGCAGCTCACCAAACTGAAACTCTGCAATTCCAGAATAACAATTGCAAAGATTCAAAATAACAATTGCAAAGATTCAAAATAACAATTGCAAAGATTCAAAATAACAACTGCAAAGATTCAAAATAACAATTGCAAAGATTCAAAATAACAACTGCCAAGATGAAAACTTTCCAAGCTTTAAAAATCAAGGTAGAATTAAAAAAAAGGAAGCCGGAGGGTTTCTCTGGAACTTCTCCCTTTATTCCACATGGAATTGCATCCATCCTGCTTCACGCTCAGTTACCAAACAAGGAACACATCGATCCTTGCCATGTCCAAATCACCCAGAAATGTGTGATTTTATCACCAGCTTCATCTCCTGATGAGCTAAAAATGAGTTTTAGCCAAGGGAGGTGTGCTAATGAACGGAGCCATCCTTGTGCAAGAGGGGAGGAATGTTACACCAAGAGTTAATGGAACATTTCAGGGGAATATTTGCTCCTGGAAATGACAGCCTTAAGGATGCTATAATTGCAGTCCCTTATTTTTTTTTTGACAAAAGGGAAACAGCTGCTCATTATTCGTGGTTATTAATCAAACCTGCCAGTTTATTCGGTTCACTGTAAATAGGTGTGATTACCAACATTTAAGTGTTTTGAGCAGTAGCCTTTAAAAAACTATTAAAGCACAACTCTCCCTGTGGGATATTTTCTCACATCTAAAAGTAGCATTGATTTGCTTTGCTGTGCATTCAGGCACAGAATCATTTTAGGAATTAAAAATTTTATTTTTTTTTTTTTTTAAATCCTCCAAAATCCTGCAGGCCGTTGATTTGACAATTAATATCTTTTAATTTTGTAATCAGAACTGGAAATGCCAAACATGACCCAAGATCCATTATTCAGTGCTAAGGAGCTCCATGGTTAAACTGAATTTTAAAGGAACTTGCATTTTAATGTAGATATTCCAGTATAAATATCCTGCTGTCAGAAATCTCCCTTCCCCAGGAGCAAATTAATCATCTGTGCACGCCAAACTCCTCCACCACACCTTCACACTCCTCAAAAGCTTTCTGAAAAAGACTTTTTTTTTCCCTGGCCCTCAAAGCCTCCAGCTTCCAAGGGTTTTGGAGAGAGCTTTGGGCTGCAGCTTGCATTTTCCAGACTCCCCAGTGTTTTCCATTCCAAGTCAGACCTTTGGTGCCTCAGCCGTGTGTCTGGGGAGGTTCCCCAGGCTTAGCACTTCCTACCAAATTATCCTGAAATGTCACATTTTACGAGCACTGTCTTTTTCGTGAAACACCACATATTAAGCTGACAAAAGCGGGAGTTGGTCAGGTTCTCTGAAAAAAAACAGGGGAGAGTTCTGGGAAGTGGAAAAACCAGCCTGTTTTCCTGTGCCTCTTCCCTCCCTGCCTGCCTCAGTCCCTGCACGAATTTGACAAGAAGTGACCCAAAATCGTGTCCCTGCTGTTGCTGCCTGGAGAACAGGACGTTTGGGTCCATGCTGGGAATATTTGTGCTGGTCTGGGACAGCCCAGGAGGATGTGGGATAATGTTTGCTGTGTGCTCATTGTCACTGAGCGCAGAATTTTGCCAAGAAAATTCCAAGAAGAAACACACACACAAGTGCAGGGTTTGTTGGAAATGGACTTTGCTGGCGTTTGGACAGCTGTGAAATGTTTCTATCCCTTTTCTTCCTGGAAATCTTCTTGAAGAACACACTCTGGGGAGAAATTTCCAGTTGAGCTGGAGTGTTTCTGGTTTATGGGACAGGATCCCCATCCAGCTCCTCCTGGGGCTCCCTCTGGATTCTCCCAAAATTCCTGTTGCAGCTCCCTGGGTTTCAGCCCTATTGCAGAGAACTTTTCAATGTTTCCATCCCCTTCCAGTGGGAACATCCCGTGCAGGGGAAAGCCAAGAAGCCTCTGGGACAGCCCAGGAGGATGTGGGATAATGTTTGCTGTGTGCTCATTGTCACTGAGCACAGAATTTTGCCAAGAAAATTCCAAGAAGAAACACACACACAAGTGCAGGGTTTGTTGGAAAAGGACTTTGCTGGCATTTGGACAGCTGTGAAATCTTTCCCTTTTCTTCCTGGAAATCTTGATCTCTCCCTTGATCTTCCTGGGGATCTTCTTGAAGAACACAACTCCGGGGAGAAGTTTCCAGTGGAGCTGGAGTGTTTCTGGTTCCATCATCCAGCTCCTCCTGGGGCTCCCTCTGGATTCCCCCAAAATTCCTGTTGCAGCTCCCTGGGTTTCAGCCCTATTGCAGAGAACGTTTCAATGTGTCCATCCCCTTCCAGTGGGAACATCCCGTGCAGGGGAAAGCCAAGAAGCTGCTCCTCACCCTCTCGGGGTCAGCAAGGAGCAGAGATGCTGCTCACACCACATTTTCCAGCAGCAGCTGCTCCCTCTTTTGTAACACTTCCAAATGCAGCTCCCAGCGCTGCTAAAACAGCTCCTGGTGCACGTTGCCTCCAGTGGGAAGGCACGTGCTGGAATCAGCCTGAAATCCACCAAAATTGGGTGAATTGTGCTGAATTTTCCTGTGCTGAGTTGGTGACAGGTGAGTGACAGCGCAGGGACCTTGGCCAAGCCTGACACCAGCTGCCTCTTTTGCTGCTAATTGTAAAAAGTTCTGGAAAATGCCCCAGAGTATAAAACTTAGAGCTTTTAGGAAAAGTTATGCCTGGAATAATCCCCAGCAGGCCGAGCTACAGCTGACCTTCAGTGGGGAACATTTCCATTTCCATGTTCAATCTGATATTTGAACTGGAATTGTTAATAAGAGCTGCTTTTAATGCTGACATTTTGATTTCCTTGAGCTCAGATCGAGGTGCTTAAATAAATGTGTTTGAGGGCTTTAATCAGATGGGGTTTGAGAGTGAAAGGCTGTTCTTAGCTCTGCTGGCTGCAGCCCTTTGGGGAGTGGTTACAATTTCAAGTGTGCCTGTCATTACTGGGTCGTGTTTGTCCCCATCTGCCCCTTCCAGGCATCTCTGTGGTGTAAAAAACCTGACTGGGGGTCAGGACTGATCCCAGGTTTATGGAATGTTGTCATACAGGACTCAGAATCCTCACTTTTTTTGGCTAAAATAGTCCGGATCTAGAAAGGAAACCCTACAAATAAATTAATACCTGTTGTTCTATAATATCAAATTCTGATTATGGATGAGCAGGGAATGAAGCTGATGTTGTTTTCCTGGTGAACTCAGGGATAATCTGGTCCAAATATCCCAAACACACCTTTTAAAAGCCAGGGTGTGCTGGCCTCAGCTCTCAGGTGGAGATCAGCACGTGCAGGGTTTAATATGGAACATTAAAAGCTGTCAAAACAAACGATGCTGCTCTGCAGGCTCCTGCCATCTCCCTCTTCCTCCCCACCCCATTCCCCATGGAATCTTTCCAGCAGATTGTTCCACAAGCTCCCCATGCACTTGGGGAGCAGAAAGGCCAGTGAGCCACAAGCTGTGCTCTGGGGGGAGATGAATGCCCAGGATTAATTAGCACGGGGATTGTTAACTCAGAATTAACAATTCTGACTTTGGGGCTTGGGGCTCACCCCAAAATCAGAGGTATGGTGTGGGGTTGGACAAAGCCTGTGTGTTTTGGGAGCCACCACCCAGCTGACATGCAAAATATCCTATATATTTTAAAATATCCTGTATATTTTAAAATATCCCCAGGATTAGCACGGGGATGTCTCAGCTCTGCTTAGGATTCTGAGTTTGGGGCTTGGGGCTCACCCCAAAATCAAATGGTGTGGGGTTGGACAAAATTTGAGTGTTTTGGGAGCCACCACCCAGCTGACATGCAAAATGTCCTGCATATTTTAAAATACCCTATATATTTTAAAATTTCCTTCATATTTTAAAATATCCCCAGGATGTTTCAGCTCTGCTGAGGATTCTGAGTTTGGGGCTCACCCCAAAATCAGAGTTATGGTGTTGGGGTTGGACAAAACCTGTGTGTTTTGGGAGCCACCACCCAGCTGACATGCAAAATATCCTATATATTCTAAAATTTCCTGCATATTTTAAAATATCCCCAGGATTAGGTGAATCAGCGAGGTTGACGTTTCCCCCCCGGGTACATAAAATATCTATTGGAGGAAAACAGATTAAAATTCCAAACTAAAGGAGGTTTTTAAGCTGCCATCCTAAAGGATAATGCTTTCAAATAATTACATTTAGCCATGAAAAAATAAAAACCCAACACCGTTTCATTATATTTTATAATTAATATCATTGAAATGCTCACTCAAAATGAAAGGGGGGACTTTGTGTCCTTTCTTTCCATGGTATGGGGACACAAAGGGTGCAGTGTGTCCTAAGGAATTCCTATGGATTATAGCTGGGATGCTCCCCAAAACCACATTCTTAACTTTCACATGGAGAAACTTCAGGAAATGAAACTGAGAGGAAATAGAGGCAAATTTCGTGTTAAACTGTGACCTTTTAACCTTCCCAGGAGCCAAGGAACCTGATTCAAGCAGGTCTAACCTTTTACCAGTGGCGACATGGGCAGCTTTGCTCTGCCCCTTGTTTAACATTTCTGAATAATTTTCCTCATGAAAAGCTGAGGATTATTAATAAACTTTGTCTTTGCATCCCGTGCCAGTGGCCAAGTGGAGCTTTTCAGGTAGATCTGGCTTTGAACTTCCAGGATTCATCCCTGAGGTTCCTCCTCCATTTCCTACTCCAGCATTTCTTTCACCACAAAGGACTTTCACTCTTGACAGACTCTTTAGACCAGAAGTTTTATTACCTCCAGGTTAAAATCATGATTATCTCCATAATAAAACCTGATTCCATGGCTCCAGAAATGATAATTCTGAGGGGTTGAAAGCAACACCTGGATTTGGGGGCAGATCCAAGCCAGGACCTCCCTGCTGGTGGTTTGCCAGGTCCTTGTGGAGCAGTGACACCAAGCAGGGTTAATCCTGCACGTCTCTCAGACTTTGGGGTTGTTTTTTCCCCTCTTGCTCTCACTCAGATCGTTGCTGTGTGGTCTGGCTGGGGAGTTCCTTCCCTGCCCTGGGCCTCCCGTGAAAGTCATCTCGAGCTTTCAGGGGAGGAGGTTCTGGGGCACCTGCAGGGGTGCAGGAGGGGGTTTTGCACAGGTGTGAGGATGGAGGGAGCTCGGCAGGGAGGAGTTTGGGATGGGGAGAGGGGCTGGCAGCAGCAGAGCCCCTCTGCAGCACACCCAGCTGCCAGCAGGATCCCTGTGCCAGCTCCAGAACCGGAAACCATCCAGCCACAACAGCCCAGCACCGTGCCCCACCTAATTAAGGCTGTTGAAAGGCAGGGCTAATTAGTTTAGGTGGAGCAGCTCGTTAGCACAAGGATGTTGCTTCCAGGATCCCAGTTGGTTTCCCCGCACGTGTGAGCTCCCCAGTGCTCTCCCACACGGAGCAAATGAGATAATGCAGCGGCCAGGTAAACCCTAGGTGGGTGCCCAGGTCATTGCATCATCATATCCTGAGTTTTCCAGGGCTTTCTCACCCTCCTGCACTCACGTGTGCTCGGGGAAAAATCACTTGTGCTCGCACAGGAAAATGTTCCTGTGGTGACCCAGCCTGGCCTCGTTTAGTTGGAGGAATAAAAGCACAGTGTGGGCACGCTGTGATCCGCTGGAAGTTGGGCTTTGAAATCCTCAGGCTCAGCTCTAGGGCTGGGCTGGAGGCTTCTTTCCCACCCAAACCAGTGGACATCTCCATCCCAGCCTGCAGCTCTCTGGGCTCACTGCTCCTTGAGATCCATGTGGAGTAAAGCTGGCATGGGGCTTCGCTCAGTTTAAAAATCCATCACGACCTGGGAAACTCTGTCTTCAGCAATGCGTTCCAAGTGTTTTAAATTCCCTACAAAACCATTCCCTGTGTCCTCCCTGCAGCTCTCCCTTGTGTGCACTCCATCCTCTGCACACTTTGTTAGACCCCGAGTAGAACTCCTCTCTTGCTCCCTGTTTTTCCTCCTGTCTCGTGACTAAGGCAAGAATCCTCCGGGACAAAGAGAGCCATCAGCGTGGTCAGTGAAAGGATAATGTGCCAAACCCCGAGATAAAGTTGGAACCCAGGGATCTTTCTCGTTCATTCCACAGGCCAAGATCAGATTCCGCCCCTCCTGCCGTTTCTGCTTCTCCCTCTCGGTGGACCGAGGAATTCCTGCTATGCAGGCAAATCCCATTCCCAGATTCCCGGGTGATAGCGCTGCTAAGTGACATCTGACAGGATGCTTCCTGCATTTTGTTACTTCCATTTGGCACCTAAAAGCTCTGTCACTTACCCCTCTGATTTGTGGCATTGTTCCCTGCAGGGGGAAGGACACTGGGAAACGGGATTGCCCTGTGGTAAAACCATCCCACCCTAGGGAGATGCTATCTCCAGTCGAAATCCTTCCTCAGAACAGTCTCCAGTTTTCCTTCCTCGTTAGCATTTCAGATTAAACCTTCAGGCTTATCTCCACATCAGAAATTACCTCTCTGGGAAGCTTCATCAACTTCTATCAGCCACCTTTAGGTGTTCTTGGTGTTCACACCTCGTTTTTTGTGCCTCATTGTCATGCCAAAGGTGCAGTGGAGCTTGGCTTTGAGCATCTGGAGCTTTCATCTCTTCCTGTAGCGTCTTCAAAGCTGAGCTTTCCTCGGCTGACGTACAACCGGACACATTAAAACACACCAAATGGGTATAAAAGTGCTTTTGGGCTTTGATTCAGGAGCAAGACTTTTTATTGCCTGCTCCTTTCCAGTAGTTCTCAGCGCTGTGTCAGAGATGTTAGTGGTGTTTCTTGTGTGGGGGTGAAGAATCCTGGTGGAACATCTTCTGCAGCGCCCGTTGAAGCTCAGGTGCTTCGCTGCCAACAACTTTTGGGATCTTTGAAGGACAATTCTTGAGTAGCCCCATCCCTGCATTTTTCAGTCTGGTTTTAAGGTGTCTGTGAGGGATATGGGTGCTGGACCCCCAGTGGATTCCTCAGCCAGGTCAGAGCTTCAGTTTGTGGGGCTCAGCCAGGCCTGGCTCCAGCTGGGCTTACCCAAGGTGCTGTCCCAGCTCCTGGTCACCTCCCCAGGCCTCCCTCCCCTCCCAGGAGCAGCCTCCCCATCCTGTCCTGGCAGGGCTGGTGCTGTTGGCACTCTCAGTGCCCCGCTGCCCACCCTGGCTGGTGGCACTCAAGGTCTGGCTCCAACGGGGAGCTCCATTCCCACCAAGCCCGGCCAAAGCGAGCGGCTCCTCCAGCTCCCAGATAACGAACCACAGCCACTAATAGCACTAATTGCTGGGCACCTCGGGTTCCTCAGGCTGCCAGCGAGCTGCCAGCCCGTGCTGGTGGCCTCAGTGACCTGGTTCTCATGACCTGGGTGGTGAGCCAGCACCCCAGGCAGTGCTGGTGGGTACGGCAGGACCCAGCTGCAGGTTTGTCCAGTTCTGCCCTAACCACCTTCCTCGGGCTGGGCGCCCGCTCCAGGCTGACCTCCGGGGATGAGCTCCCTGGAAATGCCTCATTTCTGCTCCCAGACAGCAGCTGGGTGTCCTGCTGCTCAGCCTGGGGTGGGAAACAGGAGCTGGGGTCAGAGTGGCACTGGGCAGCACCAGGGCTCTGCAAGAGCTCCTCTGTTTGCTGCCCTGGCCTTGCACTCCTGCTCGCTCTCAACGCTGTCATTGTCAGAAGATTCATTTCATCCCGCTCCAGCCACCTAAAAATTACAGACCAGGCTTAAGTGATAGATGCTTTTTGAAGAAAAGCTCGGGAGCAAACTATCCTGTTGTGCAGGAAGATCAGGAATTCCAGTGGAAGCCAACTCAGTGGAGCAAGGAGCTTCTCAGAGAGTCAAAATGCAGGGAAGGGATGGGAAAGACTGGGAACAAGGGAAAACTTTGGGCATGTGGGAAATGCTGAGCTGACCAAAGGCTGATGGAGCTGTGAGCAGCGAGGGGACTCCAGTGAGGGTGTGGAGTAGGGAAGGAAAACCCAGAAAAAAGTGTTGATCCACGGGTGAAACAACCTAATGATAACAGTACAGGAAAAACCAAAATAGTCAGTGGAGGTTTTGCCTCAGTCTTCACCCCCAGGCTGCTTGGGAAGATAAGGGATGGAGGACAACGAGGGAGCAGCAGGCTGGGACAACCTAGAGGAGGTGGAGGTGTCCAAGTCCACATCATTGGACCAGGATCAGGCTGGAAAGGCTGTGAGGTCAGCGTGAGTCGCCGGTGAAAATTGCGGTGCTTAGGAAGGTGACAGCAGGAAAAAGGTGAATCTTTGAGGAGGGTGGAGCAGACCTGGGGAGCTGTGGGCTGGTCAGACTCTTCTCATCCCCCAGAGGTCACCGAGGGTGTCCTCTGGAGTCTGTTTCCAAACACATGAAAGGCAAGAAAGAAAACTGGGAATGCTGGATGTAAATTGTTTTGGCAAAGCCCCGCCTCCTCCAAGGGCTGCAGGGGGGGGGGGGGGGGGGGGGGCTGGCCCTGGGGAGCTGTGGGTGGGTGTGCAGGGAGACTGGCACCATTTCCCACAGCATTCCCACCTGGCAGGTCCTGGAAGGGATGGCTGGACACCCCAGGGGGGGGATGGATGGACAATAGGGTGAGGGGATGGCTGGACACCCCAGAGTGGGGATGGATGGACAATAGGGTGGGGATGGCTGGACACCCCAGAGTGAGGATGGATGGACAATAGGGTGGGGATGGCTGGACATCCCAGAGTGAGGATGGATGGACAATAGGGTGGGGATGGCTGGACATCCCAGAGTGGGGATGGATGGACAATAGGGTGAGGGGATGGCTGGACATCCCAGAGTGGGGATGGATGGACAATAGGGTGGGGATGGCTGGACATCCCAGAGTGAGGATGGATGGACAATAGGGTGGGGATGGCTGGACATCCAGAGTGGGGATGGATGGACAATAGGGTGAGGGGATGGCTGGACACCCCAGGGTGGGGATGGATGGACAATAGGGTGGGGATGGCTGGACATCCCAGAGTGAGGATGGATGGACAATAGGGTGGGGATGGCTGGACATCCCAGAGTGGGGATGGTATGGACAATAGGGTGAGGGGATGGCTGGACACCCCAGGGTGGGGATGGATGGACAATAGGGTGAGGGATGGCTGGACATCCCAGAGTGGGGATGGATGGACAATAGGGTGGGGATGGCTGGACATCCCAGAGTGGGGATGGATGGACAATAGGGTGGGGATGGCTGGACATCCCAGAGTGGGGATGGATGGACAATAGGGTGAGGGGATGGCTGGACACCCCAGGGTGGGGATGGATGGACAATAGGGTGGGGATGGCTGGACACCCCAGGGTGGGGATGGATGGACACTGGAGTGGGGGGATGGCTGGACAACAGGTGAGGGGATGGCTGGACACCCCAAGGTAAGGATGGCTGGACAATAGGATGGGGATGACTGGACAATAGGGTGAGGGGATGGCTGGACACCCCAGGGTGGGGGTGAAGGCTGTGTGTCCAGCTGGTGGCTGATGGCAGGGAGGCTCTGGGCTGTCCAGCAGTGCCTCAGGCTGGTGCTGGTGCTCAGCTGGGATAGTCCTGCTGTGCCTGGGATGGTCCTGCTGTGCCTCTCTGACCTGCAGGGAGCAGAGAGTGGCAGCACCTCCAGAGGGTGATTCAGCCCAGGATCACCCCTTGGAGCTCCCAGCCGCTTTCCCCTGCTGTTTTTGGGGAGCTGAGGTGATTAACTGCAGGGCTGGCTAAAGATAGCCCAGCTGGGCCCCCCAGGGCAGTGACATTGCTGCAGGCTCGGATTACCCCGCAGCTGGCCCGGGGCTCAGAGCTGGGGGCTGCCTGTTGACTCAGAAACATCCCTGCTGCTATGGCACTGAGTGACCCGGGGCTCTGCTGCTGCCCTGGCCCGGCAGAGTCACTCTGCAGGAATTCCTGCCCTCCCCGGAGCCTCTGCTTCCCAGCCGGGCCTTCTGCCTTCTGGGGATGCTGCAGCCCTTGGGGTTTGTGGCTTTCCCTGCATCCAGGGGGATTTTCCTTCTCCTTTTCATTCCCCGTGGTGACAGAAGCTGGGGCTTCTTCCTTCTTGCAACCATTTCTGTGGCTTTCCCTGCATCCAGGGGGATTTTCCTTCTCCTTTTCATTCCCTGTGGTGACAGAAGCTCGGTCTTCTTCCTTCTTTCATTTTCGTGACATTCCCTGCATCGAGGAGGATTTTCCTTCTCCTTTTCATTCCCCATGGTGACAGAAGCTGGGGCTTCTTCCTTCTTGCAACCATTTCTGTGGCTTTCCCTGCATCCAGGGGGATTTTTCTTCTCCTTTTCATTCCCTGTGGTGACAGAAGCTCGGGCTTCTTCTTTCTTGCATTTTCGTGGCATTCCTTCATCCAGGAGGTTTTTCTTTCTCTTCTTTTAACCCCTGTGCCTTCTCTTCGTGAGACATCTCCTCCTGCTTCCCAGAATCTCCCAGTTTGAACCTGGATGTGTCCTGGATGTTCTTGGCCAGTTTAATCACTGCCATGACGTCTGCAGCAGCTCTGGAGCCGTTTTTCTTGGGGCTGAGTTTTCCCAGCAGCTGGAATGGTGTGTCCCAGAAAGGACCTGTCTTTAATTAGCAAACTTAGAATACCAGGCTCCTCAGCAATCCAACAAAAAAAGTTCCTTTTTCCTGCTCCCTGTTGTTTGGAAAAGAGAAAAGAAAATAAAAATGCCCCCCAAAATCTTGGCTGAATTTTGCCAGAGGCTGTAGCTGATGTCAAACACTCTCATCCCCAATTTCAGTCTCCCACATTATTCCTGGCAGCTCCAGCTCCCTCATTTCCTGGCATTTTTCGCAATTAGCAGTAGAAAGCTTTCTCTTCATTTTTTTGTCTCTATCTTCCCCTCTCATCTCTGGGCCCAGCCCGAATCCAGCCCCCATTGTTCCTGCTGCCTTGGAGCCCCTGGTGGGATTCCATCCATGGCTGGATCTCCTCCAGTGCCACCTCACCAGTGCCTTTGCCAGGCCACCCCACCGCCTCCCTCCGCAGGGATTTCACCTCCCAGGCCTTGCTGCCCACGAACAGAGAGAAATCTGCATTTCTAAAGGACTTTTTATGCCCAAAGAACAACTGTGGGCAGCTCTGTGCTCATTTGCCTGCAGGGCCCGTGCAGCACCCGCAGCTCTGAGCCCTTCCTGTCCCTGCAGGTGGGAGAAACCTGAGAGGGGACAGCTCGAGTGACTGGTTGGACTGGAGTCCCAAAAATACGACGAGGGGAGAAGGGCAGGCTCGTCCATTTGTTGGGGTCTTGCTCAAGAGCCTCGTGGCTCCACCTGTTCAGCTGGGGCTCGGTGCCTTTCTTAGCACATCTGCACTTATCTTTGCAAAAGATCAAACTGGGCTGAGCTGGAGGAGGGGGAGTGCAGCTGAAGGCTCCTGGTTCCTGTGGGTTTTGGGGGATCAGGAGCCCAGGAGTGTCCGGAGGAGCTGCTGGAGGGAGAGCATTGGGCTCTGGCAGCATGTGGGGCTGGGTGCAGCTTTTCCAGCACACCTTCCCCTTGTGTGGCTTCTGTGCTTGGAAGAAAAGGCTGGGAGTCCCTTCTGGAGATTCCCTGAATCTAGAAAATAAAGGGTTTTTTTCAGCACTTGCAGTATGTGAGGTGTTGCTGTGAGATTTGGATGTTCTGTTGCAGATCTGAGGTGAATCCCGAGGGTTGTGCCCTGTGCCTTTGATTGTTTTCCACATGAATTTCCAAACCTGCCAAAGAGAAGGATTTCCATGGGGATATTTTCTGGTAGAACAATGCTTTAATTCAAGGTTCCTGTGGGTTTTGGGGGATCAGGAGCCCAGGAGTGTCCAGAGGAGCTGCTGGAGGGAGCACGTTGGGCTCTGGCAGTGTGCAGGGCTGGGTGCAGCTTCTCCAGCACACCTTCCCTTGTGTGGCTTCTGTGCTTGGAAAAAAAGGCTGGGAATCCCTTTTGTAGATTCCCTGAATCTAGAAAATAAAGGGTTTTTTTCAGCACTTGCAGTCTGGGAGGTGTTGCTGTCAGACAACAATTTTTTTTTGGACACAAATCCATTGCAGGTTTGAGGTGAATCTCGAGGGTTGTGCTCTGTGCCTTTGATTGCTCTCCACGTGAATTTCCAAACCTGTCAAAGAGAAGGATTTCCATGGGGATATTTTCTGGTAGAGCAACACTTTAATTCAGGGTTCTCATGGTTTTTTCAGCACTTGCATTTTGGGAGGCGTTGCTGTGAGATTTGAACACAAATCCATTGCAGGTTTGAGGTGAATCCCGAGGGTTGTGCTCTGTGCCTTTGATTGTTTTCCACATGAATTTTCAAACCTGTCAAAGAGAAGCATTTCCACAGGGATATTTTCTGGATCTGGCAGAACAATGCTTTAATTCAAGGAAATAGCTCTCAGAATGCACTAACAGGATACATTAAACAAATAAATCACTCGGTGTCAGTTCTTCCCTCGGCATTGTGAGGGATAAATATGTAAACATGTCCACACGATCCGAGAGCAACCACAGCTCCATTAGGGAAGGCACAGAGTGAGTGGCTCCCAGCCTGCACAAGGCCCTTTTCCAGCAAGTTCTGGCACGTCCTTTGTTGATAAACCTGTTTTACTCACCGTGCTCCGGGGTTTGAGAGTGATGCTAGGCACTGGGAGTAATTAACGTGGGGCAATACTCCTGCTAATGAACCTCGTGCTGGGGAGGTGAAATTGCCATTTTCTGACGCTGGTTTGTAATTAATGTGGGGTGATATTCCTGCTGATGAAGCTCGGGTTGGGGAGGTAAAAGAGCCATTTTCTTCTGGGGAACGGGAGGGCCTTTGTTCATCTGAATCTGTGGGACTTGAGCCATGGCCCTGTGGGTGCCTTGGTGAATCACTCTGAGCACCCTCCTTCTCCTTCTCCTTCTCCTTCTCCTTCTCCTTCTCCTTCTCCTTCTCCTTCTCCTTCTCCTTCTCCTTCTCCTTCTCCTTCTCCTTCTCCTTCTCCTTCTCCTTCTCCTTCTCCTTCTCCTTCTCCTTCTCCTTCTCCTTCTCCTTCTCCTTCTCCTTCTCCTCCTTTTCTTCTCCTTCTCCTTCTCCTTCTCCTTCTCCTCATTCCCCTACCCTGACCCTTCCACATCTCTTCTCCTCCTTCTTTCTCCTTTTTCTTCTCCTTCTTCTCATTTTCTCCCCCTTCTCTTTTTGCTCTTTCTCCTGCTCTCCCCATCTCTTTTCCGTTTCCTTCCCTTTCTCTTCCCTCTCTTCTCTCTCCCTTTTCCTGCCCCAGGAGTTCAGATCCCACAGTTCCCAGGTGGGATCAGCTGCTGGATCAGTTGGGCTGGACTCTCCCACCTTCCCCCCACACCATGAGCAGCCAAGGAGTGAGGAATGCAAATGAGGCCTCGAGTGACATTAATGAGCTCCATCAGCTCCCAAATAATCATCTGCCACCCATGTGATCTGCTCCAGCATCTGCCTGCTCTTCCAAATCTTTTGTGTCATCTGCAATAATGACAACAATTGGGATAATCTGTAATAAATGCAGAATAATTAAAAGTGGGCTGGTTTAGGGTCCTCTGATGAATGCAAACTCTGGGCTTGTGTCCTATGGCTTCACCTGGGAATTAGGGACATTTTAACATTTCATAGATATTCCAGTTGGGAGTCTGGGTATGTGCTGTCAGACTTTTCCTGCAGCAGAGTTTTCATGCACCAGGATAAACATTTCCACCTTCCCTGCAGGTGCATGAGGAGCCCCAAATCCTCATCTCACCCAAGAGCTGTGGTGCAGCTCAGCTTCCCAAATCTGCTCCCTCTTCACCCAATTCCCCATCACTCCTGGAGGGAAGGGATCATTTTTCCCTGTGCCACTTGGATTTTTATCTCTGGGGGTTTGTGAGTGTTTGTCTGCTTTAGGTTTTGTTGAATTTTATCAGCTTGGTCCAACGTTGGGGGCACATTTCAGTGCCCCGTTGTACATGCTGGATTTGGGAACAAATCTAGCACCAAAACCTATCCAAGGCAAAAGGGAGCAACTGCTCTCATTAATTTTCCTTTTGGAGGAACAGATTTTATCCTGAGTCTAAATTGTTGAGTTAAGAGTGAAAATATTTTATTAAATCAGTTGGGATCAGTGGAAAATGTCTTTGGCGACCTCAAGTCTCAGCTGTTGTTGCTTCAAAGGCAGCTGGGAAGGACGGCCCCAAACACTGAGGAACTTTATAAATAGTCCCAATTTATGGCAGCCAGGATGCAGTGAAGAGTAAATAACTTAGAAGATGTCTTCTGGCACTGTAAACGTGTGGAATAGGATGGACAGACTGAGTAAAGTCAGGAAAACTGCTGGAAGCTGCTTTTCACCTTCCATGGGAATGTTTCTCTTGGAATTTTTGGCAGAGTCTATCTGGGTTTTTATTTATTTTATTTTTTTTTTTAAGTCTTAAGCTCCACGTGCCCAAGGTTTACAAGGAAAGTTGTGATCCAGTAGAAGGAATTCTTCTTTTTCCTTGCAGAAGTGGAGATGAAGACTTTTACCAATGACAGTGAGCCCACAATTTGATCTTTAGCCGTTAAGGAGAGCTGAGTTTAAAAAGATGTTGGCAAATATTTGTCCCCAACTTTTCTTGTCCACCAGATCTGTTCACAACTCAGTCCCACTGGGAATATTCCTCCTACATTATGGAACAATGAGGGTTTTGGCAGCTGGCAAAGGGAACTTCAGCTGTTCCCCAAATTTTTTAATTTCCCTGGTTGAGATGTGGGAAAGGGAATTTCAACTGTTCCCCAATTTTTTTAATTCCCCTGGTTGGGATGTGGTGTTTTAGCCTTAAAACTCTTGGGGCTTCATGGCCTTTGCACTTTGTGGCAGAAGAAGCCCAAATGTTTTTATTTATCAGGACTGGGGTGACAAGAGACAATCATGAGGGAATCAGGAGAGAGAAGATAAACCCCACTTGAAATTTTTGGCTCCTTTCATCATTCCCTAACTCGTTTCATCTCCTGCATCAGTCGGGGGCAAGGCCACCCCTCCCTCCTGCAGGCTCTGCCCCCCTCCTGCCCTGCTGTGGCTCTTGGGGATGTGATGGGACACTTTGTGGGTTCCAGAGGAACTCTGCAGCTGCAGATAACGTTAGCCTGGTGCTCAGGTCCCTGCAGGCCCCTGGGAGAGGGGCAGCACTGGTGGGATTTGGGGGGAGCCAAGGGTTGTCCCCTGAAGCCCCTTCCCAGCTGTGACCCTTCAGGGGGCTCCTGGTGAACGGTGTGTGCTTGTCCTCACACTGAGCCTCTCCCAGGAAAGAGGATGTTCCCCAAAACCTTTCACTTTCCAAGTATTCAGGAGTGGAAAAAGGCCTTGAGTCCATATTGATGAGCAGCTCTCAGTTTTCCCCCTGTACCCAGCACTGGTGAGGCCACACCTCAAATCCTGGGGTCACTTTTGGACCCCTCAGGACATCAAGAACATTGAGGGGCTGGAGCGAGTCCAGGGCAGGGAAGGGAGCTGGGAAGGGGCTGGAGAATCCCTGAGGAGCTGGGAAGGGAATGGAGAATCCCTGAGGAGCTGGACAGGGACTGGAGAATCCCTGAGGGAGCTGGGAAGGGACTGGAGAATCCCTGAGGAGCTGGGAAGGGAATGGAGAATCCCTGAGGAGCTGGGAAGGGGCTGGAGAATCCCTGAGGAGCTGGGAAGGGACTGGAGAATCCCTGAGGGAGCTGGGAAGGGACTGGAGAATCCCTGAGGAGCTGGGAAGGGACTGGAGAATCCCTGAGGAGCTGGGAAGGGACTGGAGAATCCCTGAGGAGCTGGGAAGGCTCAGCCTGGAGCAAAGGAGGCTCAGGAGGAATTTCTGGCTCTGCCCAACTCCTGCCAGGAGGGGACAGCCAGGGGGATTTGGGATCTGCTCCAGGAACAGGGACAGGAGGAGAGGGAACAGCCCCACGCTGGGCCAGGGCGGGTTTAGTTTGGATATTTGGGAAAATTCCTTCCTGGAAAGGGCTGCCCAGCCCTGGCCCAGCTGCCCAGGGCAGGGGTGAGTCCCCATCTCTGGCAGGATTTAAAAGTGGCACTTGGGGACATGGGGCAGTGGTGGCCTTGGCAGTGCTGGGCATGGTCTGAGAAGGATTTTCCAACCTGAACAATTGTGAAAAATTGAAAAAGAGAGCACAGAAATGTCAGTAAAAAAAGCCCCTAAAAAGGGGGTGCTATGTCACCCCTGCAGGGAGAGATCCCGTGAGTTCCATCACCTCAAAGAGCTGCAAAAGGCACAGATGGCCAAACCTACCCAAAAATGCTGATTTTTGCAAAATCCTGGCGCTGGGAAGAAGCTGCATTTTGGGACATTGGAGCATTCCAGGTGCCAGGGGAGAAACACGAGGCTGCCTCTGTGCTGGGAGGGGGGACTGGGTGAGGAAATGTCCCCTGAGTTCTGCTGGAGTGCCACCACAGAGGGCAGGACAGCAAAACTGAAACTCCTCTCGTGCCTCACTTCCCTGCTGTGTGTCAGCAACGAGTTCAGCCCGGCAAACACGACCAGAGCAGGGCTCTGACTTACGGGATGGGCTTGTGCAACCCCCAGATAGAAACTGAAATGTGAGATGGCTGCAGACACGTCCTGAAGTGTTCCAGGAGCCCGGGATTGCAGGAGAGTTTCCAGAAGTGCCCCTGTGCCCTGGCTGTGCTGGGAAGGTGATCCAAGTCAGCCACTGGCCAGGGTTTGGGAGCCTTCCTGGCAGGGGGAGTCGCTCTGCTGATGTCAGTGGGGTGCTCACGTTGGGTTCAGGGGAAAGAACAACTCATGGAGCATCTAAACTTGTGTTTACTGTTTGTGGGAGTCGCTGTGGCAACAGCAGATCCCACTCAGGGAGACAATCCCAGGGCTCTTCATCCCTGTCCTCTGCTCTGGAGCCAGGCTGGGAGAGCTGGGGGTGGCCAGCCTGGACTCTGCAGAGCCTCTCCCAGGGACTAAAGTGGCTCTGAGAGAGCTGGAGAGGGGATTGGGATAAGGGCCTGGAGGGATGGGAGCCAGGGAATGGCTTCCCACTGCTGGAGAGTGGAATTGGGTGGGATATTGGGAGGGAATTGTCCCCTCTGAGCGTGGGCAGGCCCTGGATGGAATTCCCAGAGAAGCTCTGGATCCTTGGAATGCCCAAAGCCAGCTTGGAGCATCCTGGGACAGTGGAAGGTGTCCCTGCCCGTGGGTGGAACTGGATGTGATTTAAGGTTTCTCCAACCCAAACCATTCTCTGGTATCCATGAGTATTAAACGTGAAGAAAGCCAGAAAATATTTGTTATTTTAAGATCGTTCCCACACAAAGATTTTAGATTGGTAGAAGAGCAGCTCCTAATCTGCTCTCCTAATATAATTCCATATCTGGCTGTTATTTTGGGGTAGCCGTGGGTCTTAAAATATTTCCCGGGGGACTTGGAGGGTGTATTTTAAATTCCACATGCTGGCTTTGAAAGCAAATTTAGCTTCAGGAGTGGGACTGTAGCCTCTGCTTTCACAATTTATTTGTAAATAACCCCCAAGTTGATGGCAGAGAGTTTGTGCAAGGAGGGCTGGTTTGATAAGAGCTGGGGTTTCCGGGGTGCTGGGCTCAGACTGCGTCACTCGGTGGCTTTGGGGACAATTTCGAGTTTCTGAGAAGGGGTGAGCTGGGCTCTCTTCCTGCTGTGGGCCAGGACAATGACTCTTCTTCGCTCTTTGCCGCGTGATTCCGTGAAATGAGCGGGAATGTGGTGCCTGTGACCTTCCTGCTGCCCGAGCAGCAGCTTCAGAAATGACTTTTGGGCACCACGGAGGGCAGGCAGGAGGGGCTGCAAGGCACACGCCCAAAAGGCATCCTTTCCCCAGGAGAAAATGAGTGAAAAACAAAGATTGGGATGAGTCAAAAGCGAAAAACGCCGAGGGAGATGCGGGTGCTGCATCTCGCTGGGTGCCAAGACCACCAAGCTGTGGGCAGCATCAGGAAAAAAGCAAATTCTGGAAGAAAATGCGAATGGTGGTTTTTAAAATCCACTTCTGCGCTGGGACAGCAGCAGAACTCGCGGTTTTTCCCTAGAAAATGATGCTCAGCAGGAGCTGTTGGCTCTCACTTTGTGTTGTCTTTGCCATTGAAATCACTGGAGGGATCTTAAGTGGCCGTTTGCAAAATATCCGAGTTTAAATCTCGAATCCATTGGCCCCTCAATGGTTTCGGTGCAGGTGACAATGCTCGTGTTTTCCATGAGTAAAGCAGGGAGGGATCCCCGCTGCTCCCAGGATTCCTTCAGGAAACCTCCCGGGAACTAAGCAGGGAGGCACAAACCCAGGGGAGGAGGGTCCTGATGCTAAAAATTCCTCAGAACATCGCGAATGTGTAAAATAGTCACTCTTTATTTAGCTCGTCTTCTGAAAGCCAAAAATAAATAGAAAATACTTACAGCCAAACCCTCTAAGCCCTAAAATTTTCTTATTCACCTTGATATCTTTAATATGTAATTGCTTTGCTGGTTTTGTTGGTGGGTTTTTTGTTTTTTGTTTTTTTCCTTTTATTACATAAAACTCAGATTACAGAGTAAAGGAATATCCTGAACATCATCTCTGGGGAATGTGGGTTCTTCAATACCAAGAGCAGATTTCTGTTCTCGGTCCTGCATTCCCCTGCTGGCTCTTTCCGAGGTGAGGATTGGAAGTGAAGTGACAGTGGCAGCGGGACCTGGGTAAGGCTGGAAATCCCCAAAAGGCTAAAATTAGGGTCTGGTGTCAGAGTCCCTGTGAACCTGTTCCTTCTCCTCCTCCAGGAATGCACACATGCCGTGGCTCTGCTTCCCGAGGAGTCTCAGAGCAGGAACAGGGCAAGATAGGATTGGATTTGAGCATATGGGTTTTAGTTTGGCTGAGATGGGTTTTTACCTATTCCTAAATTTACTTTACCTGTGCCGGTTTTATCAACCCCGACGTTTTCTGCAACAATTGGTTTGAGCCCTTCTGGGGTCGACTGATTTACATGATAAAATAGTTGAGAGGGAACACTCAGGTAGAAAGGAAAATACACTGAGCTTTGTGTGATTTGGGCTATTTTCACCTGTTTTTTGATTATGCAGGAATGAGAGAACTTCCAATGTTTGGACAACAGAAAAAAAAACCCCATTAATTCCATTTGGATTCACCAAATCTTTCAAACGTGTCTGTACCAGGCTTGTTGCTGAATTACCTCTGGCAGGGTTTATTTTCTGTTTATTTAATGGAAAGTCCCAATCCAAGGCTGTTTTTTTGATGTGGGGAACGGCAGAGAGGATCTGTCCTGGGGAAGGGAGACCAGCACAGGGTGTCCTTCCCCTGGGGAGGGCAGGGGGACACGTCTGGGGCTCCAGCTCAGCTCCTGAGTGAGTCTGAGCAGTCCTGCCCTGTGATGTCACTGCTACCTGCCCGCAGAAATGCTGAATCCATTAGCTCTGACAGATTTATGGGATGAGCATATGTTACCGGGATTATGAGGAGCAGTTACATCCACGGGGAGATTTTATGATTCACTGTATCCGTTTGTGGAAACCTTAACTTTTGCCCCAGAGCTGGCGGGGCGGGCGGCGTGCTGCTGGCAGGGTCAGGGAGCTGAGCTGGGTGGGAGCAGGGGGCAGGGGGGTGGATTTGGGGTGCAGGGCCTGCCGGGGAGCAGCGGGGTGTGGGGCTGGGGGGGACAAGGCTGGGGAGCCAGGAGGGACAGGGAGCGGGGACAGGAATGGGGAGCAGGGCAAGGATCAGGGTATAGGGCCAGGATTTGGGTATAGGGTCAAGAGTGACAGGGAGCAGGGCCAGGATTGGGGTACAGGGCCAGGGTATAGGGCCAGGAGTGGGGTATAGGGCCAGGAGTGGGGTACAGGGCCAGGGTATAGGGCTAGGAGTGGGGTATAGGGCCAGGAGTGGGGTACAGGGCCAGGATTGGGGTACAGGGCCAGTACTGAGGAATAGGGCCAGGATTGAGGTACAGGGCTAGGAGTGGGGTATAGGGCCAGGATTGGGGCACAGGACCAGGATTGGGGTACAGGGTCAGGATTAAGGAGTGGGTTTGCTGGGATGAGGAATGGGACCAGGCAGGGCTGGGGAGCAGAGCTGGTGGATATGGGGAGCAGAAATGTTGGGGAGCAGAAGCAGGCAGGGTTGGGGAGCAGGGATATTGGGAGCAGGGCTGATGGGGAGAAAGAGTGTTGATGTTCAGGGCTGTTTGGGTCAGGGCTGTTGGGGCTCAGGGTTGTTGGGGTTCAGGGCTGTTTGGGTCAGGGCTGTTGGGGCTCAGGGTTGTTGGGGTTCAGGGCTGTTTGGGTCAGGGCTGTTGGGGCTCAGGGTTGTTGGGGTTCAGGGCTGTTTGGGTCAGAGCTGTTGGTGTTCAGTGCTGTTGGTGTTCAGAGCTGTTGGGGTTCAGAGCTGTTGGGGCTCAGAGCTGTTGGGGTTCGGGGCTGAAGGGGCTCAGAGCTGTTGGGGCTCAGGGCTATTGGGGTTCAGGGCTGATGGGATTTGGGGTTGATGGAGTTCAGAGCTGTCGGGGTTTTGGGCTGT
Organism: Sitta carolinensis; assembly: GCA_032173965.1. Classification (NCBI taxonomy): domain Eukaryota; kingdom Metazoa; phylum Chordata; class Aves; order Passeriformes; family Sittidae; genus Sitta; species Sitta carolinensis. The sequence goes on from CM063289.1 coordinate 29,907,311, forward strand.
TGGGGCTCAGGGCTGTTGGGGTTCAGGATTGTTGGGGTTCAGGGCTGATGAGGCTCAGGACTGTTGGGACCCGGGGCTGTTGGTGTTCAGGATTGTTGGTGTTCAGAGCTGTTGGTGTTCAGTGCTGTTGGGGTTTGGGGCTGAAGGGGCTCAGAGCTGTTGGGGTTCAGAGCTGTTGGGGTTCAGTGCTGTTGGGGTTCAGTGCTGTTGGGGCTCAGAGCTGTTGGGGTTCAGTGCTGTTGGGGTTCAGTGCTGTTGGGGCTCAGAGCTGTTGGGGTTCAGGGCTGTTGGTGTTCAGAGCTGTTGGTGTTCAGAGCTGTTGGGGTTCAGTGCTATTGGTGTTCAGAGCTGTTGGGGTTCAGAACTGTTGGGGTTCAGAGCTGTTGGGGTTCAGAGCTGTTGGTGTTCAGTGCTGTTGGTGTTCAGAGCTGTTGGGGTTCAGAGCTGTTGGGGTTCAGTGCTGTTGGGGTTTGGGGCTGAAGGGGCTCAGAGCTGTTGGGGTTCAGAGCTATTGGGGTTCAGTGCTGTTGGGGTTTGGGGCTGAAGGGGCTCAGAGCTGTTGGGGTTCAGGGCTGTTGGTGTTCAGTGCTATTGGTGTTCAGAGCTGTTGGTGTTCAGTGCTGTTGGTGTTCAGAGCTGTTGGGGTTCAGTGCTGTTGGTGTTCAGTGCTGTTGGTGTTCAGAGCTGTTGGGGTTCAGAGCTGTTGGGGTTCAGTGCTGTTGGGGTTTGGGGCTGAAGGGGCTCAGTGCTGTTGGGGTTCAGTGCTGTTGGTGTTCAGTGCTGTTGGTGTTCAGAGCTGTTGGGGTTCAGTGCTGTTGGTGTTCAGAGCTGTTGGCGTTCAGAACTGTTGGGGCTCAGAGCTGAAGGGTCTCAGTGCCCTTGGGGAGCAGTCCCTGGCTGCTGCCGGCAGCTCAGGAGCAGGAGCCGATCCCCGCGGCAGGCGGGGCGGGGGGGCCGCGGTGACGCTCCCGCAGCCCTGCCCTGCCCAGCCCTGCCCGGGGGGCGCTCGGTTCGCCCCGAGCGGGGCCGGGCCGGGCCGGGGCGGGCCGGGGGCCGGGCCGGGGCCGGGCCGGGCGGGGTCTGGCGGCGGCGGCGGTGGCGGCCGGGGCAGCGCAGCGGCGGCCGCGGGATGCGGGAGCGGAGCGGCTCCTCCGGCGGCTCCTCGGGCGGCCCGGCCATGGAGAGGCGGCCGCAGCGCCAGCCCGACTACATGTCCGTGTGCCTCTTCGCAGAGGAGCCCTACCAGAAACTGGCCATGGAGACGCTGGAGGAGCTCGACTGGTGCCTGGATCAGCTGGAGACCATCCAAACCTACCGCTCCGTCAGCGAGATGGCATCCAACAAGGTGAGCCCACGTGCGGCGCCGGGCTGCGGAGAGGGAATGCGGGACGGGAATGCGGAGAGACGAGGGGGCTGAGCCTGGTCCCGAGCCTGGTCTGTCCAGGACAGCAGCTCCAAGCTGTTGCCGCGAAGGGGGTGCGGGGTTCCCCGCGGAGACGCGTCCAGGGAGAGCTCGGGACCGGTGGAGAGGGGAGAGCGATCCGGGATGGAGCGGGGAGAATGATCCGGGATGGAGATGGATCCTAGAGAATGATCCGGGATGGATCCTAAAGAATGATCTGGGGTGGATCGTAGAGAACGATCCGGGATGGGTCGGAGTGATCCGGGTTGGATCCTAAAGAATGATCCGGGATGGGTCGGAGTGATCCGGGTTGGATCCTAAAGAATGATCTGGGATGGATCGGAACGACCCGGGATGGATTCTAGAGGATGATCCGGGATGGATCCTAAAGAATGATCCGGGATGGATCGGAATAAGCCGGGATGGATCCTAGAGAACAATCGGGATGGAGCGGGGAGAATGATCCGGAATGGATCAGAGAGAGTGATCCGCGATAGTTTGGGGAGCGCGATCCGGGATATCGTGGAGAGCCCGATCGCTGCCGCAGGCTCATTTCCGAAATGTAAAGAGGTTTCAATTAGCACCGTTCCCTTGGAGCCGATATGAGTAGAAACACTGTGCGAACGCCCGCATTTAGCAAATCATCACGCCAGAAGTCAATTAACTTCATTGCTTAATAATAATAACGGCGAACTGTAAACATTGTGGGTCCGGTATTTTACGGCTGTTCGGGCTTTCGCTGACGTTTTAATTTGGATTTTAGTGCTGTGCTGGCAGCACACGGTGAGGGTGGGCAGGGGCGGGGAGGGTGACTGGGACTCGGGCTCCGGGGCTATGCTCTGCGGAAGCATTCCAGGCCAGCTGTGAGTTTCTTGCAGAATAAGTGCAGAAGCAAGCAAGAAAGTCCGTGGATTGAAAATCAGGGGAACAGAAGGAGCGGAGTGCCTGTGGTAAATCCTGACAGGCAGCTTGGGAGCGAAACGCGAGCTCTGAGCGCCTGTGAGCTCAACTCACAGGAACTTTTGGGAGCGCATTGGGAGTGAGCCCAACTCGGCTCCAGCATCCCCGGGGCCCGCCCGTCCTCGCCCGGGGCCCGCGGCTGCAGCGGAGCCGGCACAACCCCGGCACAGCCCCGGGTCAGCCCCGGCACAGCCCCGGGTCAGCCCCGGCACAGCCCCGGGCCAGCCTGGCAGCTCCCAGCCCGCTCCTGCCCCTTCCAGAGCTCCCAGGCAGCGCTTCCAGTCCCGCCGTGCCCACTGGAGTTGTCACAGTCACAAATCCCCAGCCCAGCTGGGATGGTTTTAAACCCAGTTCTGCACCATCCCGATGTTGTTGTTATTTTTTTTCTCCCCCCTAATTGGAAATGAGCGCAATCAGAAACTGAATTTCTGGGAAAAATTTGAGCAAAGAAATCCCGTGTTGTTTCAGCTTCCTCTCCTGGTAGTGATCACCACGATGTGCAGGGGCAAAGGAAGCTGTAAAAGTTTTATAGACAGAGCTTTCAAGAAAGAAATTTTTTTTTTTTTTTCGTTTGAGTTTGTCTTGAGGGAACCCTGGATGAAAGTTGAGAAGGGTTCAGGCTGCACCTCCAGTGTGAACACAACGCCCTTCAGTTTGAGGTTACTTTTTTTTTTTTTGCTGAGTGACAAATCTAGCCTCGTGGAGGTGAAACTAAATTGCTTTTGTAGCACTTTAAAGTCGCGATTTCTCGGGGCGCAGATGGCTTGCAGCTGGCTCGAGCAGAAACTTCCTGAAACTTTGTTCTTTCATAACCCCTTTCTGAAATGTCTGCGCTTTTTTGGTCAACTTCCAGTTTCACAGTCTCCAGCCGTGAAAGAGAAGCATAAAATGGCCTCACACCTCTCTTGCCTTTGCTCGGGAGCTGTAAATATTGTCACCAATCATGGCACGGTTTGGGCTGGAAAGTTTCTTTTCGTTGCCTGATGATTTGGGGATTCGTGGCGCTTTTTTTGGGGTGTTTTTGGTGGCAGACAAAGGCCTGGCAGTGCTGGATGGCTGCGGGAGGAGGCTGCAGCCTCTGAGCATCCCATCCCAGCGCCGGCTCCGCTCCGGGGCAGCCGCGTTTGTCACCGGTAAATCGCAAAGCCGGCAGATGTTTTGAAAAACAGGATGCTTGGGCTGCGCGTTATTAAAGCAAAAAAAAAAAAAAAAAAAAAAAAAAAAAAAAAAAAATTTAAAAAAAAAAGCGGAAAGAGAAACAGTCTAGATAGGAAGAAAGCAAATGGGCTCGGCATGCTCCCAAGAGCAGCAGCAGAATAAACACTGACCTATCTTCCTGACCTCCGCTCTCGCCAGTTCCTGGCCCCGCGCCACCCAAGCCAAACTACGTCATTTGAGCCTGATAGTAGGCATGGCACAGCTGTTGCAAGTGTGACTCGAATTTCCTGTCTCCTTCCTGACAGACGTAGTTTAGAAAATCCAGAGTTGCAACAACAGCGCCGAGAGAGGCGGAGAGGGAGGCTCTCGGCATCCGTGCGCGCAGGGGGATTCTCGGGAGCGCTGCGGCAAAAAAAAAAAAAAAACCAAACCCGCAAAAACAAAAAAAAAAAAACCCAAAAAAAACCAAAGCAAAAAGGAGGCAGCGGAGGGGGACGAGCCATGCGGGACGGCTGATGGGGTTCGGCAGGCAGCGCTTAAAACATGTGCGTATTGCTGGCTGAGGGGGAGCTGAGGGCAGGAGCAGCCAAGGGCTGCGGGAGCGGCTGGGACTTGCGGGGCTGCGCTGAGCCCGGGAGCGCAGGGACCCCCCCAGGGACTCCCGGGGACCCCCAGGGATCCAGGAGAGCCGGCACACAGCGAACGCTGCTCCCTCCCGTGCTGGCAGCGAGTCCCGAGGTGTTTGCAGCGCCAGGCAGTCCGGGCTGTGAGGAACTAACAGTGCACAGCGCTCTTCGCTTTCTGATTTAGAGAAAAAAAAAAAAATAGAAATAACCTGCGAAAATACCTCTGTGCAGCTGCCATGGAGGGAGTTTGTTTTCCTGACACTGAATTTCCTAACGCCTTTTGCCTGGAGCTGAGAGGGCCCTGCAGTTTTGTAGTGAATAACCTGGAAGAGCTCTGCAGGCACTCGGTGCTGCCTGAGAGACCCAGCCACCCTTATTTACATTATTACTGCATCTATACTCTATTTTTCCTGCATTTATCACCCTGTCCAGCTTCCAGCTCAGGCAGCTGCTGTGTCAGAAGGGTTTGTGAGTCAGTGATGATAAAGAAGGGGATATTTTCTGTCTTGGCTTTAGCCTCACGTTGCTGCAGATGGGACCTGCTCTAGTCCCTAATTTGGGATCTGGGGCAGGATGTGCTCAGAGCATCCCCTGGATCACAAGAAGGAGCAGGTCTTTTTCCCAGCTGAAATGCTGGCCTCCAGGTTTTTGTGGGGCCATCACATCACAAAATGGAGGGATGGAGGGCACGGGTTGTTTCTGCAGAGCTGCCTGACCCCGCAGGGTGCAGCCCGAACAGAAACACCTGCGGAGACCTGAGCAGCAGCTTTGGCTCTCCTTAAATTCCACCAGGCTACTTCAGAGCTTTCTGCAGTCCACGAGTCCAGAGAACAGAATTTGTGATCCCTGGGGATATCCAAAGTTTAAATAGACAGCGTGTGAGTGGTGTCCTCTCATGACTTCACAAACTCTCTTGCCTCTACCCAAACTGCTGCTTGCAGGACTCCTCCTTGCAAATCCTTCATCGCTCTTATTGCAGCTCTTAAAGCTGTTTCTGTTATTCCCAAGTGCTGGATAACTCAAGCCTTGCCCAGCTAGCGGCCCGGCACAGCAGCACAACCGCTCCGCGTTCCTCTCCCTCTGCCGAGCCGCAAGATAAACACCCCCGATTCCATTTCGCTTGCATTTCAAAGGGCATTTGGGTCAGAAAAGCGGAGCAAGGCCGCACCTCTCTTTCGGCAGCGGGTGGCTGAATAAACATCTGGCCCCCGATGTCAACTGCGGGGGCCGCGCTGGAGGTCGCGGCCAATTGCCAGCCGTGGATGTTCCAGGCGCACAGCATCCCCTCCCTGCGGCCAGCCCCCAGCCCCCAGCCCCGTCCCCTTTCCTACGTGATGCTTCCCTTCGGCGGTGCCCAGCCTGTTTAGTCTTCCCCAAGCTCTGCGCTGGAACTTCCTTTGTTTAAACCGCCGCACAAAGAGAGGTTTGTTCGCTGCGGCAGCCGGCGGAACAAAGCCACTTCCCCGTCTGCTGTTTTTCCAAGGCGGGATGAATCACTGAGGCCGGCTCGGGGCCGGTATTCCCGGGGATTTGCGCCCTGGGGAGCGGCGCTCGGAGCGCCCCGGAGGAGCGGCGGCGGCCGCGCTCCCGCAGCGCCGCTCCCGCAGCGCCCCGCGCTCTCCGCGCCGCTCTGACGTCGCTTTTTAACCATTCCCTGGCCGGCCCGAGCAGGACCCCGCGCCGCCGGCATGCTCCAGGAGGTAGGAGGTGTTGCTGGCTCAGTTTCGGGGGTAATTCCCCCCGCCCCGGCTGGGTTTTGTGCGCGTTGGGGATGTCCTTGCGCTAACGGGGGTTTGCGGGGTTTGCGGGAGAGGAGCAAGGAGGGGTGAGCAGGAGCTTCCAGAGGGAGCTGCTGGATCAGGAGGGAACAGCTCTGCTGGTGCTGTTCTGACCCAGGTGCTGGTACCGACCCAGGCTGGAAACCCCTCGGGATTTGAGGGTTTGATCCCAGTCAGCTCCTGATGTCCTTGTGCTAAGGATTTGCGGGGTTTGCGGGAGAGGAGCAAGGAGGGGTGAGCAGGAGCTTCCAGAGGGAGCTGCTGGATCAGGAGGGAACAGCTCTGAGTGCTGGCAGTGACCCAGGCTGGAAACCCCTCGGGATTTGGGGGCATGGTCCCAGTCAGCTCCTGTGAAGGAACAGCTCTGGGTGCTGGTGCTGACCCAGGCTGGAAACCCCTTGGGATTTGGGGGTTTGATCCCAGTCAGCTCCCGATGTCCGGATTTGTGAGGTTTGCAGGAGAGGAGCAAGGAGGGCTGAGCTGCTGGATCAGGAGGGAACAGCTCTGGGTGCTGGTGCTGATCCAGGCTGGAAACCCTCAGGATTTGGGGGTTTGGTCCCAGTCAGCTCCTGTGTATCACCATCCAAAATGCCCTTTGGCGTGGCTGTCTCCATGTCCATCCCCTTCCTCCCCCCGCGTTTGTTGCCCTCTGAAGTAAATCGTTCTGGGGGTGTCAGATGTGCCCTAAAAGCCAGGGGGAATGTCGGGGCCATGCATATTTAATAATGTGATATTTTGTCCTCGTGAGCCCTCTGGGCTGGCTGTGCAGGTGTCTTGGTTAAACTGCTTCAGGTATTTTAAAAATTGGAATATTGGAAAGCTGCAGCATTGGCAGTGGGAGGCGTGGGGGCAGGATGAGGAGGCGGTGTCACCGTCTGGGATACCCTCCTGGAGCTAAAGGATTTTGAGTGCTGGATGCTTCCCCAGCTTCTGGGATGTTGTGGAAAATGTGTGGGGAATCCTTGGATGCAGAGATCAAGGCTTTGGCTGTAGATTTTGGTTCAAACCCCTCTCCCCAGGAGCGTTTTGGGGAGCTGTCACCCATCCTCCAGGCCACAACGGTGCCCAGGACCTTGCAGCGTGTCCTTTAACCAATTCTGGTTTTCCTGGGACGTGGTGGGGTTTTAAAAGTTCTGCATTCTCAGACTTTTACGTTATAACACGTCAGGGTGGGGCTTAAATAAATAATAGCTCAAAGGCAGGTTCAAAATGAATCACGAGCTGAGGGCAGCGCTGGAGAGTGACTAAATGTGGGGAGCAGGGAGCTCTCTGGAGTGGAGGATGCTGGTGACATCCCAGAGCAGCAGCATCACTTGGGATGGAGGAACCGAGAAGGATTTCAGGGCAGTCCTAAGCCTCATCCTGGGTTTGAGTGATTTTTGTGGACAGCCTGACTCCACTCCGCATTTTTTCCCCAGCTGTGTCCCAGGGGGCTGCTCCAAATATTTGCATTATGAAATGAATTGAAAGATGTTGAGTTACCAGAGGCAGGACAAGCTTTGGAGATGGTTTGGGATGGAGATTCACCCTCAGAGCTCTGAGGGGCAGAGATTCCCCTGATTAAAGCCTGGCTTAAAGCAAACAAACCAGAAGTGCCTCACCTTGCTGCTGGTTTAGCACAGCTGGGCCAGCGGCAGCCAGAGGGTTCTGAGGAGCATTTGCCTATCTCTGTGTGAGAAGGAGTTTTCATTTCATTTTATCTCCATTAATTAGTGCCTTCTGTATGGGTTTGATGCTTGCATTAGGCTCATTTTCATTTTGGCAGGACCAGCTGCCTCATTTTTGGGGGGATGCTGAGCTGCTTCTTGCCTGGATTTTCACTGTCCTCTTCCCAGGACTCCCTCTTTATCCCGTGTTCCCTGAAGAAAACAAACTTCTGTTGATTCAGAGTTGCCAGAATTATTTTTTTTTTAATTTTTTTTTTTTCCAACACGGGCATCTTGGAAAAGTCTTCTCAGGGCACAAAGTTATTTGAATTTTCCAAAGCCTGTTCTCCTACTCAGGTAAAACCCCAGCTGGATTTGCCTAAATGATGACTGCAGAGCTTGATTCAAATTTAAATGAAATTTAAATCGCTGCTTCATACGACTAACAAAACCCGGCGTTTAATTGCATCGCTCTCTTGTCAAATGACAAACGCTCTGTTATTTCGGGGTGTTTTTTTGTTTTTTTTTTTCTGATTGACGACATAATCCAGGTTATCCCAGCCCGAATTCCCAGCGTGTCCTGGCTCCCCAGCGGAGCCGTGTGAGCTCTGCTTTGTGGCCTCTCCTGACGCAGCCTCTCGGCTTCCTCTGGCACTGTGGTTTGCAAGGGTGTGACCGACACCAGATTTGGGCTGAGATCTGCAGCTCCTGCAGCGCTCTCGGGGCCACAGATGTTGTCAGGCTTTTCTTAAATCACCTCCGTGCCGACCAACGAGCTTAAATAAATTTGCATTTCGTGCTGCTGCCTCTCAGCAGCTCCCCTTCCCCAGGCTGCTTTTGCTCTCAGCACATCCAGCATCCTTCCAGGTGGTAAAATCCTAAAAAAATGGCATTGCAGAACGAGGGGTTTGGCCTGTTCCTGCTTTTATTTGCTCGCCTCTCTTCAGAGGGAGGAATAAAAGCAGTGCTGGGATGAGAAATTGGGGTGAACACTTGTCACCGTGGGGGAACACACAACCCAGACTCTTTTTGGGATTTTTCTCCAGGCTGTGTGAAAGATTTCTTTATTAGAAATCGTCCCCTTATATAGAATTTTCCACAGACCACTGTGATTGGTGAGAGAAAGACAAACCTCTTCACCCACATTGGTCAAACCAGAGAATCGAGAGAGAATCTCTCCTCCCAGGAAGAGTGTGCAACATAGATATTGTAACAAAAACCAATCTCCTGGTGTTCATGTTCTCTCCCTGGGAACCAGTTTCAGAAAACCCAAACATCAGAAAACCAGAACTTTAGAAAACTCTGAAACCAGGCTGCTCTGGGGAGTGATCCCTGGCCTGGGATGTGCCTTTTGTGTGGGCCTTCCTGCCAGCAGAGCAATTCGTGTTACAAAATGCACCTTTCAGTGGGGGAGAGAGAGGAAATCCGTACAAAACCCAACCAGATGTGCTGCACACTCCAGATGTAGCTGCCAAGAGGATTGGGTTGGAGGGATCTGTTCTGGATATTGGAAAAGCGTTTGGGATGGAGCAGAAACCAACCTGAGCTTCCTCCAAAGGATCCCAAAGCTTCAGGCTGAGCCTAAGCTCCCTGCTGGGGTTTTTCCACCCAAGGAGACCAAAAATCTGTGCTTTGTGCCACCCCACAGTGAGAAATAACTGTGCAGGGCCAGGCTGGGCAGGGCTTGGAGCAGCTGGAGGGGTGGCAGGGCAGGAAGGAGATGGTTTCCAACGTCCCCTCCCACCCAAACCCGCGGTGGGGGCTTCTCTGAAACCTTCAGCTCTGCCAGTCCTGCAATTTCACATCAGTCCAGACCAGTGGAAACCCAGCCCAAGGATTTGGGCAGTGGTGTTGGAGACAGGGATCCACAGGCAGTGGTGTTGGGCACTCCAGGATTGGGATCCATGGACTGGGATCCATGGGCAGTGGGTTTTGGCACTCCATGTTTGGGATCCATGGACTGGATTCATGGGCAGTGGTGTTGGGTGTTCCAGGAGTGGGATCCATGGATTTGGATCCAAGCTGTGGTGTTGAACCCTTCAGGATGGGATTGATGGACAGTGGTGTTGGACATTCTGGGATTGGGATCCATGGATTGGAATCCATGGGCAGTGGTGTTGGGTGTTCCACGATGAGATCCAAGGACTGGGATCCATGGACAGTGGTGTTGGCCGTTCCAGGTGTTGGCTTTTCCAGGTGTTGAGTGTTCCAGGTGTTGGTGTTCCAGGTGTTGGGCACTCCAGGACAGATTCATGGGCAGTGGTGTTGGCTGTTCCAGGTGTTGGGTTTGTGTTCCAGGTGTTGCCTGTTCCAGGATGGATCCATGGACAGTGGTGTTGGCTGTTCCAGGTGTTGGTGTTCCAGGTGTTGCCTGTTCCAGGTGTTGCCTGTTCCAGGATGGATCCATGGACAGTGGTGTTGCCTGTTCCAGGTGTTGGTGTTCCAGGTGTTGCCTGTTCCAGGTGTTGCCTGTTCCAGGATGGATCCAGGGGCAGTGGTGTTGCCTGTTCCAGGTGTTGCCTGTTCCAGGACGGATCCAGGGGCCGCCGGAGCGGATCCGGCCCGCGGCGCTCCCGGGGATTTCTCAGGGTGTGATTTCTCCAGGTGTGATTTCTCCGGGTGTGGTTTCTCCACCCCTTGCCCGCACACGACACCCGGATTTTCGGGCAGTCACAGCTCTGCCTTCCCCGCGGCTGCCCGGGGGGATTTTCCTGAGCAACCCCCGGAATTCTCGGGAAGGGAGCGATCCCGGCTGGCTGAGCACGAATCCCCGGCGCTTTCTTTCCTTGGGCAGGCTCCTGGAGGGAGTTCTTCCTTTCCGGCAGTCGGAGCAATTTGCATATTCCGAGTCTCATTTGGCTGGAAATGAGCTGGAAATGCCCCAGCTCCGCTCCAGCTCCCAATTCACGGCTTTTTTTAAAGCCCCGCGTTGCGTAAATCCCGTCCCACCCAAGGGAGGATCTGCCGCTCTCAGAAATGCTAAACTGCACAGGGGGGGAGGAAGGAAAAATCTGAATATTGTTCTGTCTACATCAGATAGATGTTCTCGCTTTCATGAGCAGCCACATGCTGATTTATGGCAACCTGCTATTTATTTATCAACATTTACATTGTGGATTTCTAAATTATTCTAATAACATCAGGCCAACAAGTTGGTCATGATGTTGCTCCTTTAAAGTCTTCCTTTGAACAGCTCTATAAATCAAGGCTGCTTTGATGTGAAATTGGAGATTTCATAAGCCTGTGTTTACTTTTGGGTTTCCAAAATCAGCTAAAGGGAAAACAACAAAAAAAAAAAAACAAAAAAAAACCAAAACCCAAAAAACAAATAGTACTTTGTATCTCATTAAAAAGAGTTTCTAGCGCATTAAAGGTGATATTGTTTTAGGAAATAAGAACTAGAAAGAGCTGCTAAAGGAATTTGATTTTTTTTAATGACTGATAGTTGGCTGCAACCATTCCATTTTTCTCCAGGCACTGGAATATGGGTGAAAACTTTCTCCTTTAGTGTTGCTTAGTGTGAAAGAGGCTCGTGGATTTGGGTTTTTTTTTAATTTATTTAAGCATTAAGTACACCTCCCATCATTCTCCATGGAGTACCTAGGAAGGAAAATCGATGGGAATTATGAAGTAACAAGGACAGCTGCAAATTTGTTTGCCACGGTCCTTTCTGTCAGTGATGTAACAGCAGAAAAAGACAGATAAGTGAGGTTACTGCTGCTGCAAATCCAGGGATTTTAACTCTTGACTTCCAGATTTCCAAAGAAATGATCCACAACTCCAAATCCAGGTGTTACTGCTGCTGCAAATCCAGGGATTTTAACTCTTGACCTCCAAAGAAATGCTCCACAACTCCAAATCCAAGGGTTACTGCCGCTCCAAATCCAGGAATTTTAAGTCTTGACTTCCAAATTTCCAAAGAAATGCTCCCCAATTCCAAACTCCAGGGGTTACTGCTGCTGCAAATCCTGGAATTTTTACTCTTGACTTCCAAAATGCTCCACAGTTCCAAACTCCAGGGGTTTGGTTCGGTGCAGGAATGTGGTGTCAGGAGGAGAAGGTTGGACAGAACAAATATTCCTTCAGTGGGGTGGCTTGTTTTATTTATATTTTTTTTTTAATCCCATTTTTTTTTCAACCTGGAGCAGAGTGTCGCGTCCATCCCCATCCCAGGCAGGAGCATTCCACATTCCCGGTCTGAGTAATTTCCCTCCTGGGTGTAAATCATTTCTGACAGGCAGGTGAGGGGGGCGGCTCTTCCCCACTCCCAAAATCCCAGGAAAAAAAAAATCTAAAACTGCTCCATGCAGCCCCGCCAAGCTTTAATTGCGCCTCTGGACCCGCACTAATTACCCGGGTAATTAAGCGAGGAAGACTCAGCGAAAGGAACCCTGGAGCCCACAAATCCTTTTTGTTCTGGGGATTTCTGGGAGAGCCGCGATGGGAGCTTTGCGTCACAAGGGTGGGTCGGGAACGGAGTTTATAAACACCGGGGATCCGCAGCGAGATTCCCTGGAAAAAGCGGGGCAGGATCGCTCTGTGCAGGGCTCCTGCAGCACCCGAGCGGCGCTTTCATCTCCACATCGCCCTCGGCTCCCGCTGGATCGCAGCAGCCGCTGTGTCAGGAGTCCCGGCCTCGGGGAGCCCCAGCGGGGCGAAATCAGACTTCAAAGGGGCTCCAGCAGCAGCAGCAGATCGCTGCCTTTGGATTTATCCTGCCCGGAGCATCTCTGCAAACTCCAGAGGGAACGGGGCTGCTCCTGGCTTTATCCTGCCGGGAGCATCTCTGCAAACTCAGGAGGGAACGGGACGTGCGGCTCTTGGATTTATTCCTGCCAGGAGCATCTCTGCAAACTCAGGAGGGAACGGGGCTGCTCCTGGCTTTATCCTGCCAGGAGCATCTCTGCAAACCCCAAGGGAACGGGGCTGCTCCTGGCTTTATCCTGCGGGAGCATCTCTCCAAACTCAGGAGGGAACGGGCTGCTCTTTATGGATCTCTGCAAACTCAAGGGAACGGGACTGCTCTGGTTTATCCTGCCGGGAGCATCTCTGCAAACTCAGGAGGGAACGGGGCTGCTCTTGGATTTATCCTGCCAGGAGCATCTCTGCAAACTCAGGAGGGAACGGGGCTGCTCTTGGATTTATCCTGCCGGGAGCATCTCTGCCAAACTCAGGAGGGAACGGGACTGCTCTTGGATTTATCCTGCCAGGAGCATCTCTGCAAACTCAGGAGGGAACGGGACTGCTCCTGGCTTTATCCTGCCGGGAGCATCTCTGCAAACTCAGGAGGCAACGGGGCTGCTCCTGGCTTTATCCTGCCGGGAGCATCTCTGCAAACTCAGGAGGGAACGGGGCTGCTCCTGGCTTTATCCTGCCAGGAGCATCTCTGCAAACTCAGGAGGGAACGGGGCTGCTCCTGGCTTTATCCTGCCAGGAGCATCTCTGCAAACTCCAAAGGGAATTGACTGCTCCTGGCTTTATTTTACCGGGAGCACCTCTATAAATTCCAGAGGGAATTGGCAGCTCCTGGCTTTATTTTACCGGGAGCACCTCTGTAAATTCCAGAGGGAATGGGGCTGCTCCTGGGTTTATCCTGCCAGGAGCATCTCTCCAAACTCCAGAGGGAGTTGGCTATTCCTGGCTTTCTCCTGCCAGAAGCACCTCTGTAAACTCCAGAGGGAATTGGCTGCTCCTGCCTTTGTTCTGCTGGGCATATCTCTGTAAATTCCAGAGGGAACGGGGCTCACAGCAGGATTCATCACTGGTGTCACAGTGAGACTGGGAAGGGCCAAGGGCTGTGGGTGTTTCTTCCTTAGGTGAGGAACAGCGTTGTTCTTTCCATAAAGAGTCAGAAAAGTGGGAATTTCCACGCTAAATCATCATCAGGGAGGGGTCTTATATCATGGAATCCCAGAATGGTTTGGGTTGGGAGGGGTCTTAAAGGGATCTCATCCCAAGGTGCTCCCAGCCCCATCCAGCCTGGCCTGGGACACTTCCAGGGATCCAGGGGCAGCCACAGTTGCTCTGGGAATTCCAGCCCAGCCCTCCCTACCCTCCCAGCCAGGAATTCCTGCCCAATATTCCCTCTAAATCTACCCACTTCCAGCTCACAGCCATTCCCTGTGTCCTGTCCCCATCCCTTGTCCCCTTCATCCCCTGGAAAATCATGGTAAGGTCACCCTGGACACCCCAACATGGTTTGGCTCCTAAATCTGCCCAATTCCATCACAAATTAAACCAAATTTTCTTCCTTTGCATAAAAATGAAGCACATTTGGTTAGGATGGGGTGACCGGGCAGCTGCCATGCCCTTGGAGCCAATGCCACCACCCTCCCAAAACCCCTCACCGAGGATTTCCATGCCTGGAAACAGAGCTCAGCAAAGGAATCCTGGTGGGGAGAAGCCTGAGCAGCGAGGGTTTGGTGTGGGCAGCAGGAGGGGAACTGGGAGCCAACTTTCCCACTGGTAATCAAGGAAATTCCCACCCGCCCACAGGGCTGGAGAGGAGCTGGAAAGGAACTGGAAAGGAGCTGGAAAGGAACTGTGATTCCCTGGAGCAGAGTGGAATAGGGTCACTGCTGGTAATCCAAGAATTATTCCATTCTGGGAGACTTCATTTGGTTCAGATGAGTCCTGCAGCCAGGAAAGCTCCCTGCGATGTTCCTCATCCAAGGTGCTTCCAGACTGGCTGGGAATGCTGGCTGTGCCTTTGGATATGGAAAATGGCACCTGGGCTTCATTTGTTCGTGTTGTCTGCACTCCTGCCACCGGTTCAAGGCGTTCGTTGCTTGGTCCTGTGGGCAGAATTTGGGAGGGAGGAGAGGCAGCTCCAAGCCCGTTTCCTGGTTTTCTTCTTTTTAGGGAAAACCCCCCGGATTTGGGGTGAACATCCCCTCCTCATCCATACACTCCCAATTCCCATCTCTTAGCGAGCTAATCAGTGCTAATTTCCTTTGGAAGAGGCGCTGGGATTATTATTAATTACAAAAATTAATGAAAATAACAGCGCGTGGCATTACCGTAATTACCCGCGTGGCTGCCGGGCGTTACCGTAATTGCACGCGGCGCATTGCGAAGCCCCAATCCCTGGGTTTGCTCCAGTTGGAATTTTCTCCTCGCTCCCTGCAATCTGTTTGTTTTCCCCGTCGCTGTCGCATGGATTTGAGGTCGGGATTGCTGCACATGCCATAAACCGTTGATCCAGCAGGGGCAGCAGGGATCAATGCTCCCTGCAGGATCTGCTCGCTCCCAGCTGAGCAATTCCCGGGAAGCAGCGCCGCTCCAGAACCTCCTGACATCAAGGGAAAAATCCCCCAAACCCGCCAGGAGCTGCGGGACATCCGGGATGCCTCGGTGTTTTTGAAAGGGGGGAGTGCGCGATAAAGTAAATCCTGCTGGATGACAAATCCCGATGAATTTTGCAAATCCTATGGGAATTCCCGCAGGAATCCGGGAAGCTCGGCTGGCTTTGACCTTCGCAGTCCTTTTGGGAGGTTCTGCTGCCCGTGTTTATAAAAGGCTGCTGATTAAAGGGCTGGAAAAGTGAGGGAGATTAAGGCTGTGTAGGGAGGCAGATTCCTGCTTCCAGATGGGATGGGAGAATCCCGAGGCTTTTCCTCGGCTGCAGATGCCTCGGGTGACCTTGTGGCTCCACTCCATTGCTCGCCGGGCCACCCTTTGTGCTTTGGGTGTTTTTATCGGCTCTTTCTCCACCAGCCCCGGGGCTCCCTGCTCTGACAGGGGTAAAATCGGAGGTGGTCGGGGTGATGCCGTGCCGCCGGCGATTTCCCTGGATGCAGGGAATGCTGCAGCGCACGCGGGGCTGGCAGGCTGTGCAGGGCTCGCGGTGCTGCCTGCTGCCGGTGACAGCCCAGAGACCTCAGGGGGCACGGATGGGGGCAGGGCCCCCTCCCCGGCCTCCTCCAGGGTTTTCTTGGCGCTTTCAGAAGGGATTTTGTCCCTCGTGCTTGGCAGGAGAACCTGGGGGACAAAATCTGTCCTGGGCAGGCAGAATCCTTCAGATCGTGATCCTTCCTTATCCCATGGGATGCCAATCTTTACATCCCAATCCTGCCCATATTCCATGGGATGCCAGCCTTCATATCCTGATTTTTCCTGTGTCTCATGGGGTGCCAACCTTCATATCCCTCTCCTTCCTGTGTCCCATGGGATGCCAGTCTTCACATCCCAATCTGGCCCATATCCCATGGGATGCCAACCTTCACATCCCAATCCTTCCTCTGTATCCCATGGGATGCTAACCTTCACATCCCAATCCTTCCTCTGTATCCCATGGGATGCCAACCTTCACATCCAAATCCTTCCCATATCCCACAGAATGCCAACCTTCACATCCCAAATCCTGCCTTTATCCCATAGAATGCCAACCTTCACATCCCAGTCCTGCCCATATCCCATAGGACAGAACTGGAGCTGCTTGACTTACCTGGACTGTGAGGTTTCACTGTGTGATGGTGAGAGTGGGATTGGATGGGATTTTGGGCAGGGATTCCTGGATGGCAGGGTGGGCAGGCAGCTGGGGCTGCCCCTGGATCCCTGGCAGTGCCCCAGGCCAGGCTGGATGGGGTTTTGGAACACCCTGGGACAATGGCAGGGGTGGGATGGGATGGGACTGGAGGTTCTTCCCAACCCAAGCCCTTCCAGGATTCCCTGTTTTTTTGCCACTGGCAGGTTTCTGTGGGAAGGAACAGTGGGGACAGAGGTGGCACTGTGCCAGCAGCTCACACCCCTCCCTTGAGCAGGTGAGAGGGAAGTGCCAGCAGCTTCCCAACAACCTGGGATCCCATCTGGCCCTTCTGGAGCCTCGTCCAGAGGAGCAGGGACCGGGATTTGGGGCCGTGCCCACGCCTCACGTGTCCCGCAGCACGCGTGGCAGCCCCGTGCCATCCTCGGAGGAGCCGGGCAGGCAGCTGCAGATGGCAGAGCAGCTCACAGCCAAGGTGGCCCTTTTATTTTGGGAATCCTGGCCCCTGGGCACGTGCTGTGCGCCCAGCACAAGCCCCAAGGACGTCCTGAGCCGCAGCGATCCCGTGCTGGGGGATTTGCTTTGGATTCCGTGTCAAGGACGGCTCCAGCCGCCTCCTAAAGGGATCGCTCGTCCTTTTGTGACAGAAACTGCAGGGCTGATTAAATATTGAAATTCGGATGGCGGAGCACAGAATGGTTGGGGTTGGGAAGGACCTTAAAGCTCAGCTCGTTCCCACCCCCTGCCTCGGGCAGGGACGTTGCAGCTGCGTTCTTTTAAGAATGGATGTTTGGATTTATGAATTGCAGTTGCAGGTTTAAGGTGATCGGGTTTTATACCTCTTCATCCGAAGGGTGTTTCGGTCTGTAAAGGGGCATTCTGCTGCGTTGCTGCGTTTTGCCCTTTGCCACGGAGGAGGAGAAAAACCCGATCACACAGCAAACGTGGGAAAAAAACCCGCTTTTAAAAATCCGGCTGGGAATACTTGGGAAAATCTCTGTAAGGAATACGATTAAAGCAAAGCAGCAATGCAGAGGAGACTCCTGCCTGCTTTTCCCTTATTTAAATATTCCCGGAGCTGCCTCCATTTTAATTTTCCCATAAAACATGGCTGTGTCAGCAGAGCTGGCAAAATCAGCATCATTTCCCAGGCGCGGCTCAGCTGAGCCGGGCTCCTGCGGAGTGGGGACCCCCTTCGGGAACTGAGCGAGCGGCACGATCCCAAATCCCCCAGCGCTCCAGGCACGATCCCAAATCCCCCAGCGCTCCCAGGCACGATCCCAAACCCCCCAGCGCTCCCAGGCACGCCGGGGGCTCCGTGCGGATCAATTCCCGGTGCTTTGTGCATTCCCGGATCTCCTCCCACGGCAGGATGCGCTGCCAGGCTTGGCTGGCTTTAGGCTGGGATTAGCGGCTGCCGGGTTTTGTTTTTTTTTTTTTGCGGATGAACGCTGTTTTTTTGGGATCGGGAAAGGCTCCTCTGCCGCCGGAGCGGCGATTTCTCCGGGAGGATTTGTGCTGGCTTGCCAGGAGCTTTGCAAAATGCCTGAAGCCAACTATTTGTTATCTGTGTCTTGGGGTTACATCAAGGTGGGTTTAACTGCTGAAGGTTTATTAATTACCGAATTATTAATGGCTGCTTTTTTAAATTTTTTAAAAATATTTTTCATTTTTGCTCTGTGTGTGTGTGTGCTGTGTTGCTCGGACAAAGCCTCCGTGAGGAAAATCTGCTTTAAAAATGCTGATTTCTGTGTGTTTTTTGTTAATCGTGTGTGTGGTGTGCATGCAGAGTCCATGGATGTCATTTTTTTTTTGGGGGGGGGGAAATCGGTGTTGCAGGATAAAATGATGCAGCAGTGAGAGTGTTGGATTATAAAATCAGGATCACAGCATGAATATCTAAGGGAATATGTGCCCGAATATCGGAATGTGCCCGAATTGCACATTTTGCTGCATGATCTTCAAATTCAGGGCATATTTCTCCTCTGGACATGCAGCTGTCTGTTCGTTTCATACAAAATGGAGCAAATTCCGAAAATCCAGAACAAAAGAACGTTTAGGGATGGGGAAATCTCAACTCGAGATCAAAATCTGAGCTTTGAGAGATTTACCTGAAACGTTCTCACCTCGTTTGCGCCAGTAACAATTAATGAGCATCTTTAGAGGAAATTAACTCCGTGGGCTGAAAAAGAAATACCCAGTCATGGTGCTGCCATGGAGCAGGATGGAAATAAAACCATCTGTCGCCGACTCCATCCCAAACATCCCCGGAATTCTGCCTGCTGGAAGGGGAGGGGGGGGTTCTCCCGGGCTAACGCCGTGTGGGTTTGGGAAAGGATCCCATAAAAAATTGGCATTTTTCTGTGCTCTCCCCCTGGCAGTTCAAGAGGATGCTGAACCGGGAGCTCACACACCTGTCCGAGATGAGCCGCTCCGGCAATCAAGTGTCCGAGTACATTTCCAACACTTTCCTGGGTAAGGAATGCATTCCCGACTTCTGTTTTTGGCTCAGGGAAGGGTTAAGGGCAGCCTGATTGCCCCCATTCACAGCTTGCCTCTGTGGGGTTTCACTTTCAAATGGCTGCGGGAAGGGGGGGAATGGGGAGGAATTCCCGAGCCTGTGGGATGGTTCTGGGAGGATTCCATCCCACCCCACGGGATGGTTCTGGGAGGATTCCATCCCTTGGGATGATTCTGGGAGGATTCCATCCCACAGGATGGTTCTGGGAGGATTCCATCCCACAGGATGGTTCTGGGAGGATCCCACGGGATGGTTCTGGGAGGATTCCATGGGATGGTTCTGAGAGGATTCCATTCCTTGGGCTGTCTCAGGGAGGATTCCTTGGGATGGTTCTGGAGGATTCCACAGGAAGGTTCTGGGAGGATCCCATGGGATGGTTCTGAGAGGATTCCATCCCATGGGCTGTCTCAGGGAGGATCCCATGGGATATTTCTGTGAGGATTCCATCCCATGGGCTGTCTCAGGGAGGATTCCTTGGGATGGTTCTGGGAGGATTCCATCCCTTGGGATGGTTCTGGGAGGATTCCATCCCTTGGGATGGTTCTGAGAGGATTCTATCCCATGGGATGGTTCTGAGAGGATTCCATTCCTTGGGATGGTTCTGTGAGGATTCCACAGGAAGGTTCTGTGAGGATCCCATGGGATGGTTCTGGGAGGATTCCATCCCATGGGCTGTCTCAGGGAGGATCCCATGGGATATTTCTGTGAGGATTCCATCCCATGGGATGTTTCTCAGGGAGGATTCCTTGGGTTTGGTGGCGGCTGCCTTATGCAACGCTGGGTTTTTGGTGACCTTATGGAAAGGACAAAGTCACCAGAGCCAGCACAGCCAGAGCTGCATCTGCCCCTCGGAGATGGGCTTCACACTGAACCATCCCCAGAATTTTATTATTGCTGTGTCTGAATCTGCTCGTTTTGTGCCAGAAGTCAGGGAAGGAAATTGGAATATTTTGCATTTCATTCATTCTGTTGGAGCTCACAGCTCCCCGGACATGAATGAATCCTCTGTGTCAACGCTGCTTAGGAGAAAGGGGATTTTCTCAGGCAGCAGCTTCAGGATTTGTGACCATTTGCATGTAAAATGAGGAGTCTCATATTTATAGACATCCCTGAGTCCAACATTTCCAAAGGCTGAGTGTCTGTGGCTGCTGGGGATTCATGCCCCGAGGTCAGAATGGCCTGGAATGCATTTCCTATGTGACACACAATTATTCCCATGAAGGATTTTAAAGTGATCCCAAAATCCAGCTGCAGCTGGAGCTGCTGCCTGCTTTTAGGGCACTCCACAGCATTAATAATCCCGGGAAGTTTGGAGCTGCTTTGTGGGAATTCATGGATTTTATTGCTCAGCTGAATCCAGAGCATGAATCCAAACAGGGAATAGGGCTGGACTGGGATGCACAAGGGGCTGATCCAGGGATTGGGCTGGTGGTCAGCTCTTCCCAGCAGCCACGTGGCAGGAATTGCCAAAGTGGCCACCAAAAATTAACCCCACAAACGCTGAGCTTCATGGAGCATGAATCCCAGCAGGGGCTGGTGAGCCAGAGCTGCTGCTGCTGCTGCTGGGGTTGTTTCATTCAGGGAATTCCAGACTGGTTTGGACTGGGAGGGACCATAAAATCATCCAGTGCCACCCCTGCCGTGCCAGGGACCCCTCCCTCTGTGCCAGGGGCTCCAGCCTGGCCTGGGACATTCCAGGGATCCAGGAACAGCCCCAGCTGCTCTGGCAATTCCAGCCCAGCCAAGAATTCCTGCCCAAATCCCATCTAAATCCCTTTTCCATTCCAAAGCCATTCCCTGTGCCCCCATGCCTTGTCCCCAGTCCCTGCCCAGCTCTCCTGGAGCCCCTGCAGGCCCTGCCAGGGGCTCGGAGCTCTCCCTGGAGCCTCCTCCTGCCCAGGGAGCCCCCCCAGCTCTCCCAGCCTGGCTCCAGCCCTGCAATAATCCCTGAGCCCATTGCCCTGAAAGCTTTCACTCTGAGGGATTGATTCCATTTTTTCCTGGACACTCCTTGCTTCAACCCTGGATTTCCCACACCAACATTTCCTGGCTCTGCTTCTCCTCATTCCCAGATTTTCCCCAGTTTGGTGGGTTTTTTTGGGATGTTCTCCTGGCTTTGTCCCTTCCCTTCTCCAGGCAGGAATTCCTGCCCAATCCCATCTCACTCCATCTTCTCCCAGCTCACAGCCATTCCCTGGGTCCTGTCCCCCTGATTGCTCATTAAAAAAAAAAAAAATAAAAACCCAAATGAGTGAAGCTTTTAAAAGGATCAGCAGTTGTTTCAGGAAGTTGTGCTGCTGTGGGTTTTATGAATGAAGTTTGTTTTTTTTTTCCCTCCTGAAAATTTAATTAAATGAAATGAGCGCCCGAAATACCCGGAGTCTGCAAGTGAGGGGGTTGAACAAACAAACAAAAAGAAACTCGTGGGTTTATCTCATTTCTCTGATTTCTCTGATTTCTCTCCAGAGCTGGGGCTAATTCTGAGATGTTACACCCAGCTCATTCAGCTTTTTGGACATGGGGAATGGCTCAGAGGGAAGGGCTGGAGGGGATTTGGGGTTTTTGGGAAGGAATTCCTCTCTGGGAGGGGATGAGGCCCTGGCACAAAAATGCTCCAAAAATCCGGGATTTCTCTTCAAAAATCAGGGATTTCTGCCCTCCAAATTTGGGATTTCTGCTCCCCAAAGCACTCAGTGGCTGCAGGAGAGCAACCAGAACTTTTGTAACTATGTTTTTAAAAAAATTTTGGATGAGATTTTGTAATGGGATTTTTAAAAATTTTTGGATCCCAAAATGAGAACCTGTTGGGTTTGGGGTGGGGAGCAGCTCCACGACTGGTTTTGGGGACATCTCCAGTGGTTTTGAGAACATCTCCAGGACTGGTTTTGGGGACATCTCCAGTGGTTTTGGGGACATCTCCAGTGTCCCCAAACCCCTCAGTGCCTTCAGGAGAGCAACCAGAGTTTTGTAACTGGATTTTTTTTTTAATTTTTGGATCCTAAAATGAGAACCCCCTGGGTTTGGGGTGGGGAGCAGCTCCAGGACTGGTTTTGGGGACATCTCCAGTGGTTTTGAGGACATCTCCAGAGGTTTTGGGGATATCTCCAGTGGTTTTGGGGTCATCTCCAGTGTCCCCAAACCACTCAGTTACTGCAGGAAAGCAACCAGAACTTTTATAACTGTTTATTTTTTTAAATTTTTGGATCCTAAAATGAGAACCCCCTGGGTTTGAGATGGGGAGCAGCTCCAGGAATGGTTTTGGGAACATCTCCAGTGTCCCCAAACCCCTCAGTGCCTTCAGGAGAGCAACCAGAACTTTCGTAATTGGGATTTTTTAAATTTTTGGATCCCAAAATGTGAACCCCAAAATGTTTGGGCTCAAGGCCTGGTTTTGTACTAATTCCTTTTCCCCCTGCCCTGTTGCAGACAAGCAGAACGACGTGGAGATCCCTTCTCCCACGCAGAAGGACAGGGAGAGCAACCAGAACTTTTGTAACTGGGATTTTTAAAAAGTTTTGGATCCCAAAATGAGAACCTGTTGGGTTTGAGATGGGGAGCAGCTCCAGGAATGGTTTTGGGACATCTCCAGTGGTTTTGGGAACATCTCCAGTGTCCCCAAACCCCTCAGTGCCTTCAGGAGAGCAACCAGACCTTCGTAATTGGGATTTTTTAAATTTTTGGATCCCAAAATGTGAACCCCAAAATGTTTGGGCTCAAGGCCTGGTTTTGTACTAATTCCTTTTCCCCCCTGCCCTGTTGCAGACAAGCAGAACGACGTGGAGATCCCTTCTCCCACGCAGAAGGATAGGGAGAAGAAGAAAAAGCAGCAGCTGATGACACAGATCAGCGGGGTGAAGAAATTAATGCACAGCTCGAGCTTGAACAACACCAGCATCTCCCGCTTCGGGGTGAAAACGGAGAAGGAGGATCACCTGGCCAAGGTGGGAGAGCTGGAAAATGAATTTTGGAAGGAAATTCCTGAAATCTGGGAAAAAAATGATGTCGTTAGTGGTGGCCTTAAGAGGGTTTTAAAAATAGGTGGGAATAAAATAAAAATAAAAAATAAATGGAAATAACATAAAAAATTAAAAAAGGAAATTAAATTTAGCAAAATATATGGAAGTAAAATAAGATTTAAAAAAAATGGATGTAAAATTAAAAATGAATATATGGAGGTAAAATAAAATTAAAAATAAATATATGGAAATAAAATAAAATTAAAAGTAAATATATGGAGATAAAATAAAATAAAAATATGAGGGTCGTTAGAAATGCTGGAATTAATGCGGCCTTAAGAGGGTGTTTTGTGTTTTAAAAATAGGTGGGAATAATATAAAATAAAAAAAAATGTAAATAAAATTAAATTTAGCAAAATATATGGAAATAAAATAAAATTAAAAATAAATATATGGAGATAAAATTAAATAAAAATATGAAGGCTGCTAGAAATGCTGGAATTAATGGCAGCCTCAAGAGCATGTTTTATAGTTAAAAATAAATGGAAATAAAATAAAATAAAATAAAATAAAAATGAAAAAGGTGATGAAGGCTGGGGAGAGCAGCTATAAAACAAACTCAGCCCTATTTAACCACCACTAAACCCACCTGAACTCCTGACCAACCCCAAATCCCATAACAAACCATCCCAACCCTCCTGAACTGACCAACCCCAAATCCCATAACAAACCATCCCAACCCTCCCCTGAACTGACCAACCCCAAATCCCATAACAAACCATCCCAACCCTCCTGAACTGACCAACCCCAAATCCCATAACAAACCATCCCAACCCTCCTGAACTGACCAACCCCAAATCCCATAACAAACCATCCCAACCCTCCTGAACTGACCAACCCCAAATCCCATAACAAACCATCCCAACCCTCCTGAACTGACCAACCCCAAATCCCATAACAAACCATCCCAACCCTCCTGAACTGACCAACCCCAAATCCCATAACAAACCATCCCAACCCTCCCCTGAACTGACCAACCCCAAATCCCATAACAAACCATCCCAACCCTCCCTGAACTGACCAACCCCAAATCCCATAACAAACCATCCCAACCCTCCTGAACTGACCAACCCCAAATCCCATAACAAACCATCCCAACCCTCCTGAACTGACCAACCCCAAATCCCATAACAAACCATCCCAACCCTCCTGAACTGACCAACCCCAAATCCCATAACAAACCATCCCAACCCTCCCTGAACTGACCAACCCCAAATCCCATAACAAACCATCCCAACCCTCCTGAACTGACCAACCCCAAATCCCATAACAAACCATCCCAACCCTCCTGAACTGACCAACCCCAAATCCCATAACAAACCATCCCAACCCTCCTGAACTGACCAACCCCAAATCCCATAACAAACCATCCCAACCCTCCTGAACTGACCAACACCAAATCCCATAAAAAACCATCCCAACCCTTCCCATTTTTGTGCTTCCTCCAGGAACTGGAGGATCTGAACAAGTGGGGTCTCAACATCTTCAACGTGGCCAGGTACTCGCACAACCGCCCGCTCACCTGCATCATGTACGCCATCTTCCAGGTGGGTGCTTCTGGAACATTCCTCTGCAGCACCCACACCCTCTGAACAAAGAGGATTCCTGACCTTCCAACATGGACAGGGCTGCCCAGGCTTTGGGGTGGAGCTGAATTTTCCACAGTGTTAATTCGAGAGTGGCACAGTCTGTGATTGATCACAGGGGCAGAAATGGAGAGGTTTGGGTTTGTCAGTGTGTGAGTGGGTGCAGACAAGCTGGAGGGTCCTGGTGGGTTTGGGGCTTCTTCCTCCTCCTCCCTCCCCTGCCTGCTGTGCAGGGTGGGGGGCACAGGAGCATTGGGCACAATTTGCCTCAGGGCACAGTTAGGGGAACAGAAATGGAGTTGTTCTGGGTAGAAAAGCAGAAATCATGAACGTTCTTGGGGCTAATGGGGGGAATTATCTTTAGGAGCCCCTTGATCCCGTGGGTTTGGGGGTTTTGGTGCCTTTTCTGCCTCAGGCTGAGCTGGGGTAAAGCCTGGAGTGCTGGGATTGCTGAGAAGGGAATGAGGAACAACCTGGAGAAGGAGAACAACCAAGAGCCCCCTTTGCCTTTTCTTTTGCAAAAGGCCTCCTGTAGTGTGGTTTTGCCAGGCCTGCAGTTTCTGAGTTTCTAGAACTCTGTTTTTTCCTGATGTTTTGGGGTTTCTGAAGCTTGTTCTCACAGCATGAACATAAACATGAGGAAAAAAAAAACAGTGTTCTAGAAACTCAGACACTGCAGTCCTGGAAAACCAGACCACATCCTCCCCTATCAGGGAGGGACATGTGGGAGTGGAAGAGCTCCCACAGGTGTTAACAAAGTTGAAAAGACTTCTGAAAACTATTCCAAGAGAGTTCCTGGGAAGAACTTAATGGTTGTTCTACTCCCAACAGTTTTGGGATCTCCCATTTATCAGGAGTTATAGTAAATTCAGGTGCTGGGATACCCAGGCAATCCAAGGGCTTTAGGTATCCAGAAATATCCAGAAATACCCTGCTTTGATGAGAAGGTGAAGCAAACTGCAGGAAATAATGAAGAACCAAAGGTGCCTAAGTCACAGGTTCTGAGTTCACAAGTTCCCCTTCCTGGGAAATGTGTTTTCCTCTCAGATCCAATCCCCACCCTCAGGACTTACAGCTCCACAAACTTCATCAAAACCAATACTTTGACTCAGGAAATACCATACTGTGAATCAGGAAATGGTGCTGGAGCAAAACCCCTTGGCTTGACTCGAGATGCAGAGTTAAAACACCCTACCTGCAACATAAAAAATCAGGCTCAATCTCTTGATTCAAGCAATTCCTGCTGCTCCCAGCACCATTCCCACCTCTAACCCCACTCAGCTCCTTTGTGCTCTGCCCCCCAGGAGCGGGACCTGCTGAAAACCTTCAAGATCTCCTCGGACACGTTTGTGACCTACATGATGACCCTGGAGGATCACTACCACTCAGATGTTGCCTACCACAACAGCCTGCACGCTGCTGACGTGGCCCAATCCACCCACGTGCTGCTCTCCACCCCTGCCCTGGATGTGAGTGCCCTGCTTGGCTCGGTTTGGAGCCTGGGGTGGGCACTGCTGCCTCTTCCCAGGGGGAGATTGCAGCCCCTGGCGTCTCTGTTTCACCTCTCTTCTCAGTGCCCTGTAGTTTGGTTTTCAGGTCTGAAGGTTCTGAGTTTCTAAACTCTAGTTTTCTGCTGTTGGAGTTTTCTGAAACTTGTTCCCAGGAAGAGAACATAAACAGGATTGTTTTTGTGACAGTATTCATGTTGTGAGTTCTTTCTGAGAGGAGGGACCTGGCTCTTCCCAGTGGGAAATTTCAGCCCATGGGATCTGTTTCACTTGCACCTCTCCTCTCAGTGCCCCATAGTTTGGTTTTCAGGTCCGAAGTTTCTGAGTTTCTAAACTCTGGTTTTCTGCTGTTTGAGTTTTCTGAAACTTGTTCCCAGGAAAAGAACACGAACACCAGGAGAATTTTTTTGTGACAGTGTTCCTGTTGTGAGTTCTTTCTGAGAGGAGGGACCTGGCTCTTCCAGTAGGAAATTTCAGCCCCTGGCATCTCTGTTTCACCTCTCTCAGGCTGTGCTGTAGTTTGGTTTTCAGGTCTGAAGTTTCTGAGTTTCTAAAGCTCTGGTTTTCTGATGGTCTGAAACTTGTTCCCAAGAAGAGAACATAAGCAGGATTGGTTTTGTGACAGTGTTCATATTGTGAGTTCTTTCTGAGAGGAGAGATCTTACTCTTCCAAGTGGGAAATTTCAGCCCGTGGGATCTCTGTTTCACCTCTCTTCTCAGTGCCCTGTAGTTTGGTTTTCAGGTCTGAAGGTTCTGAGTTTCTAAACTCTAGTTTTCTGCTGTTTGAGTTTTCTGAAACTTGTTCCCAAGAAGAGAACACAAACAGGATTGTTTTTGTGACAGTGTTCCTGTTGTGAGTTCTTTCTGAGAGGAGGGATCTTGCTCTTCCCAGTGGGAAATTTCAGCCCATGGGATCTCTGTTTCACCTTCACCTCTCTTCTCAGGCCTGCAGTTTCTGAATTTCCACCCTGTAGTTTGGTTTTCAGGTCTGAAGTTTCTGAGTTTCTAAAGCTCTGGTTTACTGATGCTTGGGTTTTCTAAAATGTTGTTTCTGAAAATAAGTCTAATTTATTTCTGTAGAGTCAGTTCCTATAAATTATAAGATAAACAAAGACTATATTTACATTTCTTTGTGAAAAGATATCACTTGATAGACTTCTCATCTGACCAGTAAGATTGTTTTTATGACAGTATGGATGTTGTGAATTCTTTTTGTGGGAGGGATCTCTCTTGATGCCCCTCTGGTTTCACCAATGTGGGTGGATTTGGCTGTGGTGAATAACACAAAATTTTCTCCAAATAGCTTGGAGACACCAATCTGATTCTGTTTATTTCTAACAATGCCTCTCTTTTTATGGATTTTGCCACAGGCCACTGTGATTGGTGAAAGAGAGACAAAGCTCTTCACCCACATTGGTCAAACCAGAGGAACAGCAAAAGAAAATCTGTCCCACTGAAAGAATTCCATACATGAGTTTTGTTACACAAACAATCCTGATGTTTATGTTCAGGCTGTGGGAACAAGCTTCAAAAACCCAAAACATCAGGAAAAAAACAGCTTTAGAAACTCAGAAAAACTCAGTTTTCCAGAATTCTGGAAAAACCAGACTACAGGTGAAGAGGTTTGTCTTTCCCCAATCACAGTGATCTGTGGAAAATTGCATATAAAGGAACTATCCCTAAAAATAAATTAATTCTTCACGCAGCCTTTGAGAGAAAAAATCACCAGAGTCTGTGTCCTGTTATCTCTACAACAATGTAGAGATTGGTTTTCTGTCCCAGGAAACCAATTGGAAAAGCACAATTTGTTGCCCTCCAGCAGCTTGCCCCTCTGACAGGTTCCTGTTCTCCATCATAAACCTGATGTTTATGTTCAGGCTTCAGAAACCCAAAACATCAGGAAAAAACAGAGCTTTAGAAACTCTGAAGTTTCTAAAAAACACCCAGACTACAGGTGAAGAGGTTTGTCTTTCCCCAATCACAGTGATCTGTGGAAAATTGCATATAAAGGAACGATCCCTAAAAATAAATTAATTCTTCACGCAGCCTTTGAGAGAAAAAATCACCCGAGTCTGTGCTGTGTGTGTTATCTCTATTAGTCCCAGGAAACCAGTTGGAAAAGCACAATTTGTTGCCCTCCAGCAGCTTGCCCCTCTGACAGTCGCTGTTCTCCACCCTAGGCTGTGTTCACGGATCTGGAAATCCTGGCTGCCATTTTCGCGGCTGCAATCCACGACGTGGATCACCCCGGGGTCTCCAACCAATTCCTGATTAACACAAGTGAGTTTTGCTCTGAATCTCTGGGAATTTCTGCCCCCCAAAGCAGTGGGGGTGTTTTTTGATGTGCCATGGTAGGCTGTGCTGCCTTCTCAAAATAGGGTGCAGTGAAGGAATGAGACATTTTGGGATTAAAATGCAATTCCCTGGCCAAGGGAACCATTGTGGCACAGTTTGTAAAGTCAATATTTACTTCTTGCTAACTCATAACAGTTCTGCCAGCCCTCAGTGCAAACTTGACCATTAAGATAAATTATCCTATTGCTATTGATGAGCAGAAAGTCAAATATTGACTAATTATCCTATTGATAATAGCCACATATTAATAAATTATCCTATTGCTAATGACAAGCAGAAAGCCAAATATTGGGTTGGGCTTTGTGCTGTGTTCTGCCACAGGCCCATGGGTCTGGATTCCAAAATATGGGGATGGTTGTGTTTGGGGAAGGGTTTTTGCAGGATTCTGTTGAGTTGTAGCAGCCTAGTTTTGTCACTAGCACTCAGCAAAGGCTGGTTGAGTGCTGGGGCTGGAGCAGCTCAACTCTTTAACTCACGGAGCTAAAACAAATCCCAGAATCCTAAAATGACCCAGTGGGCACCTTCCCCTAGACCAGACTGCTCCAACCCCAGCCAGCCTGGCCCTGAACCCTTCCAGGCACGGGGCAAAGGAACCTTTGAGTGGCCAGGACGAGCCCCTGGCCCTTGGGAATCCCACCTTTCCCAGGCTGCAGTCCCACCTTTGCCCTTCCTTGCCCAGATTCCGAGCTGGCCCTGATGTACAACGACGAGTCCGTGCTGGAGAACCATCACCTGGCTGTGGGCTTCAAGCTGCTCCAGGAGGAGCACTGTGACATCTTCCAGAACCTCACCAAGAAGCAGCGCCAGACCCTCAGGAAGATGGTGATTGACATGGTATGGCCACTCCTTCCTCCTCTTCTGAATTAAATTTTTTTTTTTTTTTGGTGGCTTCCCCTCCTGAAATCCTGTTTTTTTCACCCTTCTGGAAAGGTGTTGGCCACTGATATGTCCAAGCACATGAGTCTGTTGGCTGATCTGAAGACTATGGTGGAAACTAAGAAGGTGACCAGTTCAGGAGTTCTCCTTCTGGACAACTACACGGACAGGATACAGGTGAGGCAGCCAAATTCCCTGGGGTTGGGGTGTTCTGGCCAGCATGGAGAAACTACACTCTCCATTTTTTTACCATTTTTGAAATTGAGCATATCAAATTCTCAGCAGTATTTTTTTTTTTTCCTGCACTAAAAAGAAGCACAAGGGTGGTCCTGTATTTTTTAAGTGACCAGATTTTGGGTTTGTTTTTTTTTTTTTTCTTTTAACCCTGGGAGCTGCAAACGTGGCACTTTCTGAGTTTTTGAGGGCTCCTAAATTTCCTTGCTGCTTTCTCCCATTTGTTTCCCCCGTTACAACATTACAAGGATTTAATCTGGACCCTCACATCTGAACCAGCTCAGCTCAGAATTGCTGCTGTGCAGTTCCCTCGATAATTTAATCCTTGATTTACAGAAGTGCCCAGGACAAGATCCATCCTGCTCTTCTCTCCACTTTGATGACCAACTCCTCCAGAGCAGGCTCCTGGGAAAAAAACCTTTTAAATTTTTATTTCAGACACTCTGGTGTTGCCTAAATCCTCGTGGCCTCTTAGTCAGGCCCTTCTGTGCGTGTGTGGAGGGGATGTTACTCATCCCATAAAGTGGGAGTAACCACTTTCCACCTCTTTCCCTGAGAGCCTGGCAGTGGATTTTGGGTGGTGGAATCCCAAAGCAACCTGTGTGATGTCACTGGCACAGCCACACCTGCCCCAGGGGGGAGGCTGGAGTGGCCTGGCTTTGGGGTTGAGCTCATCCACAGTGGGGGAATCTCAGAATTCCACACTGGGTTTGGGTTGGGAGTGACTTGGAGTTCACTCCCTCCCACCCCAACACCTCCCACCATGCCAGGGTGCTCCAAACCCCAGCTGTACTCTGAGTCTTTCAGGCCTGCAGCTTCTGAGTTCCTGAAGCTCTGTTTTTCCTGGTGTTTTGGGTTACTAAAACTGCTTTCTGAAACAAAAAAAAAAACCCCAAAACATCAAAATTGTTTCTGTAACAAAAACTCAGGTTTGGAATTCTTTCAGTGAGGCAGATTTTGTTCTGATGCCCCTCTTTTTTGACCAATGTGGGTGAAGAGTTCTGTCACTCATTCACCAATCACAAATCAAAAATGTGTAAAAAGAGAAACATTTCTTGAATAAACAGAGTCAGATTGATTTCTCCAAACTGGTCAGAGAAGATTTTGTGTCTGGGACACAAAAATTCTGAGGCCTGGCACACTGCAGGGATCCAGGAACAGCCCCAGCTGCTCTGGCAATTCCAGCCAGGAATTGCTGCCCCAATCCCATGTCACTCCATGTTCTCCCAGCTCCCAGCCATTCCTTGGGGGCTGTGCCCCCATGCCTTGTCCCCAGTCCCTGCCCAGCTCTCCTGGAGCCCCTGCAGGCCCTGCCAGGGGCTCGGAGCTCTCCCTGGAGCCTCCTCCTGCCCAGGGAGCCCCCCCAGCTCTCCCAGCCTGGCTCCAGCCCTGCAATAATCCCTGAGCCCATTGCCCTGAAAGCTTTCACTCTAAGGGATTGATTCCATTTTTGTCCTGGACACTCCTTGCTTCAACCCCAGATTTCCCACACCAACATTTCCTGGCTCTGCTTCTCCTCATTCCCAGATTTTCCCCAGTTTGGTGGTTTTTTTTGGGATGCTCTCCTGGCTTTGTCCCTGCCCTTCTCCAGGCAGGAGTTCCTGCCCCAATCCCATCTCAATCCATCTTCTCCCAGCTCACAGCCATTCCCTGGGTGCTGTCCCCCCAAACTTTGTCCCAGGTCCCTCCCCAGCTCTCCTGGAGAGCTTTGGAGCTCTGAGCTCTCCCTGGAGCCTCCTCCTCTCCAGGGGAACATTCCCAGCCTGGCTCCAGAGGGGCTCCAACCCTGGAGCATCCCCAGCTTCTCCTCTGACCCATCCCAAACACCTCCAGTGTGCCACACTGCCACATTCCTGATATTTTCCTGGTTCTGTTCTGCAGTCAGGGAACCTTTGCATGCTCCAGCTGGAGCCCCTGCAGTTCCCAGCTGGTTGCTGACTCTCCTGCTGGCTGTGCTTGCAGGTTCTCCGGAACATGGTGCACTGTGCTGACCTGAGCAACCCCACCAAATCCCTGGAGCTGTACCGGCAGTGGACGGACAGGATCATGGAGGAATTCTTCCAGCAGGGAGACAAGGAGAGGGAGAGGGGCATGGAGATCAGCCCCATGTGTGACAAGCACACGGCCTCGGTGGAGAAATCCCAGGTGAGGGCTTTACAAACATCTCCTTTGGCATTTCCATCCTTTCTTTGGCATTTCCATCCTTTTCTTTGGCATTTCCATCCTTTTCTTTTGGCATTTCCATCCTTTTCTTTGGCATTTCCATCCTTTTCTTTTGGCATTTCCATCCTTTTCTTTTGGCGTTTCCATCCTTTTCTTTTGGTTTTTCCAAGCTTTTCATTTGGCTTTCCCAAGCATTTCCTTTGGCTTCCCCAAGCTTTTGGCTTTTCCAAACATTTCTTTCAGCTTTTCCAAGCATCTCCTTTGGCTTTTCCATCCTTTTCTTTTGGCGTTTCCATCCTTTTCTTTTGGTTTTTCCAAGCTTTTCATTTGGCTTTCCCAAGCATTTCCTTTGGCTTCCCCAAGCTTTTGGCTTTTCCAAGCATTTCTTTCAGCTTTTCCAAGCGTCTCCTTTGGCTTTTCCATCCTTTTCTTTTGGCTTTTCCAAGCATTCCATTTGGTTTTTCCAAGCATCTCATTTGGCTTTGCCAAGCATCTCTTTTGGCTTTTCCATCCTTTTCTTTTGGATTTCCCAATTTTTTCTTTTGGTTTTTCCAAGATTTTCCTTTGGCTTTAACATCCTTTTCTTTTGGTTTTTCCATCCTTTTCTTTTGGCTTTTCCAAGCATCTCATTTGGCTTTTCCAAGAATCTCTTTTGGCTTTTCCAAACATTTCATTATGCTTTTCCAAGCATCTCATTTGGCTTTTCCAAGCTTTTGGCTTTTCCAAGCTTTTCTTTTGGTTTTCCCAGTCTTTTCTTTTGACTTTTCCAAGCATTTAATTTGGCTTTTCCAAACTTTTGTTTTGTTTTTTCCAATCTTTTCTTTTGGTTTTTCCAAGCATTTCCTTTGTCTTTCCCAATCTTTTCTTTTGGCTTTTCCAAGCTTTTGGCTTTTCCAAGCATTTCATTTGGCTTTTCCAAGCATTTCATTTGGTTTTCCATCCTTTTATTTTGGCTTTTCCAAGCTTTTCTTTTAAATTTTCCAAGCATTCCATTTGGTTTTTCCAAGCATTTCTTTGACTTTCCCAAGCATTTCATTTGACTTTCCCAAGCTTTTAATTTGGCTTTCCCAACCTTTTCCTTTGGCTTTTCCAAGCAGGGACCAAACTCAGCTGCCTTTGCAGCACGCAGGGGGAGGATCCCAGAAATATTCATTTATATCCCTGCAAAACTTAAAAGGAGCTGGATTTGCCTCTTTATTTTTATTATTTTATTATTTTTTTTTTTTTAGAATGAATGGCTCATCTTAATTCTGATTCATCAAATGGTTTCAAGGTCAGATTTTGTTCTGACCTGCGTAGCACAGGCCATAAAATTCTGCCTGGATAATCTGGAATGAAACCAGGAATTTGTGTTTGTCCAAACAGATTCCAGCCTTTTATATAACCCTGCCTTGCTTGTTGTTTTTGAGTGACTCCAGCAAGTCATCAGTGAGGTTTTTCAGCTTGAATAAGTAACAAAATTGATGATAATTATTTCCAAATGTCCTCTCGGGCTCGGCCAAGCGCTTTCAAAATTATTCACTCATCTGTGTGGTGATTTTGTTGGGAAAATCTGTCGGATTTCTTAACAAGAAGTGACTCCTCCAGCCAGGCTTGCCCATGTGCTCCACGTGTTCATTCTTTGCTTCACATCTGAGCTTCCCAGAGGCTTCAAAAGGGCATTTTTGCTGTGCAGAAAAGGCAGGGATTATTAAAAATGTCCATCCTGGAATGGTAAAGGAAAATGGGAAGCGGTGTGTCCATGCTGGAGGTTTCCAAAACACATTTTTGCTGTGCAGAAATGACAGGATTTGCACAAAATGTCCATCCTGGAATGGCAAAGGAGGAAGGGAGATGGCTTGTCCATGCTGGAGGTTTCCACATTGCATTTTTGCTGTTCAGGAAACACAGGAATTGCACAAAATGTCCATCCTGGAATGGCAAAGGAAAATGGGAAGCGGTGTGTCCATGCTGGAGGTTTCCAAAACACATTTCTGCTGTTCAAAAAAGCCAGGATTTGCACAAATTTTCCATCCTGGAATGGCAAAAGAGGAAGGGAGATGGCTTGTCCATGCTGGACGTTTCCAAATTGCATTTTTGTGTGCAAAAAACCCCAGGAATTGCACAAAATGTCCATCCTGGAATGGCAAAGAAAAATGGGAAACAGTGTGTCCATGCTGGAGGTTCCCAAATTGCATTTCTGCTGTTCAAAAAAGCCAGGAATTGCACAAAATGCCCATCCTGGAATGGTAAAGGAGAAAGGGAGATGGCTTGTCCATGCTGGACGTTTCCACATTGCATTTTTGTGTGCAAAAAACCCCAGGAATTGCACAAAATGTCCCTCCTGGAATGGCAAAGGAAAATGGGAAGCGGTGTGTCCATGCTGGAGGTTCCCAAAACACATTTTTGCTGTGCAGAAATGACAGGATTTGCACAAAATGTCCGTCTTGGAATGGCAAAAGAGAAAGGGAGATGGCTTGTCCATGCTGGAGGTGTCCAAATCTCATTTTTGCTGTTCAGAAAACCCAGGAATCGCACAAAATGTCCATCCTGGAATGGCAAAGGAAAATGGGAAGCGGTGTGTCCATGCTGGAGGTTTCCAAAACACATTTCTGCTGTTCAAAAAAGCCAGGAATTGCACAAAATGTCCATCCTGGAATGGCAAAGGAGGAAGGGAGATGGCTTGTCCATGCTGGACGTTTCCACATTGCATTTTTGTGTGCAAAAAACCCCAGGAATTGCACAAAATGCCCATCCTGGAATGGCAAAGAAAAAAGGGAAGTGCTGTATCCATGCTGGAAGGAAACAAGGAGTGGATTGGAAAACAATCTGCAAATATTTCAAGGCTTGAGATGCCCTCTCAATATTTTAGGATCAGTGCTGAGCTGTGTGGCAAATTATTCCATGATTTGGGATGGTTTTAAAGGAACAACCACTTGAAACGAAGATTTTTAAGAGGCAATGATTAAAAATTATTCCATGATTTGGGATGGTTTTAAAGAACCTGAAACAATGATTTTAAAGAAGAAATTATTACAAATTATTCCACGATTTGGGATGGTTTTAAAGAACCTGAAACAATGATTTTAAAGAAGAAATTATTACAAATTATTCCACGATTTGGGATGGTTTTAAAGAACTCTAAAAAGTCCTTTAAAAACATCCCAAATGCTGGAATAATTTTCAATCATTGTTTCTATAAAATTATTGTTTCAGGGTGTCATCCCTTTAGAAACACCCCAAGTTGTAAAATCATTTTTAATCATTGTTCCTTTAAAATCATTGTTTCAGGTCCTTTAAAACCTTCCCAAATCCTGGAATAATCTTTCATCATTGTTCCTTTAAAATCATCATTTCATGTTTAGAAATATCCCAAATCCTGGAATAATCTTTAATCATTGTTTCTTAAAAATCATTGTCTCAGTTGGTCATTCCTTTAGAAACATCCCAAATTGTGGAATCATTTTTAATCATGGTTTTTTTAAAAATCGTTGTGCCAGGTCCTTTAAAACCATCCCAAATCGAGGGATCATTTTCAATCATGGTTTTTTTAAATGTCAGGCAGCATTCCCAGGATGAGCAGACCCTCTGGCTCTTCCCAGTGAAAGCTCTCACAGCTCTGGGGCAGGAGGGAAACTGGGATGTTTGAAGTGCAGAATTATGGAACTTTTTGGGTTTTTTTGAATTTTCACCCCGTGGGAAAGTGTAGTGTGGTTTTTCCAGGCCTGCAGTCTCCGAGTTCCTAGAACTCTGTTTTTTTCCTGATGTTTTGGGTTTCTGAACCTTGTTCTCACAGCTTGGACACAAACACCATGCTGGTTTGGGGGACTTGCAGCTGGGATTTTGCTTGTAAAACGAACATAAAACCAGACTTTTCAGATGTGAAAAGATTCCTCAACTTTCCCTGGCTGTTCCCTTGCCCTGAGCACGCGTGTCCCTCTCTTTTCCAGGTGGGATTCATCGACTACATCGTGCACCCGCTCTGGGAGACGTGGGCTGACCTGGTGCAGCCCGACGCCCAGGACATCCTGGACACTCTGGAGGACAACAGGAACTGGTACCAGAGCATGATACCTCAGAGCCCCTCGCCTCCCCTGGAGGAGCGGGGCCAGGACTGCCAGGGCCTGATGGAGAAATTCCAGTTCGAGCTGACGCTGGAGGAGGAGGACTCGGACGGGCCCGAGAAGGACGGCGAGAGCCTCGGCTACTTCAGCACCACAGAGAGGATTTGTGTGGCCCAGGCAGGCGAGGAGGAGCCCCCGAGGGAGGCCCCCATCGAGATCGTGACAGAAGACACGTCTCCTGTGGACACATAATGGCCCGGCCCCGCGGGAGTGGCTTTGAAACCCTCGCGGAGGAGGGCTCCGGCCGCAGCCGGGGCTGAGGCCTCTGCCCCGCGGCTGACACGTCCTCCAGCTGCTTGAGATTGGAGGCAGGGGCACGGATGGGGTAGGGAATGATTGCTCAGGAAATGCACGGGTGATTGGCGTTGTGGTTTGAGCCTTGTCGGCCGAGAGCGCCGCGTCGTCCCCCGGCGCTGCCGCCTCGGGCGGGCGCTGACACACCACTGAGAGATTTTATACTGTTAGCTTTGGAGTTTATACCAGTTAGACTGATAGAAACTACTGATCAAATAACTCATATCCGACCTGTCCACCTGTCTGCAGACCTGTGTGCCTTCTTTGTAAACACTTCCATGTCTTTTCGAGAGTCTCCTCACTCAACACACGGCGCTCGGTAGTTCAAAAGCGACACAAGGCGTTGGGGAATTGACGGCTCCTTTTTTGGATTCTTCCTCTTACCAGAAGCAGTCTTCCTTTTCTTTCCACGGGCAATACCTGTCACTTTATTGCAGTTAATCACTTTGACAGACTAAAACAGAAGGGGGAACCCTCTGCTTTTGCATTACTGCACCTTCGATGTGTTCTTAATCCCCCCGGTGAGCCGTCGGGAGTCGCTCCCTCGCTGGCAGCACAGCGGGGTTTTTCTTCCTCCCCGGGGTTTGGGTTTGTGGTGAGCAGGACAAGAGGGCAGTTTGTTGGGGTTTTTTTTGGTTTTGTTTTTCTTTTCCCCCCTGGCACAGCTCAGTCCATCCCTGAGTAAGCGTGGCAAGGCAGCGTGTGGCACGCCTTCCCCCTCGGCAGCTCCCTGGAATTTGCACGCTCGGATCTTTGTGTTTCTCTGGCCTCTCGTCCACGTTCCCTAGGTTTAGGTCCACCATCCTCCTCCTCCTCCTGCACTGCCTCGAGCTCTACCACCTCCATTACTGTTTATAACAGTGTATTTATTACCTACTGTACATACTGTAATGTTTTGTAAGTTATTAATTTATATGAATTAGCATCGCCTGTCGGCGGCGATGTTAATGGGGTAGAAAACTCGGAATAAGAGTTGCCTTTTTTTCTTGTAACCTTTTGTATTGCATAAAGTCCAAGAACCTGAACATAGCTGAAGAGACAGACACAACCCAGCAAGGGCATTTCGGTGGCAGCCGCCCGTGGGGAGGGGACAAATTTGGGAATTTTGCCAGGAACGCAGAGAGGGGGAACTGAACAAAGAGCTCCCCACGCCCCGGGCTGGCTTTTCAATGTCACAGTGTTCCAATTTCTGAACAACCCAATGTGAATTTCTATGACAAAAAAAAAAAAAAAAAAAAAAAACAACAAAAAAAATGTGAACTGATGTAATAATCGTGCTGTGAAACTTCCTCTGACAAAGCTTGTCTGGCATCGTGAGCGGTGTCAATCTCAGTTTGTAAAATATGTTTCAAGCTTTTTGGTCCAACTCGTGACTAATTAGTTCATGACAATAGCACAGTTGTGCATGATCAATGGGTTTGTTTGTCTGTTGAACACTGCATTGTTCCAGGTGGTTATTTTATTGTTCCCCAAAGGTTCACACTATGTATGTTATAGTATTCTATATTGTGTTCAGACGCATTCTTAAGAGATTTTTATATGAAGTGAATAAATGAAAGCATGACCCAGCCTGTGGCTCTTCGGGAGGCTTTTGTCAACGAGGCAGCGTGGGCTGGGTCACCCCTGCTGGGGGACAGAGAATGGGACCCTCCCAAGCCAGAACCTCCCACAGCTCAGTGCCAGAACCGTCCCATGGCCCGACCCCAAACCCTCCTGGGGCCGAAACCCAGAAACTCCCATGGCTCAATCCTGGAATTCCCCTGTGGCCAAAATCCAGAACCCTGATGTGGCCAAAACGCAAACCCCGCTGATGGCTGAAATCCAGAACCTGCCTTTGGCCAAAATCCAAGACCTCCCACAGCTGAAATCCAGAACCTTCCTTTGGCCAAAGCCTAGGACCCTCCTACAGCCAAAACCCAGAGCACTCCTGTGGCCATACCCCAGAATCTCCCATAGCTGAGACCCAGAACCCTCCTGAGCCAAACCCCCAAACTCTCCAGTGTCCTAAACCCAGAACCTCCCATAGCCAAAACCCAGAACTTCCCATGTCCTAAACCAGAACCTCCCATAGCCAAACCCCAGAACCTCCAGTGTCCTAAACCCAGAACCTCCCATGTCCTAAACCCAGAACCTCCCATAGCCAAACCCCAGAACCTCCCATTTCTGAAACCCAGAACCTGCAATGTTCTAAACCCAGAACCTCCAATGTTCTAAACTCAGAACCACCAATGTCCTAAACCCAGAATCTCCAATGTCCTAAACCCAGAACCCTTCCCTGTCCCAAACCTAGAACCTCCCATGTCCTAAAGCCAGAATCTCCCAACAAGCCAGAACCTCACTGAACCACTCCAGTTTTTGGATTTTTATTGCTCTGAAACTCAGAACCTCCAGTGTCCCCAAACCCAAGACCCAGCCTCCAATGTCCCAAACCCAGAACCCTTCCCTGTCCCAAACCCAGAACCTCCCATATCCTAAACCCAGAACCCTTCCCTGTCCCAAACCTAGAACCTCCCATTCCTAAAGCCAGAATCCCACCAAAGCCAAAGCCCAGAACCTACTCAATGTCC
Source organism: Sitta carolinensis (assembly GCA_032173965.1). Lineage (NCBI taxonomy): Eukaryota > Metazoa > Chordata > Aves > Passeriformes > Sittidae > Sitta > Sitta carolinensis. The sequence continues at coordinate 29,945,589 of CM063289.1, forward strand.
CAAACCCAGAACCTCCAATGTCTGAAACCCAGAACCTCCAATGTCCCAAACCCAGAACCCTTCCCTGTCCCAAACCCAGACCCTCCCATGTCCTAAAGGCAGAATCTCCCCCCGCAGCCGCCGTCCCCGCGGTGTCCCTGCCGGAGCCGTGGCCCCACCGCGGGACATCCCGGTGGCCCCGCCGTGGGACGCGGGGCTCCTCGTCCTTCCTGCGGGGCCGGCGACAGGAAGGCGAGCGCAGACGGGAAGCGGTGGCCGCGCACGGCCCGGCCCGCGGGAGCTTTCATGTCCCGGCCTGACCCAAAAGAAGCGACTTTCCAGTAAAAAAACATCCTGTGCCAGGGCAGGAGCTGCAGGGCGGCAGCGGCTCCCGCGGGCTCCGCAGGCTTCCCCTGCACTCGCTGGGAATCACGGCATCACTTTTCCTTTCAGGGCTCTCAGCGTTTCTCTTTTAGGTGTTTATCCTTCACCACGTGGATTTGGAAGTGGGGACGCCAGCACTGCACAAAGGTGTGAAGGCTACAGTTCTGACCACACCAGGATTTTTATTTTTATAATCCATCACTGGTTGTTTGTTTCTTTTGGCACTTCTATCACCTTTACACATTAAACGTCTCCCAGCCTCTCTTGCTGCAGGAACCTCTGTGGAACCACAGCTCTTTAAGACTTCACCTCCCGGGGTGAAATCCCAGGAAAACCAGCGTGGATCTCATCCCATGCCTGAGTTCCCACCCAGCACTCCATGGAGCAGCCACTGCCAGGCCACCTCTGTCACGTCCCTCCTGTCCCAGCAGAAGCAGCCCCAGCCAGTGGATCCTGAGGGGTTTTCCCAGCACCAAACCAGGACTTGAACCTCTGAAAGTCCTGGGTGAAAATTCCTGGATAGAAACTCCTTGGAAGGGCCAGTAGTGATTTGTCTTTCCTAGTAGATTAACAGAATCCCAGAACTGGTTTGGGTTGGGAGGGACATTAAATCCCATCCTCTGCCATGGCAGGGACATGTCCCACTGTCCCAGCTGCTCCAGCCTGGCCTGGGGCACTGCCAGGGATCCAGGGGCAGCCACAGCTGCTCTGGGCACGCTGTGCCAGGGCTGCCACCATCCCAGGGAACAATTCCTGCCCAATATCCCATCCAAATCTCTCCTCTTTGCGTTTAAACCATTCCCCCTTCACCCCAGCTCATCCTTCCCGCGTCCTGCCCGCGGCTCCCGGGGGTGTGCGGGGAAGGGGATACAGGGCTGGAAAATCATCGGCACTTCTGGGGGGAAAGCACCGAGCCAGGAGAGCAGCAGCGCTGGGGCTGCGGGGGCGGTGGGTGCCGGGGGGGATGCCCGGGCCGGGGGTGCTCTGCCCGCGCCCCCTCCCCTCCAGCCCTTGCTCTCTTCATTCCTGCCCCTTCCCTGTCCCGGTTCTGCCTGGCAGCTCCCCCGGGATCACGGGCAGCTCCGGGGCCGGGCAGAGCCGCCTCTCCCGCTCCTGCCCCGCAGCAGCAGCCGGGAGAAGGTTCCAGAACCGCAAAACCAGCCCGGACCCTTCTGTCCTGCCTCTGCTTTTAGGGTGGAAATGCCGGTTCGGGTGCTGGGCGGTTCTCTGGCTCGGTGTCCCGGGGGATGAGGGTTCAGAGCCCGAGGCAGACGGAGCAGGGATGCGCCGCTTCCTTCTCGCTCCCGAGCGGAGATGGGGGGGCTGCTCCCCCTCCCTGGGGGTCCCCAAGTCACTTCCAGGGAATCCCAGCAGCTCCTGGAGTGTGCGGGGCGGGTGGCGAGGGACCCCAGCTGGGGGCTGCACCTTCCCGGGACACGGATGCTCGGGGAAGCTTGGGGATGCTCGGGGATGTTCAGGGACGCTCGGGGATGTCCGGGATGCTCGGGATGCTCGGGGATGTCAGGGATGCTCGGGATGCTCGGGGATGCTCGGGGATGCCCAGGGATGTTCAGGGATGCTCGGGGATGCTCGGGGATGTTCAGGGATGCTCGGGGATGTTCAGGGATGTTCAGGGATGCTCGGGGATGTTCAGGGATGCTCGGGGATGCCCAGGGATGTTCAGGGATGCTCGGGGATGCTCGGGGATGTTCAGGGATGCTCGGGGATGCTCGGGGATGCCCAGGGATGTTCAGGGATGCTTTTGCTCCTGCTTTGGCTCCTGCTTTGCTCTGTTGCTCTTGCTTTTTGCTTCTGCTCATTAGTTAATTTAGCTAAGCAGTCCGGAATTTTCCCTGGACTGTCTGTTTTTTTCTTTTCCTTTTCTTGGAACTACTCAAACCTGCTCCGGACTGGGACCTGAGAAACACCGAGAATTTACACCTTGTGTCCTGCAGTAGCCATCCCCAGCACCAGAGGGAGTGACAGCAGAGCGAGCACCTCCAAGAGAGACTTTCGGAATTTGTCATCTTTTTTTCCGAGCGGTGAAGGAGTGTTGTCATCCGGTATTGTTCATTTTGTGTGCTGGGGGTGCTGTGCCTGTTAAATAAACAGGTTCTTGCCATTTCTCTCCGAGGAATCATTCCCAAAGCGGTTTGGGGCAGGGGCCGTGTGGGTTTACTCTCTGGAGGGGTTCCCCTTTGGAGGTTTTCTCCCAAATTTACCCTAAATCAGGATAAAATTGTGCTGCCACGGATGTCACCCAGAGCCCCTGAGGGACAGCTGCCCTTGCCCCCGAGGACATCGTTCCTCACTGAGGCCACGGAGCTGGGATTTCAGGGGGATTTCCACCAGCCCTAAGCGCACCCCCGGCATCAATCCCAGCTCCAGCCCTTCCCGGGGTCCCACAGAGCCCCTGCCACTGCCAGGAAACTCCTGACCTGGAGGTCACCCCTGTTCACAGAGGCTGTGATGCAGAGAAATAAAATAATAAACCAGCCCTGCTGCTTTTTCCCAGCTCAGCCTGCTCTCCTGGGGGTGCAGCTGGATTTCCATGTCCTTTTTTCATCGTTCCATGGGAGTTAGGGATGAGCGTGGCTGTTCCCACCTGCCCAGTGATGTGCGACAGAGCCAGAACAAGGGACAGGGCAAAGTGGCCTCGAGTGGCACCAGGGGAGGTTTAGGTTGGATATTTGGGAATATTTCTTTGTGGAAAAGGTGGCCAGGCATTGGAACAGCTGCCCAGGGCAGTGGTGAGTCCCCATCCCTGGGGGGATTTAAAATCCGTGGGATGTGGCACTTGGGGACATGGCCCGTGGGGTGCTTTTCCACCCTCAGCGATCCCGCATTTTTCTGTCCCTGATCCACAGCCCCATATCCCTCTGTTTGGGACAGAGCCTTCCCAGGTTCTGGGGATCTGCAGAGGGTCAGGAATTCTTTGCCGGCCGCGGGGATTTGGGCGCCACTGGCGCAGAGTTCACCTGGAATTGCCGCGGATGAGAAAAGAGAAGTGAAAACGCGAAGGGCTGGCGGTTGCTGCGGTGAAAAACAGGAAGGAGCCGGGGGCAGGCGCACAAAGCTCAGATTTTATCGGAGCTGGAGCGGGGCCGAGGGCTCCCGGCAGCAGCAGCAGCAGCTCCCGTGGGGAGGGGACATGGGAATGACACCCGGGCAGGGGGAGCCTGGAGGGACGCGGGGGTGCCAGGGGACAGGCAGGGCACGGAGGACAGGGCAGGTCGTGGCCCAGCTGAAGGGGTTTTAGATGCGTTTGGGATTTTTAGCTCTCCCAAATGTCCCGTTTGGGGTGACACAAGGAGCCCAAACCCAGGAATTCCCATTCCCAGGGCTCTCTGTCTCCAAGCCCTGCTCCTGCTGCCCCATTTCCCGCTCTGCCGGGGGCATTTCTGTCACCGTCCCCACCGCTGTCACTGGGGACACTGGGGACACTGGGGACACTGGTGACAGCAGAGCTCTGCCCGCAGGGTGGCCTGGAGGGGAAGGCGGGGACAGGTGAGCACGCTGTGCCTGCACATCTGTCCGGCCCCTGCACATCTGTCCGGCCCCGGCGCGGCCCTGCACAGCTGCACAGCTCCATCTGCCGAGCGCTGGGAGCTGCGGGGCCGGGCCGGGCCCCGGGAATGGGGAATGTCCGCGCCGGGGACACGGCGGGGCCGCGCGGAGCGGGGACGGGCCCTGCGGGGCTGGCACAGAGCGGGCGGCACAGCTGGAGCCGGGCACAGCTGGATCCCCGCACAGCTGGAGCCGGGCACAGCTGGAGCCAGGCAGAACTGGAACCTGGCACAGCTGGAGCCAGGAAGAACTGGATCCCGGCAGAGCTGGAGCCAGGAAGAACTGGATCCTGGCAGAGCTGGAGCCGGGCACAGCTGGAGCCGGGCACAGCTGGATCCCAGGACAGGTGGATCCCGGCAGAACTGGATCCCAGCAGAACTGAATCCCAGCACAGTTGGATCCCCTCACAGCTGGATCCCAGCACTCCTGGATCCCAGCACAGTTGGATCCCCTCACAGCTGGATCCCCTCACTCCTGGATCCCAGCACATCTGGATCCCAGCACATCTGGATCCCCTCACAGCTGGATCCCAGCACTCCTGGATCCCAGCACTCCTGGATCCCAGCACAGCTGGATCCCAGCACTCCCGGATCCCTGCACAGCTGGAGGCAGCGGCTCCAGGGCTGTGCCGGGGGCTCCTCTGCCTTTGCTGCCCCCGATGTTTCCCAGCACCGCCCCCTCCCCACCCTGTTCCTTTTTTTTTGTGAGTTAATTTTAAGAAGAATTCAACATTCTTTATTAGCGGTGGTCCAAGCAGACGGATTCAGAGGTGACCTAAAGAGACCTTAAATTTTAATAAAATACTCCCCTGGCATTTCTGAACCTCTGGATTATGTCAGGGCAGATTTTTTTCCTCCGGATTTCTTTGCACAGCTGCGAAATTTTCTCCAAAAGGGGCAAAAGCTCCATCCCGGTCCCAGGACTCAAAGCCCATGGGCATGGTGTGGGCAGGTGGATAAATTCCTGCTGCAGGCTCGGGATGGATTCATTCCCATCCTAAAGCACATCCCAAATCTAAAATGGGCTCAGTGATATTTGGGGTGAGGCACTTGGAGTGAAATGGCACCCGCTGCAGCCCCCCAGGCTCCTGGGTTCCTAAATGTATTTTTTTCCCCCCCGAAAAAAGTAAAGATTAATTAATTCTCATTATTCTGGATCATCCCGGGACAGCTGCACCTCGTCCCCATGGGGGTGGTGGTGCTGATTACCCTAATTAATGCCAGGTTATCAGGGGTGAGAGTGGGGTCTGGGCTGATCCCGGAGCTGGAGCAGAGAGGGGTGGGATCCGTTGTGGGGTGTGCAGGGATGTACCTTTGGGATTTGGGGGGCTGCTGGCTGTTCCTGCTTGTGGGATCCTTTGGGATTTGTGGGATTGGAGCAGCTCCTGGGGGGATAGAGGGTGGGACCCTCTCCCTTCTGCCTTTGTGCCTCTGGGTCCGGGGCTGTGAAATCCCTCCCGTGTCCCCTCCGTATCCAGGGAACACCCGGCTGCTGCCCGGCAGGGGGGTCCTGCTCGCCAAAACGCCAGGTTTGGTGGCCCCGAGCGGAGCTGGGGAGTTGCCCCCCTCCCTGTGCTCGGCTTTAGGGGATCCCTGCCCAGCCCCTCGGGGATGGATTGGGCTCCTCTGGGATCTTCTGGGCCGGGGGGTTGTGGGGTGCCGGGCATCTTCAGAGCCCCCCCGGCAGGAGGAGGAGGGCTCGGGGTGCAGCTGTGATCCCGGGGCTCCCCCGGGAGTTTCTTCCCCGCTGGAATGCGGCTGTTCCCGCAGCCCTGTTGGCCCCGGGTGTCTCCAGGAGAAATGGATTTTTCCCAGCGCTGTTCCTCTCCCTCCTGTGTCCCGGGGGTGGTGGTAGGGGGGTCGTTCCCACGTCTCTCGTGTTCTCCTGGGGTGGAGGCGGCTCCTGGGCCTGGGAAAAGCGAGGATTCCTGGAGCGGGAGGGAAAGGGCTGGAGCGGGGAGCGGCCGCGTCCCTGATCCCGGACACTGCGGGGATCCGGGAGCTGCTCCTGCCCTGGGCACCCCGGGATGAGCCGGGGGCTGGTGGGGGCTGTTCCCGGGGATTCTTCGCCCCTGGGATGGGCTGTTCCCAGGGATATTCCAACCACAGAATGAGCTGGGAGCTGGCAGGGGTTGTTCCCAGGGATTCTCCAGCCTTGGGATGGGCCGGGGCCTGGCAGGGGATGTTCCCGGCGATTCTTCACCCCTGGGACGGGTAGGGAATGTTCCAATGGATTCTCCAGCCCTGGGATGAGCTGGGGGGCTGTTCCCAGGGATTTTTCCAGCCCTGGGATGAGCTGGGGGGCTGTTCCCAGGGATTTTTCCAGCCCTGGGATGAGCTGGGGGGCTGTTCCCAGGGATTTTTCCAGCCCTGGGATGAGCTGGGGGGCTGTTCCCAGGGATTTTTCCAGCCCTGGGATGAGCTGGGGGGCTGTTCCCAGGGATTCTTCACCCCTCGGATGGGTAGGGAATGTTCCCAGGGATTCTGCAGCCCTGGGATGAGCTGGGGACAGTTCCAATGGATTCTTCACCCCTGGGATGAGCTGGGGGCTGTTCCCAGGGATTTTTCCAGCCCTGCTCCTGCTGGGATTCACTGGGTGCTCATGGAATGCTTTTGGTTGCCCAAAGCACGAGGCGGGGCTGCCCCAGGAGCATTTGGGATGTTGCTGTTGGGGTTCAGCCTCCCGGGGGTGCCACTGGGATTTCAGGACCCAAGGGATGGATGGATGGATCCCATGGATCCCCTCTGTGCCCCCTGAGCTCAGGGAGGATTGGGTGAGCTGCTCCGGGGGGATCTCCCCTTTCTTCTCCAGCCTCCTTCTCTGCTGGGGAGACCCTTTGAGGGAGGAATCCTGAAAATTAGCTCCAGGGAGAGCTCAGAGCCCCTGGCAGGGCCTGCAGGGGAGGGACTGGGGACAAGGGATGGGGGGAACAGCCCCCAGGGAATGGCTGTGAGCTGGAAGTAGGTGGATTTTGGGAAGGAACTCCTGGCTACGGGGCTGGTGAGGCCCTGGAATAGAATTCCCAGAGTAGCTGTGGCTGCCCCAGGATCCCTGGAGTGTCCCAGGCTGGGCTGGACACTGGGGCTGGGATCCACCTGGCACAGTGGGAAGTGTCCCTGCCCCCATAACCCCAATTTTACGGGGGAAGAAGCCAATGCTGAGCTTCCCGGGCATGTCCATCCTGCCGTGCCCAGGGCTGGAAGGCAGCTCCAGCCTCTCCCGGCCCATTCCCGCCTGGAGCAGCTCCGGGCTGAGCCCGTTCCCACCCGGGTTTAATCCCGGCCCATCCCAAGGGCGGTGTCAACAACCCCTGGCTGCCCCTAATGCCGGGGATTTGCCGGGCCCGAGGATTGGGGTTTTATTTAGCAAATCCCCTCGCTGCTCCGGGGCCGGGCTGTCACATGGAGCTGCGGCTGACTCTGCCGGCGATGAGTAATGCGCTCCGTGACTCATTTTCTGCCGGTTTTATTGGGAATGTTTTTTTTTTTTTTTTTCCTCATCTTCAGGCCCTTGCCTTCATCTCGTTGCCGGCAGCTCCCGGCGCCTCTCCTCCGGGAGCTGCCGGAGAATTCCAGTGCTTTTCACGGGAATCGTCCTCGTGCCTGCTCGGTGGGGTCGGGAGGCGCTTTGGAAGTCGAATTTGGCGAATTGCAAAATTTGGAATGATCGGGTTTGCCTCGGGAAGAGGGGTTTGGGGGCAGCTGCCCTTTCCAGGGATGTGGAAATGCTCCGGCTCTCCCAGTGCCGCCTGTTTTTTGGGAAGTGGGGTTTTTTTGTGGTGTCCTCGGTGCGGGGTCAATTTTGGTGGCAGGAAGGAGAGTTTCGGTCCCGCCCCGTGGCAGGAGGTGTTTCACAAGGCTGGGATATCCCAGGGATCCAGGGAAAGCTGGAGCTGCCTGGGACGAGCAGCAGCCAGGGGATTCCCTGGTGTGTTGGGGACGCTGCCCAAACCCAGCGCTGAAATGGGGAAATTCGGTGAAAATGAAATTTTTTTTATCCCCAGCCCGGCCTGGGAAGGGATTTGCGGGGATATCCTGGTTTGGTTAAGGAATATCAACCCTCAGGAGAGGTGGGAAGGGGACGCTGGCTCTGCCCTGGGTGCTGCAGGGTCACAGAATCCCCGGATTTAGCTTTGGAAGGACCTTAAAGCTCATCCCATCCCGCATCAGGGCCCGCCTTGTGTCCCAGCCTTGGACACTCCCAGGAATGGGAATTCTGGAGCCTGCTCCGCGGAATTTTTTGGGGGGATTGATGTAATTTTAGTGCGTCCAGCAAGGATTTGGGCACGGAAGCCGCCTGGCACCTCCAGCCCGCCTCCTGGGGGTATTTTAGGGACCGGCATTCCGGGGGTTGTGCTCAGCCTGGGATTCCAGGCGGAATTCCCGCGGGCGCTGGGCTGCGGGGCGGGCAGGTCGGCGGAGCTCCCGGCGGGGATTAAAGGAACCATCTGTTCCCTAATCCCATTGCCGGGGCCTTTCCCAGCGGCCGGGATGGGGCAGGGCCCTGCTGCAGCCCCAGGTCCCGTTCCCTCACTGATTTATCCAGGCCCGCCGAGGTGCTTGGCTTTGGGAGTAATTTTTTTTTTAAACGGCAGGGAAAGATTTGTTTAGCTTTTTTAGGATTTTTTTTTTTTTTTTTAAACTAGAAAAATGATATTTTAACGCGGCAACCCCCCGATTTTCATCAATGAAAACCGGCTCTTTCTTTTTTGTTTTCGTTTTTCAATGGTTAAAAACGTTGCGAGCAGCGAGAGCTCCTTGAGAGGAGCACGTGGGGCTGATCCTAAAGATGCTGATGCGGGCGGCAGGAGGGAACTTTTCCATCCGCGCTCGGCGGTCACGTTGAAAAGCCACAGCGGGCAGCCCGGGACGCGCCGGGTGTCCCCAAATCGCCGCTGCCGTGCCCGAGGGGACAGAGGAGGGGGCAGAGCCGCTGGTGCCACTCCCGGTTTTGCCGAGCTGTGCCCTGGGATGCGCTCCAGGAGGAGCCCGGGGCGGGTGGGAGCGCCTTTCCTGCCAGGGGGAAAAAAATCATCCCGGGTTTGGGGAGCTGGGCAGAGCCGGGGCTGGGTTTGAACCCCGCGGGGCTTGGAGAAAGCGGGAGGGGGCTCGGGGGGTCGGGCTGAGCCCCCCGGGCCAGGGGCGGCTCCGGGAGGGACCCGGGACCCCCATACCCCGGGGGGGGGAAGCGGGTGGCATCGGGAGGGCACAGGGTGACATCAGGGGGGACACAGGGCAGGGTGGCATCGGGGAGGGGGCACAGGGTGACATCAGGGGGGGACACAGGGCAGGGTGGCATCGGGGAGGGGGCACAGGGCATGGGGGCGACACAGGGCAGGGGTGACATCAGGAGGGGACACAGGGCAGGGTGGCATCGGGGAGGGAGCACAGGACGTCGGGGAGGGGGCACGGGGTGACATCGGGGGGGACACAGGGCAGGGTGGCATTGGGGAGGGGACAGAGGGTGGCATCGGGGAGGGGGCACAGGGCATGGGGGCGACACAGGGCAGGGGTGACATCGGGGAGGGAACCAGGGTAAGGTGGCATGGTGGGGACACAGGGCATGGGGGGCGACACAGGGCAGGGTGACATTGGGGGATGGGGCAGGACAGGGTGGCATCGGGAAGGGGACACAGGGCAGGGTGGCATCGCGCGGGGGTGGCAGGGGAGGGTGTCATCGTGGGGACGGACAGGGTAGGATGGCATCGGAAGGGAAAATATGGGAGGGTGACATGAGGGGGACAGGACAGGTGGCATCGGGGGGGAGATAGGGGAGGGTGACATGAGGGGGACAGGGTGACATCGAGGGTGACAGTGCAGGGTGGCATCGTGGGGGTGGCATCACGGGGGACACAGGGCAGGGTGGCACCGGGGGAGGGGACAGGGTAGGGTGACATGAGAGGGACAGGGGGACACAGGGGGCATCGCAGGGTGGCATCACAGAGGGACAGAGGACAGGGTGACAGGGGACGGACAGCGCTGGGTGGCATCGCGGGGCGACCCAGGACAAGGGGCATGGCAAGGGGGACAGGGTGAACACGGGCAGTAGCGGGTGGTGGCATCACCGGGTGCCATGGCAGAAGGGGAGCAGGGGTGACACGGGTGCTAGAGGAGCCGGAGCGGGTGGTGGCATCACCGGGTGCCATGGCAGGGGGAGACAGGGTGACACGGGGCAGCAGGCGGGGGGTGGTGGCATCGGGGGTGACAGGGTGACACGGGCAGTGCAGGGTGGTGGCATCACCTGGTGCCATGGCAGGGGGACAGGGTGACACGGGCAGAGCGGGGTGGTGGCATCGCGGAGGGGGACAGGGTGACAGGGCAGAGCGGGGTGGTGGCATCGAGGGGTGACAGGGTGACACGGGCAGAGCGGGGTGTGTGGCATCACCGGGTGCCATGGCAGGGGGACAGGGTGACACGGGCAGAGCGGGGTGGTGGCATCGGGGGTGACAGGGTGACACGGGCAGAGCGGGGTGGTGGCATCACCGGGTGCCATGGCAGGGGGACAGGGTGACACGGGCAGAGCGGGGTGGTGGCATCACCGGGTGCCATGGCAGGCCCGGCCCGGCCCGGCCGCCGCTCCCGCAGCCCCCCCGCCGCTCCCCGGCCTCTTTTGTTCCCCGCTCCGCTTTCCCCTCATGCGAGAATAATTCCCGGGCGCTGCTGGAAGCACTCGGGGAGAAATTCCTCCCGCATCCTCCTGTCGGGGCTAATTGCTGGCGCCGTGACGCCAGCCATGGATTTGTCCCTCCGAGGGACCTCGCACCCCCTGCCCCATCCAGCCGCGCTCCATCCCTTTATTTTTTTTTTTTTTCCCCCATTCCCAGCCCCGCACGCTCCTAATCTGACAGCGGCCGGGAATTAATCGCGATAGGATTAAGGGAGGGGAAGTGCGTCACGAGGTGCGGACAAGGGGGGGGGGGGGGGGGGGAGATTCTGCTTTTTGGGGAGGGAGGAAAAAAAAAAAAAAAAAAGAAGAAAATCTGGGAAATAGGTTGGAGCGTTCCCGGGGGGTGTGTCGGGAGCGAGCGCGCATGTGAGGAGCGGGAGGCGGCGAGCCCGCCTCGCCCTCCCTCCCTCCCTCTCCCCGAGCATCCTCCGCGCTGCCCTCCTGGAGGGGATACAGGCGCGCAGCATCCATGGCCCGCCCGTAGCCGCCGCTCCTCCTCATCCTCATCCTCCTCAGCCTCCTCCTCCTCGGCCGCCGAGAGAGATTCGAGCCCTCCTGTGTTGTTTGTTTTTTTTTTTTTTTTTTTTTTTTTTTTCTCCAGGCTCCTCGGAAATTGAGGAATGCGCTTCTGCCACCATGATGGAAGGTGGGTGACGAGCCGGCAGCGCCCGGCTTTGCCGCGGGGTTTAATCCCGGCCGAAATCCAAATAAAATCCAGCTAAAATAATGACATAATAAGGAGGATAGCGGCGATGCCGGGCAGGCCCGCGCTGCTCCTGAAATCCCCCCGGCGATCCGCGAGAATCGCGAGCGCAGCCGGTTATTTGCAATTCCAGCCCCAGCCTTGTGTGGGCTGCGCGAATTCCCGATTTTCCAGGCTGCATCCGTCGGGATTGGGATCCTGGGGGATGATTCCGTCCTGCCGTGCTGTACGGAGGATGGAGCTGCTGGATGGGATCCCGTGGGGGTGTTTTTTTTTTTAATTTTAATTTTATTTTTTTCCCGGACACACGGTGGGAAACGACGGATTTGGAATTGAATTGAAATTTTTTTTTTTTTCGTGGAAATGCAGGTCCAGGGAATGAGGAGGAGGTGTTGGATTGGGGTTTCTCGGCCTTAAAAAATAAATAAAAAAATAAAAGGGACTGGGGAGGGAATGTGGGCTCCAGGCACAGGATGCTTCAGGGAGCTGTGTCTGATCCTGTGTGGGAAAAGCCTCTGGGCATGACAGGAATTTTCTCCTCTGTCGTCTGTCTCGGCCGTATGTAAAGCTCTCGTTGATTATTTAGAATTTTAATTCCTTCCGAGGAAGGCACGTCTTGGATTTAATCGTATTTTTAGCAGAACGGAGACTCCAGGGCCTCCAAGAGCAAAATATATTGAATTTTGATTTTTTTTTTTTTTTTTAATTTTTTTGCCCGCTGGTGGCGGCAGCAGGGCCTGGCTCGGTGGAGGCACTTCCAGCCCAGATGACAGGCAGAAATTGGGATGATTCCCGGAAAATCCCCGGGATCTGGGGCTGCCCCCTGCCCAAATCCCCCCGCGGAGGAACCAGGGAATTTTTCCCGGTTTAAAATCTTCCCGTGATTTCCAATCCAGGTGCGGGCACGGCCTCTCCCGGGATGGGTTCAGAGGGGAAAGAAAATGAGTTTTGTTGTCTTTTGGAGCCCTGGAAAAGCTTTCCCTGCTTTCCCTGGTGCTGATGAGAGTCACAAGCAGGAGAGGTTTTAATTTTAGCCCATGACATCAAACCCATCCCACGGCAGGAGCAGGTCACGGCAGGGAAAATGCCAATAAAACCCGGAAAATCCCGAAATTCCAGCGTTTATGGGGGAATTAATGTGGATAAATTGAAGTTGTGTTGGTGCAGGCCTCGGTTGGGTTCTTGACTCAGTTTTGAGGCTGCTCAAGGGAGGGAAATTTGGGGGTTTGAGGCTCTTTTTGGGATTTTTTGGGATTTTTTTTGTGGGGTTTGGTTTTGTTCCTTGAGGATTTGGGCCTGGCAGGAGCTGGAGGTGGATCCAGGGTTGGGAAATTGGGATTTGGCAGAGGTGGAGTCACCTTCCCTGACCCAGCCAGTGGAAAAAAAAAAAAAATTAATTGGGAAAAGATTTAAATGCTAAAAAGTGAATTATTAAACAGCTCGAAACGATCCCGAGTGGTCGCTGCAAAGTTGGAAAATTAGAAATAATTCCTGGTTTGTTTTGGGATTTTTTTGAGTTTTGAAATGGCTGGGAATTGGTTGGATTCGTGGAGCTTCAATCCCATTGAACTCCTGGCCTCTTGCAGGGGTGATTTATTTGATATTAACATGATTTATTTGATATTAACATGATTTATTTGATATTAACATGATTTATTTATTATTAATGTGATCAAAGCAAGGGTTTTAGGGAGCTTGGCTTAATTGGAGCTGAAAGTTTTAAACCTGTGCAAAATCCCGAGAGTTCCTTGCTGGGAACACCTGACAGGGCGTTAATTTTTATGGTAATTAATTATTTTAATCACTTTTGGTGCTGTAGTGTTGGACACTGAGCTGGGGCACGGGACCCATGGATTATTTTTTGTCTTTTTCCTTGGGAAAAAAGAGAATTTATCGCGTTGGGAATGGCACAGGATGAGCAGTTCTTGCTGGATAGGGGCAAAAAATATTAAATATTTGTTTGTTCTTCTGATGTGTGGAATATTTGTCCGTTTTTCTGATCTGTGGAATATTTGTCCGTTTTTCTGGGGAGGTGGGAGAATTCTTTTTCATGGATGTCTGAAAATCCCAGTGATATCCAAAAAAAAAAAAAAAAATCCAAATCTGGGAGATCCCTGCCCAGCCCAAAGGTGCCTCCAGGAGTGGAAATCCCTCCATGGAGGGGTGGGATGATGGGAAGGAGGAATATTCCATGGATTTGAGGAATCCTCAAAGTTCTCCCACCTCTCCAGGGCCTAGGAGGCTCCAGGGAATTTTGGGAATTGCTGCTCAGGGAGAAGTTGGTGGCTCCTCTGGAGAAGAACATTCCTGCTTTTCCTGCAGGTGCTCCCCAGAAGAGGGGGAGAAACCTTCCCAGAGTGGGAATTTCTGTGAATCCCTAAAAAGCTGGAATTTTGGGCATCCAGGGAAATTCCCCTGGGAATGTTTTGTGGGAGGGAATTGCTGCTCAGGGAGAAGTTGGTGGCTCCTCTGGAGAAGAACATTCCTGCTTTTCCAGCAAGTGCTCCTCAAAAACGGGGGAGAAACCTTCCCAGAGCGGGAATTGCTGTGAATCCCCAAAAAACTAGAATGTTGGTCATCCAGGAAATTCCCCTGGGAAAGTTTTGTGGGAGGGAATTTTGGGAATTGCTGCTCAGGGAGAAGTTGGTGGCTCCTCTGGAGAAGAACATTCCTGCTTTTCCTGCAGGTGCTCCCCAGAAATGGGGGAGAAACCTTCCCAGAGTGGGAATTGCTGGAAATCTCTAAAAAGCTGGAATTTTGGGCACCCAGGAAATTCCCATGGGAATGTTGTGTGGGGAGTAATTTTGGGAATTGGTGATCTCTGAAGAAGGCAATTCCTGCTTTTCCTGCAGGTGCTCCCCAGAAATGGGGGAGAAGCTTTCCCAGAGTGGGAATTTCCCTGAAAATTTTGAATTCTAAAATCCCCAAAATCTCCTTTTTCACCCTGTGACCTGTTAATTGTCATTCTATCTAAATTCTTGTAACTTATAATTTTTCCCAGGACAGCCAGAAGGATGTCCTGATTCCCACACCTAAAAATCTGGAATTTTGGGCACTCAGGGAATTCCCATTTTTTACAGGGACAGCAGGAGGGCTCCAAGCCCAGGCTGGGGTGGGATCAGCTGGAATTTAAGATTCTCCCAACCCAAACCAGTCTGGGATTCTCTGGTCACCTCCAAACTGGGAAAATCCTTCTGGAATTATCTTTTGGAATGCTGGGCCCAGAGGAATCAGTGGCAGAGCCAAAAAAAAATTCCTTCCTGTTGGTGGAAAATTGGATTTATTTGGGTTTTAGGTGCTCTCGTTTTGGAAAATTTTGGTTGAATGCGCTCGGTGTCGTCTGCAGGGAAATGATCCAGGGAAATTTGGGGGGTTTGGAATTGAGGATGGAAATTTTGGGGTTTGGGATTTGAGGGGGGGGTTGGATTTTGGAGAATTTGAGGGGTTGGATTTGTGGAGGGAAATTTTGGGGGTTTGGATTTTGGAGGAGAATTTGGGGGTTTGGATTTGTGGAGGGAAATTTTGGGGTTTGGATTTAAGGAGGGAAAATTTTGGGGGGGTTTGGATTTGAGGATGGAAATTTGGGGATTTTCTTTGAGAAGAAAAATTGGGGGGTTGGGATTTGAGGAGGAAAATTTGGAGGGTTTTGGATTTGAGGAGGAAAATTTGGAGGGTTTTGATTTGAGGAGGAAAATTGGGGGATTTGGATTTTGGAGGTGAATTTGGATTGGATGAGGGGGAAATTTTGGGGGTTTGGATTTGAGGAGGAAAAGTTGTGGGGTTTGGATTTGAGGAGGAGAAATTTGGGATTTTGGATTTGAGGAAGGAAAAATCTGGGGATTTTCTTCGAGAAGAAAAATTGTGGGGTTTGGGATTTGAGGAGGCAAATTTGGGGGATTTGCATTTGAGGAGGAAAAATTTTGGGGTTTGGATTTGAGGAGGAAATTGGGAATTTGGATTTGAGGAGGGAAATTTGGCAGGGTTGGATTTGAGGAGAGAAATTTTGGGTTTGGGTTTGTGGAAGCAAATTTAGGGTTTTCTTTGAGGAGGGAAATTTGGGGATTTTCTTTGAGGAGGAAAAAGTTGTGGGGGTTTGGGATTTGAGGAGGAGAAATTTGGGATTTTGGATTTGAGGAGACAAATTTGTGGGGTTTGAATTTGAGGAGGAAAAATGTGGAGGGGTTTGGATTTTGGAGGCAAATTTGGGGTTTGGATTTTGGAGGGGAAATTTGGGGTTTGGGATTTGAGGAGGAAAAATTTTGAGGTTTGGATTTGAGGAGACAAATTTGGGGGGGTTCGGATTTGAGGAGGAAAATTGGGAATTTGGATTTGGTGGGGGTTGGATTTGAGGAGGGAAAATTGGGGATTTTCTTTGAGAAAGCAGGTTTGATGGAAATATAAATTCAGGCATGGCTGGAAAACCATCCCAAAATCTTTAAAAAAAAAAAAAAAAGGCAAAAAAAGGGGGTAAAATCCAGAAAAACCATGGCAAAACCTAAAAAAATAATAAAATAAATTTCCAAAACTCCTCCTTGGGAATGAACCCTGTTTAAAATGTGCCCTTGGGCACCTGGGGCTGGTGCCCAAACTCAGGAATTTGGATTTTCCTGGCAAGGCAGGAATTTCCTGTGTGAGTCACTGTGGTTTGAGGATTGCAGGGGAAAAAATTCCAGGTGAAGGTGGGTGCTGCTCACCTGGAAACTCCCCCAGAGCGGGGATTTATCCCTGAAAATGTGGATCGGAGTGGAAATCCTGCCCTGGGTGGTGATGTTGAGCCCCCAGAGCTGCTGGAGGTGTAAAATGGGATTTATCCTGAATTTGGGGCGGGAATTTTGGCAGAATATTGGGATTGGAGAGGAGGGAAATGAAGGAAAATCGGATTTATCCTGGATTTGGGGCAGGAATCCTGACAGAATATTGGGATTGGAGAGGAGGGAAATGAAGGAAAATCGGATTTATCCTGGATTTGGGGCAGGAATTTTGGCAGAATATTGGGATTGGAGAGGAGGGAAATGAAGGAAAATCAGATTTATCCTGAATTTGGGGCAGGAATCCCCACAAATATTAGGATTGGAGAGGAGGAATATGAAGGGAAAATGGATTTATCCTGAATTTGGGGCGGGAATTTTGGCAGAATATTGGGATTGGAGAGGAGGAATATGAAGGAAAAACGGATTTATCCTGAATTTGGGGATGGAATCCCCACAAATATTGGGATTGGAGAAGAGGAATATGAAGGGAAAATGGATTTATCCTGAATTTGGGGCGGGAATTTTGGCAGAATATTGGGATTGGAGAGGAGGGAAATGAAGGAAAATGGGATTTATCCTGGATTTGGGGCAGGAATCCCCACAAATATTGGGATTGGAGAGGAGGAATATGACGGGAAAATGGGATTTATCCTGAATTTGGGGCAGGAATTTTGGCAGAATATTGGGATTGGAGAGGAGGAATATGAAGGAAAATCGGATTTATCCTGAATTTGGGGCAGGAATCCCCACAAATATTAGGGTTGGAGAAGAGGAATATGAAGGGAAAATGGGATTTATCCTGAATTTGGGGCGGGAATTTTGGCAGAATATTGGGATTGGAGAGGAGGGAAATGAAGGAAAATCGGATTTATCCTGAATTTGGGGCAGGAATCCTGACAGAATATTGGGATTGGAGAGGAGAAATATGAAGGGAAAATGGGATTTAGCCTGGATTTGGGGCAGGAATTTTCACTCAATACTGGGAGAGGAGGAATATGAAGGAAAATTTTCAACTCCCTTTTTTTTTTTTGTTTTTTTTTTTTTCCCCTTTTTTGTTTTTATTCCCCCCTTTATTTTTTATTCCCCCCTTTATTTTTTATTCCCCCTTTTTTTTTATTCCCCCTTTATTTTTTATTCCCCTTCCCCCCTTTTTTTTCCCCCCATTTTTTATTCCCCTTTTTTTTTTTTTTTTTTTTTTTTTTTTTTTTTTTTTTCCCCAAATCCCTAAGGATTTATCCCACCCCCCCTGGCAATGCAGGAGCTGCTGCTGCTCCAGGCTCCCTGGAACTGGAGCTGGAATTAATAAGAGGAGCTGAAATATTAATGCAGAAGGGCTCAGGTGAGCCCAGAGCACAGCAGGAAACCTCTGGAATGTCAGGAGGGCGTTAATTATCTTAATTACACATTAAAAAAAAAACCAAAAATTCCCAGTGGCTGCAGCCAGGCGGCCCCTGGGAATTTTGTGCTGCGAGGGGTGAAGAGATTGAGGATTTTTTTGGGGGCGCAAAGGACCGAAAATGTTCTTTTTTTAACGTTAAAATACAAATGTTAGGGTTTTGCTGCGGCAGAGCAGGGGGATCTTCGGGGTCACCTGCGCGTGCGGTGATGATTTAAGGGCTTAAAAATCCAATTCCTTGGTGGTTTCTCCCTCCGGGAATGCCCGAGGCTTGCAGGGCTGAGCTCAGGGGAGGAGTTCGGGGTTTTTATTCCTGGATTTCTTCCGGGCTCAGGAATTCCGGGGAATGTGCAGGGCTGGCTGCAGAGTCAGGGATGCTCGAGTTCAGCTCCGAAAAACCCCAGACCAAGGAAAAACCCAACCGAGGAGTGATTGCTCATTTTTAATTTCGGTTTTTCCTTCTTCCTTCTTTCCCTGCTCCTGAGTCTGCCACAGTTGGATTTTTTTTTTTTTTGGGGTGAGGATTTTCCCAAAGTGAGGGATTTTTCCAAGGGGAGAGATTTTTTTGGGTGAGGATTTTGCAGAGTTGAGGGATTTTTTTTTGGGGGGTGAGGATTTTTTTGGGGTGAGGATTTCCCAGGGTTGAGGGATTTTTTTTGGGAGTTAGGAATTTTAAGGGGTAAGGAATTTACAGGGTGAGGGATTATTTTTGGGGGGATGAGGGATTTTTTTGGGGTGAGGAATTTTCCAGAGGTGAGGGATTTTTTTGGGGCGAGGATTTTTTGGGAGTTAGGGATTTTTTTTTAGGGGGGTGAGGATTTTTTTTGGAGGGTGAGGGATTTTTTTGGGGGATGAGGGATTTTTTTTTTTTTTTGGGTGAGGGATTTTTTTGGGGTGAGGAATTTTCCAGAGGTGAGGGAATTTTTGGGGTGAGGATTTTCCAAAGGTGAGGGATTTTTTTGGGGGGTGAAGAATTTTTTTTTTGGGGGGGAGGAACTTTTCAGGGGGAAGATTTCCCAGGGTTGAGGGATTTAAGTGGGATGAGGGATTTTTTTTGGAGTTAGGGATTTTCAGGGGTAAGGAATTTACAGGGTGAGGGATTTTTTTTTTTTTTTTGGGGGGGGAGGAATTTTTTTGGGGGTGAGGATATTTTTAGGGAGTTAGGGATTTTTTTTTGGGGGGGTGAGGGATTTTTTGGGGAGTTAGGGATTTTCAAGGGTAAGGAATTTACAGGGTGAGGGATTTTTTGGGGGAGTGAGGGATTTTTCCAGGGTGAGGATATTTTGGGAGTTAGGGATTTCTTTTTTGGGAGTTAGGGATTTTTTTGGGGGGGTGAGGGATTTTTTGGGGAGTTAGGGATTTTCAAGGGTAAGGAATTTACAGGGTGAGGGATTTTTTTTGGGGGATGAGGAATTATTTTTGGGGGTGAGGAATTTTCCAGAAGTGAGGGATTTTTTTGGGGTGAGGATTTTTTGGGAGTTAGGGAATTTTTTGGGGGGGTGAGGATTTTTTTGGGGGGATTTTCAGGGGTAAGGAATTTACAGGGTGAGGGATTTTTTGGGGGGGTGAGGGATTTGTCCAGGGGTGAGGATTTTTTGGGAGTTAGGAATTTCTTTTTTGGGAGTTAGGGATTTTTCCAGGGGTGAGGATTTTTTGGGAGTGGGGGATTTTTAGGGGTAAGGTATTTTTTTGGGGTGAGGAATTTTCCAGGGGTGAGGGATTTTTTTTGGGGTGAGGATTTTGCAGAGGTGAAGGATTTTTCCAGGGGTGAGAAATTTCCAGGGTGAGGAATTTTTTTTTGGGGAGGGCAGTGAGGAAATTTTTTTGGGGTGTGAGGAATTTAACAGGGAAACAAATATTGAGTGGGAAATATCAGCTGGGCAAAAAAATTACTGAAAAATGCATTGAGTGGGAAATATTTCCTGTGAAACGAATGTCGAGTGGGGAAAAAATTAACTGAAATAAATATTGAGTGGGAAATATTAACTCTAAAATATATTAGCTGGGAAATATTCACTGTGAAATAAATATTGAGTGGGAAATATTGAGTGTAAAGGAAATATTGGGTGGGAAATATTGAGTGTAAAGGAAATATTGGGTGGGAAATATTGAGTGTAAAGGAAATATTGAGTGGAATATTGAGTGTGAAGCAAATATTAACTGGGAAATAATGACTGTGGAATAATTAAGTGGGAAATAATAGCTGTAAAATAAATGTTAACAGGGAAATATTAACAAGGAAACAAATATTGAGTGTGAAATATTAGCTTGGAAATAATTACTGAAAAATACATTAACTGGGAAATAAATATTGAGTGGGAAATAAATATTGAGTGGGAAATATTGAGTGTAAAGGAAATATTGGGTGGGAAATATTGAGTGTAAAGGAAATATTGAGTGTGAAACAAATATTAACTGGGAAATAATGACTGTGGAAAAAATATTAACTAGGAAATAATAACTGTAAAGGAAATATTGAGTGGGAAATATTAACTGTGAAACCAATATTGAGTGGGAAATAATGAGTTAAATAAATATTAGCTGGGAAATAATGACTGTGAAACAAATATTAACTGGGAAATAATTAAGTGGGAAATAATGACTGTGAAACAAATATTAACTGGGAAATAATTAAGTGGGAAATAATGACTGTGAAACAAATATTAACTGGGAAATAATTAAGTGGGAAATAATAACTCTGAAATAAATATTAACTGGGAAATAATTAAGTGGGAAATAATGACTGTGAAACAAATATTAACTGGGAAATAATTCAGTGGGAAATAATAACTCTGAAATAAATATTAACTGGGAAATAATTAAGTGGGAAATAATGACTGTGAAACAAATATTAACTGGGAAATAATTAAGTGGGAAATAATGACTGTGAAACAAATATTAACTGGGAAATAATTCAGTGGGAAATAATAACTCTGAAATAAATATTAACTGGGAAATAATTCAGTGGGAAATAATAACTCTGAAATAAATATGAACTGGGAAATATTAGCTGTGAAACAAATAGCGAGTGGGAAATATTCACTGGGAAATGAATATTCCCTGGGAAAGAAATCCTGAGTGTGGGATATTAACTGGAAATAATTCAGGAGGGAGTTCTTGTTCATTTAATAAGAGTTGAATGAACAAATAAATGGCAGGAACAAATGTCCTTAATTGTCCTTAATTGTCCTTAATCCTGGGATGCCTTGGCTTTGGCTCTTCCCAGTTTTCACCCCAGTTATGGATTGTAGACAGTGAGGGAAGGAGGGGCCTTGAGGAGGAGTTATTTGAGGGGGTGGCTTAATATTAATAAATAATACATTGGGCATATTAATTATATTATATAAATCATGTTATATTTGTTATATTGCTGAGATTATTGATTTTATTATTTTATTAATTATGTATATGGTCTATTTTATTTTATTATTTATGCTTATTATATTGATGAGATTATTTATTTTTTTTATTGTTTTATTAATTATTTATATAGTAGATTTTATTTTATTATTTATATTTATTATATGAATTATATTGATATTTTATTGATATTATATAATTTATTTGACATTATATCCCTTGCAAAAAGTGAGGGAATGAGGGGCCTTGAAGAGGATTTATTTGAGGGGGGTGGTTAATCTTAATAAATATTATATTGGGCATATTAATTATATTATATAAATTATGTTGTATTTATTATATTGCTGAGATTATTGATTTTATTATATTTTATTATTGTATTAATTATTTATATAGTATATTTTATTTTATTATTTATATTTATTATATTACTGAGATTATTTATTTTATTATATTTTCTTATTTTATATATATATATTATTATTATATTGATATTATATTGATATTATATTGATATTATATTGATATTATATTATGATATTATATTGATATTATAGATATATGATATTATAATGATATTATATGTATTTATTGATATTATATAATTATATTGACATTATATCCCTTGCAAAAAGTGAGGGAATGACCTTGAGAAGGATTTATTTGAGGGGATGGCTTAATCTTAATAAATAAATGTTTTGAGTATATTATATTGCATGAATTATATTGCATTAATTATATTGCATTAATTATACCGCATTAATAATATAATAATAATCTAATATTAATATTATAAATATTCGGTTCTAATCCAATATTAATTATATTGCTATTACATGACTCTACACTAATATATATTAATTATAAATTAATATTGGGGGTTTTTTTTTGGCATTCCCGTCCCGCTCAGGATTGAAAAAACGTACCAGGAAGGCGTTTGGGATACGCAAGAAAGAAAGGGACACTGATTCCACGTAAGTCAGGCTCTGATTTCCCATGTGCTTTGCAGCAGGAATTTGGGGCATCCAAATTTTCGGGGCACGCAGCTTTCCCAGCAAACCCATTCCAGCTGTTTCCCCTGCAGATGTGGGATTTTTATCCTGGGGGAATTTTGGGGGAGAGGTGGGAAAAGGTTCCTGGGGGGTTGGGGGGGTTGGGATCTGCTCCTTTGAGGTGGAAATTCGATTTACACGGAGCTGGGGGGGAAGGAGCAGCACAAGGATTTTGCTTCCCAGAAAACATCTGGCAGGGGATTCATCCCACATCTGGAGGGGGGATGCTGAGTGTGGGGCTGAGCCGGCTTGGGAAGGGACTGGAGAATCCCTGAGGGAGCTGGGAAGGGACTGGAGAATCCCTGAGGGAGCTGGGAAGGGACTGGAGAATCCCTGAGGGAGCTGGGAAGGGACTGGAGAATCCCTGAGGGAGCTGGGAAGGGACTGGAGAATCCCTGAGGAGCTGGAAAAGGGACTGGAGAATCCCTGAGGGAGCTGGGAAGGGACTGGAGAATCCCTGAGGGAACTGGGAAGGGACTGGAGAATCCTTGAGGAGCTGGGAAGGGAATGGAGAATCCCTGAGGAGCTGGGAAGGGACTGGAGAATCCCCGAGGAGCTGGGAAGGGACTGGAGAATCCCGAGGAGCTGGGAAGGGACTGGAGAATCCCTGAGGAGCTGGGGAATCCCTGGGGAATGAGGAATCCATGAGGGAGCTGGAGGAATTTTTGGATCCCAAAGTGGGGAATAGATCAGGTGGATGGATCCCAAAGGGGGCTGGATCTTGATGGATGTGTCCCAAAGTGGGGATGGATGGATCCCAAAGGAGGGATGGATCCTAATGGATGGATCCCAAAGTGGGGATGGATGGATCCTAATGGATGGATCCCAATGGTTGTGTCCCAAAGGGGGGATGGATCCCAAAGGATGTGTCCCAAAGGGGGGATGTGCAGCCCCTTGGGGTCACCCTGCTGTCCCCAGGGCTGGTGGCACCCACCCCCCGAGCTGGGGACAGCCGGGCGCTCCCGCGGGTGGGTGGGAGTTCCCCCGAGATCCACCCGGGTGGGTGGGAATGGGGCTCCTCAGCGCCTTCTCCTTATGGAAAATCGCTGGATCCGGGCTGGGTGCTGCCCGGGGGGGTCCGGGGCTCGGCCCCGCCGCTCCCGCAGGGTGGGAGGGATCCCGGGTGGGACCGGGAGGGATCCAGGTGGGCCGGGAGGGATCCAGGTAGGACCGGGAGGGATCCAGGGGGCCGGGAGGGATCCAGGTGGGACCGGGAGGGATCCAGGTAGGACCGGGAGGGATCCAGGGGGCCGGGAGGGATCCAGGGAGGACCGGGAGGGATCCAGGTGGGACCGGGAGAGATCCAGGGAGGACCGGGAGGGATCCAGGTAGGACCGGGAGGGATCCAGGGGGCCGGGAGGGATCCAGCGGGGCCGGGAGGGATCCAGCGGGGCCGGGAGGGATCCAGGTAGGACCGGGAGAGATCCAGGGGGCCGGGAGGGATCCAGGTAGGACCGGGAGGGATCCAGCGGGGCCGGGAGGGATCCAGGTAGGACCGGGAGGGATCCAGGGGGCCGGGAGGGATCCAGGTAGGACCGGGAGGGATCCAGCGGGGCCGGGAGGGATCCAGGTAGGACCGGGAGGGATCCAGGTAGGACCGGGAGGGATCCAGGGGGCCGGGAGGGATCCAGCGGGGCCGGGAGGGATCCAGGGGGCCGGGAGGGATCCAGCGGGCGGGAGGGATCCAGGGGGCCGGGAGGGATCCAGCGGGGCCGGGAATGCGCAGGGAGGCCCCGGGGGCGGCCGCAATTAGCGGTGATTAGCACGGCGGGGTCAGGGCGCGGGCACGGCCCCGAGGGCTTCGGGAGAGCTGGAAATCCCGGGAGAGGGGCGGGAGAGGGAGGGATGGAGAGAGGGGAAAGGGAGACGGGAGAGAAGGGAAAGGGAGGGATGGAGAGAGGGGAAAGGGAGACGGGAGAGAAGGGAAAGGGAGGGATGGAGAGGAATGGAGTGAGGGGAAAGGGAGAGGGGAGAGAAGGAAAAGGGAGGGATGGAGCGGGAGAGGAGAAAGGGATGGAGCGGGATAAGAAGGGAGGGATGGAATGAGGGGAGGAGAGAAGGGAGTGAGGGGAAAAGGAGGGATGGAGAGGAATGGAGTGAGGGGAAAGGGAGAGGGGAGCGAAGGAAAAGGGAGGGAAGGAGCGGGAGAGGAGAGAGGGATGGAGCGGGATAAGAAGGGAGGGATGGAGTGAGGGGAGGAGAGAAGGGAGCGTGGGAAAAGGGAGGGGATGGAGCGGGGGAAAAGGGAGAGATGGAGCTGGAGTAGGCGGGGATGAAGCGGGAGATAAGGGAGAGATGGAGTGAGAGGAAAGGGAGAGATGGAGGGAGGGGATGGAGTGAGGGGAAAGGGAGGGATGGAGTTGGAGTAGGCAGGGATGGAGCTGGAGAAAGGAGGGCTGGAGCGGGATAAGGAAGGGAGGGATGCAGCGAGGGAAAAGACAGGGATGGAGCGGGGTAAGGAAGGGAGGGATGCAGCGAGGGAAAAGACAGGGATGGAGCGGGGTAAGGAAGGGAGGGATGCAGCGAGGGAAAAGACAGGGATGGAGCGGGGTAAGGAAGGGAGGAGGGATGGAGCGGAAGACGAGTGAGGGCTGAAGCAGGAAAAAAGACAGGGATGGAGCGGGACAAAAGGGAGGGATGGTAGGGATGGTGGGAATGGTGGCATCTGCCCCGAATTCCCGCAATTCCAGCGGGGATGGGAGCGGGAGGTGCCACCTCCTGTGCTGGGCATGGCACAGGGAGGAGGAATCAGGAAAGCATTTTTGCCACTTCCAAAGGATTTCAGAGATTTTTGTGCCAAGCGATGGAGCCCAAGGAGGCGAGGTGGGGCGCCAGGATGGATTTTTTGGGAAGCTCGAGGGCTGGCCTTGCTCCCTGTGAAGCTCCCAGCTGGGTTTTTGTGGTGTCCCAGCCAGGTGCGAGCTGCTGGCAGCGCAGGAACCTCGGGATGTGTGGGAGCCGTCAGCTTCCATGGGCGTTTGCATTCCCTAAATCCCCGGGCTCCCCTGGGATGCGGCTGCAGGGCTGCCTGAGCCCAAATCCCAAATAATCCCATAAACGGCTGGGGATTAGGGGAGCCTCGGCAGTCCCCCAGTCCATCCCAAAGTGTCCTCGTGGCGGAATGAAAGCCTGGAATTCCCTCCAGGCGGAATTCCTGACGGACACGGGACAGGAGCCAGCTGGGACAGAGCCAGCCCCCAAAAAACTCGAATTTATCCCCTGATAACACGAGGGCAAAAAAATCCCACGACCTTGCGTGGGTTCCACGAGGAGCAGGTAACTCAGGGGTGCTGCTGGTGTCTTAATTCCAGTTTTTTGCTGCCGTAAATTCATTTAAAAAGCAATTTCCACGAGTGACTCGGGCACTAACCCAGCTCCTTTTTTTTTCTGTGTTTTTTTTTCTTCCAGAGGGTCACCAGACAGAGATGGCATCGTGAGTATTGCCCAGAGTCACCTCCCCTCCCACCACCACCGGCATTTGTGGATGGTTTTGGGGTTAATATAGAAAATAAACGTTAAAAAGAATTCCGAATTCCCATAAAAACCTCGGCAGAGGGAGCAGGTGTCCTGCCAAAGCTCAGCTCCTCATCCTCATTTCCACTCTTGCTTAATTGGCTTGGGCCAGATTTGCTGCCTGAGAATTGCCAGAGCAGCTGTTTCCAACCTTTATTTTTATTTTCTGTATTAACCTGAAAACAAGTTTGTTGAGTTTTTTGGTTTTTTTTTTGTTTTTTGTTTTTTGTTTTTTTTTTTTTTGTGGGTTTTTTTTTTTTTTTTTTTTTTTTTTTTTTTTCCTTTTGTTTCTTTTTAATTTTAATTACAGCTGCTTTTATTCCTGGTGTTAGCCTGAAATGTCCCTGCTAGAGCTGGGTAGGAGATGGGCTCTGCTTCCTTTAGTGGTATCAAAAATAAGGCTGGGTTCAGACTGGGCTTCATTTCTTCAGCCAAGATTTTAGAATTCCTCACTTCTAAAATCTCCAGATTTTAGAATTGCACCTCAAAATAAAGGTGAGCCCCTGGTGAGGCTCAGCAGGGAGAGCAGTGCTGGGCTATCTTTTAAAAAGATAAAAAACTTGGGAGCCAAATGAATTTTTACTTTTTTGGAGCTGCTCCTTGCAAGAAATTATTTTGGTTTTTCTCCCCAATCTGACCCCAAATCCTCGGCTTTGGGCCCTCCCTGTGTTTTTGAGCTGCTTGTTAGGAAATAGAGATTAAAGTAAAGGTAGGGCTCTATTCAGCAGTGCTAAAGGAATAAAGAACAGGGTCAGGCTGGAAAATTAATAAAGAACAGGTTTAGGTTGGATAAATCAATAGCAGGTTTAGGCTGGATAAATTAATAACCGGTTTAGGTTGGGTAAATTAATAAAGAACAGGTTTAGGCTGGATAAATCAATCAATAACAGGTTTAGGCTGGGTTAATCAATGGATAACAGGTTTTGGCTGGGTTAATCAATGGATATCAGGTTTAGGCTGGGTTAATCAATGGATATCAGGTTTAGATTGGATAAATCAATCAATGGATATCAGGTTTAGATTGGATAAATCAATCAATGGATAGCAGGTTTAGATTGGATAAATCAATCAATGGATATCAGGTTTAGGCTGGATAAATCAATGGATAGCAGGTTTTGGCTGGGTTAATCAATGGATATCAGGTTTAGGCTGGGTTAATCAATGGATATCAGGGTTAATCAATGGATAGCAGGTTTAGATTGGATAAGTCAATGGATATCAGGTTTAGATTGGCTAAATCAATGGATATCAGGTTTAGGCTGGATAAATCAATGGATAATATCAGGTTTAGGCTGGATAAATCAATGGATAATATCAGGTTTAGGCTGGATAAATCAATGGATAATATCAGGTTTAGTGGATAAATCAATGGATATCAGGTTTAGGCTGGATAAATCAATGGATATCAGGTTTAGGCTGGGTTAATCAATGGATATCAGGTTTTGGCTGGTTAATCAATGGATATCAGGTTTAGGCTGGTTAATCAATCGATATCAGGTTTAGATTGGATAAATCAATCAATGGATATCAGGTTTAGGCTGGATAAATCAATGGATAGCAGGTTTTGGCTGGGTTAATCAATGGATATCAGGTTTAGGCTGGGTTAATCAATGGATATCAGGGTTAATCAATGGATAGCAGGTTTAGATTGGATAAATCAATCAATGGATATCAGGTTTAGATTGCTAAATCAATGGATATCAGGTTTAGGCTGGATAAATCAATGGATAATATCAGGTTTAGGCTGGATAAATCAATGGATAATATCAGGTTTAGGCTGGATAAATCAATGGATAATATCAGGTTTAGCTGGATAATCAATGGATAATATCAGGTTAGGCTGGATAAATCAATGGATATCAGGTTTAGATTGGGTTAATCAATCAATATCAGGTTTAGGCTGGGTTAATCAATCAATATCAGGGTTAATCAATCAATATCAGGTTTAAGCTGGTTTAATCAATCAATATCAGGTTTAGGCTGGGTTAATCAATTGATATCAGGGTTAATCATCAATATCAGGTTAAGCTGGTTTAATCAATCAATATCAGGTTTAGGCTGGTTAATCAATGGATATCAGGTTTTGGCTGGGTTAATCAATCGATATCAGGGTTAATCAATGGATAGCAGGTTTAGATTGGATAAATCAATGGATATCTGGGTTAATCAATCGATATCAGGTTTAGGGCAGCTCTCAGGAGGAATCCCCCACCCCAAGGGTGCTCAGGGGTTTGCAGTCCCCATCCCTGCAGGAATTCCCTGCCTGTGGCTCTGGGGATGAGGTGAGGACAGAGCCCAGCTTGGCTTGGATGATCCTGGGGTTTTTTCCCAGCTTTAACTCCATGAAAATCCCGGGAATATCCCCAGGCAGCTTTCCCTCGCCAGGGGTGGCACCTCAGGTGTCCCCTGCAAGGATGCAGGAATGGAATTTTTAAGGAATAAACCAAAGCTGCTGAAGGTGATTTGGGCAGAGGGGTTGGAGAGGGAGACATTCAATATCATTTTTATCCTTCAGACCCTTTTTCCATGAAATTTTGGCACGGATTTCCACGAAATCCTGACTGCTGAATAGAGCCCACGGGGGAAAAAAATCCGCTTTTAATCCTGGTGGAGCCACAGCTGAGCTTCCCCTTCCTGACAAATCCGTGTTCCTAAAACTGAGTTTTAAAAGAAAAAACCCCAAAGCAGCATTCCAGGAGCAGATGTTTTAACCCTTTCCCTGCTGCCCCCGCTCCTGCAGCAGCCCAGCCCTCATCCCAGGGACCCAACTTCCAATAGCAAACCCGAGGGCACGCGGGAAGGAGGAAATAA
Source organism: Sitta carolinensis (assembly GCA_032173965.1). Classification (NCBI taxonomy): domain Eukaryota; kingdom Metazoa; phylum Chordata; class Aves; order Passeriformes; family Sittidae; genus Sitta; species Sitta carolinensis. Next base: position 29,973,771 of record CM063289.1, read on the forward strand.
AAACGGGGTAAGGAAAACTGGGAAAAAAACTGGGAAAAAAACTGGGAGATGGAAATCAGGGAGCTGGGAAACTGGGAAAAAAATCAGGGAGGTGGGAAACTGGAAAAAACAGGGAGGTGGAAAATCGTGAGCTGGGAAACTGTGAGCTAGGGAGCTGGAAAAAACCAAGGAGCTGGAAAACTGGAAAAAACAGGGAGCTAGAAAACTGGGGAAAAAAAAAAAAACAAAACAGGGAGCTGGAAAACTGGGGAAAAAAAAAAAAACAGAACAAAACAGGGAGCTGGAAAACTGGGAAAAAAAAAACAAAACAAAACAGGGAGCTGGAAAACTGGTGAAAAAAAAATCAGGGAGCTGGAAAACTGGGGAAAAATAAAAAAATAAAAAAAAACAAAACAGGGAGCTGGAAAACTGGAAAAAGCCTGTGAGCTGGAAAATTGTGAGCTGGGAAACTGGAAAAATTGTGAGCTGGAAAACAGGGAGCTGGAAAACTGGAAAAAAAACCAGTAAGCTGGAAAGCTGGAAAAAAAACCAGGGAGCTGGAAAAACTGTGAGCTGGAAAACTGGAAAAAAAACAGGGATCTGGAAAACCAGGGAGTTGGAAAACTGGAAAAAAACCCAGGGAGCTGGAAAACTGGAAAAAAACAGGGAGCTGGAAAACTGGGAAAGAAACCAAAACAGGGATCTGGAAAAACAGGGAGCTGGAAAACTGGAAAAAATCAAGGAGCTGGAAAACTGTGAGCTGGAAAACTGGAAAAAACAGGGAGGCATCCTTGGTTTGGGATCCAGAGTGCAGGAAAAACCCTTTAGGCTCAACCAGGTTGGTGGGAATGGGATTAAATCCAAACCAGGTGGGAAGGAAAAGCAGGAATTTTGTGGGCCAGCACCCAGGATTCCCAAAGAACAGAATCCCGAGGAGGTTTTCCCACAGCTGAACTTCCAGGGAAGCTGTTCCACCCTTGGGAATGGTGAGGGGGAGCCCTGGAGCAGGGAGTGGGAATATTCCCTCTGGAAGCTCAAGGGAGCTGGATTAGCCCCAAAATTTGAGCTAATTTTTAAAATTATTTTGAAAAAAAAAATTAATTAATATTTGGGATGCCCAAAATTACGGTGGCCACGGGATTTGGGGTGCCAGGAGAGGGTTCCAGAGGGGAGGGATGCCCGGAGCTCCTTCCCAATCCAGGGATTCCCTGGATGCCAAGCAGCAGTTCCTGTGTCCTGGGTTGGTGTTTCATGGCATGGACTCATCCCAAAAACTCATTCCCACTGCTCCAGCCCCAATTCCCACCGCCTGGCACGGGGGGATAACGGGGCCTGGATCCCTCCGGGGGTTGTGGTTTTTATGGGGAAGGGGTTTGTCTCCCAGGAAATATTTTCCCCCATGGGTTTCCCTGCTCAGTTGGCACCAGGAGCTTCCCAAGGGAACATCCCAGCACAGGAGAAACTTTTCCCTAAGGGATGTTGGATGTCCACCAGGAATATTCCTCTCTCTGGGTTTGGGGAATTCCCAAGATGGGGAATGCTGCTGGATTTTTGATGGGGTGGGATAACTCTTTGGGATGTGCTGTGAATATCCCGTGAACATCCCATGAATTTTCCTCTCTCTGGGGTTGTGGTATTCCCAAGATGGGGAATGCTGCTGGATTCCTGATGTGGGCGTGGGATAACTGCACGGGATGTGCTGTGAATATCCCGTGAAATCCCATGTGTATTCCATGAATATTCCTCTCTCTGGGGTTGTGGTATTCCCAAGATGGGGAATGCTGCTGGATTCCTGGTGTGGGCGTGGGATAACTGCACGGGATGTGCTGTGAATATCCCGTGAATATCCCATGTGTATTCCATGAATATTCCTCTCTCTGGGTTTGGGGAATTCCCAAGATGGGGAATGCTGCTGGATTCCTGCTGTGGGGGTGGGATAACTCCACGGGATGTGCTGTGAATATTCCATGAATTTTCCTCTCTCTGGGTTTGGGGAATTCCCAAGATGGGGAATGCTGCTGGATTCCTGCTGTGGGGGTGGGATAACTCCACGGGACGTGCTCCATCTGAACCATGGGATTTTCCTTTCCTTTCCAGAAGAAAACCAACGGAGCCCGAATGGATTTTATGCTGAGATCGACTGGGACAGATATGTGAGTGTCCCCTGCATCCCGTGGGCATCCCAGGCCCTTCCCATTCTCCTCTGGGGCCCTTTGGATGCAATCAGCTCTGTCCAGACTCCAATCCCACACCAGAATTCCCAGGAATGCTCTGGAGGGCTCTGTCCTGGCCCAGGGGATGTTGCAGTTTATCCGGAGAAGACGATAAAAATTATAAATTATGTTAAATTAGATAATGAAAAATGATAATTTTAAAGGATTAAAACCCTTCCCTCCTGCAAAGTTAATGGAATTTGAGGTGCCCTTTTCCAGGACACCACTGGAGCCAGGAGCTGCTCCAGCTTGCCAGGAATTAACATTCTGAATTTTTATGGATTTTTTATTTCTGTTTTTATTCCCTATCTAGAACTCCCCTGAGCTGGATGAGGAGGGATACAGCATCCGACCCGAGGAACCAGGAGATATCCTTTGGATTTGGATTTGGCTTTTGGGGTACAGGCAGGAGCTGGGGATCACAGGCAGCACACGGGCTCCGTTTAATTCATTAGTATTAATTAATTATCATTATTTTTGGTTTTCATTCGGAGCTGGCACTGCAGCTGAATTCCCGAGGCGTTTGGAGTTGAAATGAGGAGAGGGGGAACATCCCGTGGGATGCTCCATGAAAACTGAAATGGCCCTGATGGTCCTGGGAAAAAGGGGGATCAGGGAGGAATTTTGGGATCTCAGCAAGGAGGGGACAGCTGGGGAGGGTCAGGATCTGCTCCCAGCAGACAGGAGGAGAGGGAATCAGGGTCCAGGGCAGGTTTAGGATGGATATTGGGAAAATTTCCTCATGGAAAAGGCTGGGCAGGCGTTGGGACAGCTGCCCAGGGCAGGAGTGGAATCCTCGTTCCTGGGGGGTTTAAAATCCCTGTGGATGTGGAATCTGGGGACATGGGGCAGGTGTGGAATCCTCATTCCTGCAGGGATTTAAAATCCCTGTGGATGTGGAATTTGGGGCAGTGTGGAATCCTCATTCCTGGGAAGATTTAAAATCCCTGTGGATGTGGAATTAGGGGGCAGGTGTGGAATCCTCATTCCTGCAGGGATTTAAAATCCCTGTGGATGTGGAATTTGGGGGCAGGTGTGGAATCCTCATTCCTGGGGGGGTTAAAATCCCTGTGGATATGGAATTTGGGGACATGGGGCAGGTGTGGAATCCTGTTCCTGGGGGGATTTAAAATCCCTGTGGATGGGGAATTTGGGACACAGGGCACTGCTGGGTGCCCATCCTGCAGGGATTTAAAATCCCTGTGCATGTGGCATTAGGGGCAGGTATGGAATCCCCATTCCCGCAGGGATTTAAAATCCCTGTGGATGTGGCGTTAGGGGGCAGATGTGGAATCCCCTTTCCCGCAGGGATTTAAAATCCCTGTGCATGTGGAATGCAGGGACACAGGGCAGCGCTGTGGGATCTCCGGACCCGATTATCCCACAGGGCTTTTCCAACCTGAGCCACTCCCTGAAATCCCTGGGCTGGATTTCCCACTGAGAGCAGCACCAGAACCTCCTTCCCCTTTTTTTTTGGGATCAGCGCTTCGGCACCGCCCACCGCCGCATCCTTCGGAGGCGGCAAAATTCCTTAACTGTGCTGCACCCACCAAAGGAAAGCACTTCTACTCCTCCAGCGAGTCGGAGGAGGAGGAGGAGGCGCACAAGAAATTCAACATCAAGATCAAACCCCTGCAAGCCAAGGATGTGCTGCGCAGCGCCGCCACCGTGGACGAGCTCAAAGCCTCCGTGGGCAACATCGCCCTCTCCCCGTCCCCCGTGGTGAGTGCCTGCCCTCTCCCTGCTCCGCCCGGATCCGCAGGGATCGTCCCGAAATCGCCAGGAGCTCGGGCTCCATCCCCTCGGCGTCCTTGTTTTGGGGCATCCTTGTTTTGGGTTGTTCTTATTCCGGGGTCTGGTGAGCAGGCGGTGCTCAGATCGCTGCCAATTCAAAACCTCCTCAAAATTCCCTTTCCTGCTTGTCAGGATGTATTATTCCCTGATTTTTTTTTTCCCTCCCCTTCTTCTTCTCCTTGTTTTTCTAAGGGGGAATTTTTAACGAGGGGAGTTTTTAAGGATCTTGCCCTGATTCCCAAGCCAAGGGAAGAAAATGCATCCCGTCTGTGGGGTTTTGGAGGGGAAATGCCCTCAAAATTCCCTTTCCTGCTCATCAGGAGGTCAGGATGTATTATTCCCTGATTTTTTTCCCCCCTTCTTCAAAATTTGAAGGGGACATTTCAAACAAGGGGAGTTTTAAGGATCTTGCCCTGATTCCCAAGCCAAGGAAAGCATCTGTGGGATTTTAGAGGGGAATTTCCCTTTCCCACTCAAAGATGTCAGGATGTATTATTCCCTATTTTTTTTCCCCTTCTTCAAAATTCGAAGGGGGAATTTCAAACAAGGGGGGTTTTAATCATCATTCAGGGTCTTGCCCCAATTCCCAAGCCAAGGAAAACATCTGTGGGATTTTAGAGGGGAAATTCCTTCAAAATTCCCTTTCCTGCTCGTCAAAGAGGTCAGGATGTATTATTCCCTGATTTTTTCCCCCTTCTTCTCCTTTTTTCCCCTTCTTCTCCTTCATCCTTTATTGGATGCTTTGGGGAGCACAAAAAAAAAAAAAAGGGGGAAAAACAAAAACACAGCCTCAAAATGAACAATTTAATAATTATAGTAATAATGATAATATTAGGAAAACCAAATTCTTGTGGAATGTGGATTTTACCAGATATGGTTTTTTAGCTCCTTTTTTCCCTGTGGTGTTTTTCCTGCCCAGGTTGGGGGATTTGGGAAGGGGTGGGAATGGCCACTGCTGTGATCCCTGTGGGATGTGGTGAGGGAAAAGCCCCAGCCAGGCTGGGCAGGAGGATCCCAATCCCAAAGGGAGCTGCTCCAGATCCTGCCAAGCCCCAGGAGCTGCCTGCAGGAATCTGGCATCCACAGCAATTCCAGCTCGCCCTGCCCTGGTCCTGGGCTTGTCTTCTCCAGACCAGCCCCACATCCCTGCTGGCTGGGAGAGCAGAAATAATCCCATGGATTGGCCTGGGATGGAGAGCAGAAATCCCATTCCATGGGCAGGGAGGGAGAGCAGAAATCCCATTCCATGGGCAGGGAGGGAGAGCAGAAATCCCATTCCATGGGCAGGGAGGGAGAGCAGAAATCCCATTCCATGGGCAGGGAGGGAGAGCAGAAATCCCATTCCATGGGCAGGGAGGGAGAGGAGAAATCCCATTCCATGGGCAAGGAGAGAGAGCAGAAATCCCATTTCATGGGCTGGGAGGGAAAGGAGAAATCCCCTGGATTGGGCAGGGAGAGAGAGCAGAAATCCCCTGGATTGGCCTGGGATGGAGAGCAGAAATCCCATTCCATGGGCAGGGAGGGAGAGCAGAAATCCCATTCCATGGGAGCTCCCCATATTCCCAATTCCACCATCCCAGGCTGCTCCACCTGGCCTTGGACATTCCAGGGATCCAGGGGTGCCCTGTGCCAGATGCCACCATCATTCCCAGCCCCTGGACTGGGAGTTCTGGTGCCTTAACTGGGAATGAAGCAGGCTGGGAATGGCCAGCAGGGCTGGAATGATGAAGCAATGGAATTCTTTCCCTAAAATGGCTCAGACATAACTTTTACATTTCCAAATTCTCCCTCTCCCACCTGTCTCCCAGGTGCTGGGTGAAGCTGGATGATAAACCAATGGAATTCTTTCCCTAAAATGGCTCAGTTCCCCCAAAAAACCTTTTATATTCCCAAATTCTCCCTCTCCTGCCAGTCTCCCAGGTGCTGGGTGAAGCTGGATGATAAAACAATGGAATACTTCCCCTAAAACGGCTCGGACACAATTTTTACATTCCCAAATCCTCCCTCTCCCACGTGCTGGGTGAAGCTGGAGCGCTCCTGTCCCTCTGCTCCGTCTTTAACCTGACACAAATCTTTGTTTCCTCTTTATCAACCCCCCCTCACCTTCTCATTCTCTCCTTTTTTTTTTTTTTTTTTTTTTTTTTTTTTCTCTCTCTGCCTTCTTTTAGAGGAAAAGTCCGGTAAGAAACGTGATTTTTATCTCCTGGAATATTGGAGCCCGGGCTCTGTGTGCTCTTGTGCTGTCTCTAGAGCTGAAACGCCAAAAGCAAATAACAAATCCTGCCCTTCCAGGATGGAGTTTAATTTCCTTTATGGCTGCCTTAGAGCATTTTCAAATAGAATGTGTAAAAATAGAGCTGGGCTTAGCTCTGGGCGTGCTTTAGGGTGAAATTTGAGCCCAAGAGTTTTCACAGGGTGTGTCTAGGCTCGGTTTTACCCAAAAGCAGGAGCGGGGAGGAAACCCACCCGTGATGCTGTTGGGGTTTCTCCAGGAGAACTCAGCTCCCAGGGGAGAATCCCCCCAATCCCAGGACTGGCTTAGAGCATTTTCAAATAAAAGTATAAAAATAGAGCTGGGCTTAGCTCTGGGTGTGCTTTAGGGGTGGAGTTTGGGTCCCAGAGCTTGCTCGGGGGTCGTTTAGGTGCCGTGGGGTTTCTCCAGAACTCAGCTCCCAGGGGAGAATCCCCCCACTTCCCCAGGACTGGCTTAGGGCATTTTCAAATAAAAGTATAAAAATAGAGCTGGGCTTAGCTCTGGGCGTGCTTTAGGGTGAAATTTGAGCCCAAGAGTTTTCACAGGGTGTGTCTAGGCTCGGTTTTACCCAAAAGCAGGAGCGGGGAGGAAACCCACCCGTGATGCTGTTGGGGTTTCTCCAGTACTCAGCTCCCAGGGGAGAATCCCCCCAATTCCCAGGACTGGCTTAGAGCATTTTCAAATAAAAGTATAAAAAACAGAGCTGGGCTTAGCTCTGGGCGTGCTTTAGGGGTGGAGTTTAGGTCCCAGAGCTTGCTCGGGATTTGTTTAGGCTCGGTTTTACCCCAAAGCAGGAGCGGGCAGGAAACCCGCCCGTGATGCTGTTGGGGTTTCTCCAGGAGAACTCAGCTCCTGGGGGGGAAATCCCAATTCCCCAGGACTGGGGGGGTCTCGGGGGTGCCCCCCGAGGTGTGGTGGCTGTTGGGGACCGTGGGGTGCTGATGTGTCACTCTCTGACCAGGTGTCTCTTCTCTCCCCTCTCGCTGACCGCAGCGGCGCAGCCCGGTAAGGACGCGCTCCCCACCCGGGCGGGGCTGGGCTGGGGTCCCGGGGGGGGGCACAGCTGGCAGGGGGGTCCCGGGGGGGCACAGCTGGCAGGGGGGTCTCACACCCCCGGGAAGGGTGGGCACAGCTGGCAGGGGGGTTCTCGGGGGGCACAGCTGGCAGGGGGGTCCCGGGGGGGCACAGTTGGCAGGGGGGTCTCACACCCCCGGGAAGGGTGGGCACAGCTGGCAGGGGGGTTCTCGGGGGGGCACAGCTGGCAGGGGGGTCCCGGGGGGGCACAGCTGCCAGAGGGGTCGCACACCCCCAGGGTCACCCCAGGAATAGTGGGCACAGCTGGCAGAGGGGGTCACACATCTGGGGATGGTGGGCACAGCTGGCAGAGGGGGATCCCAGGGGTGGGCACAGCTGGCAGGGGGGTCACACAACCCTGGAATGGTGGGCACAGCTGGCAGAGGGGTCTCACACCCCGGGAAAGGTGGGCACAGCTGGCAGAGGGGTCTCACACCCCGGGAAAGGTGGGCACAGCTGGCAGGGGGGGTCACACACCCCTGGGAAAGGTGGGCACAGCTGGCAGGGGGGTTCTGGGGTGGGCATAGCTGGCAGGGGGGTCACACAACCCTGGAAAGGTGGGCACAGCTGGCAGAGGGGTCTCACACCCCGGGAAAGGTGGGCACAGCTGGCAGGGGGTCACACACCCCTGGAATGGTGGGCACAGCTGGCAGGGGGTCCCTGGGGTGGGCACAGCTGGCAGGGGGGTCTCACACCCCCAGGGGTCACCCGGCTGTGGTGGCACCTCGAGAGCAGTGATGGGAACCCCTGGAGATCCCACTCTGGATTCGGGATGGCCCCGCTCCCGTGCCTGGCAGGGTTTGGGGTTTGTCATGGGCACAGCTGCCCATGGCACACTAGGTTTAATTCCCAGAGGGATTTAAAAATCCAATTCCCAGAGGGATGTAAAAATCCCGTTTTCTTCCATCGGGGTGTAAAAATCCCATTCCCAGAGGAATTTAAAATCCCGTTCCCAGAGGGATTTGAAGTCCTGTTTTTGTTTTTTTTTTTTCCCAGAGTGATGTAAAAATCCCGTTCCCGGGGGGAATTAAAATCCCGTTTTCAGGGAGATTTTAAAATCCCATTTTTTTCCCAGAGGAACTTAAAAATCCCGTTCCCAGAGGGGTTTAAAAATCCCATTCCCAGAGAGATTTAAAATCCTTGTGGATGTGGCACTGGAGCTGCCAGTGATGGCTTCGTGTGGCTCAGGACTTTTCTGTGGGATTTTCTGTGGGATTTTCTGTGGGATTTTTCTGCTCCCTGGGATTTTCCGTGGGGTTTTCTGCTCCCTGGGGTTCAGCCACCTGCAGGAAATGTCCCCCAGACCTCTCCTGCCACCTCTGCGGGGTCACTTTGCTCCTGGGGTGACAATGCCATGGCCCCCCGTCCCCTTGCCCCCTAACTCATCCCTGTGTTTCTCCTTCCAGGGGACGATTAAAAGGAATTTATCCAGTGAGTATCTCCAGCAGCCTGGGAAAACCTCCCCGCGCGGTAACGCTGGAGGGTTTTTGGAGGGTGGGGTGGGAGAAAAAGGAGTTAAATCGGGTTCAAAGTGGTCCTGGCAGGGCCAGGGGCTCCCAAAAGTTTTTCTTGGAGAAAAAAATAATTCTGTAGCAGTGCAGTTGCCTGGTTTAGTGCTGTGCAGAAATAAATCGGAATTAAAATCAGATTTTTCCTGCTGGGATCTGCCCAGGAAACGGGGGGTTGGACAAGGTGGGGTTTGGGGGTGCTCAGGGTGGGACAGGCGGGATTTGGGGTCTGGGGGTGCTCAGGGTGGCACAGCCGGGGTCTGGGGGTCTCAGGGTTTGGACAGCGGATTGGGGTCTGGGGGTGCTCAGGGTGCACAGCGGGGTTGGGGTTCTCGGGGTTTGACAGGCGGGATTTGGGGTTGGGGGTGCTCAGGGTGGCACAGCCGGGGTCTGGGGGTTCTCAGGGTTTGACAGGCGGACTTGGGTCTGGGGGTGGTCAGGGGCCAGCCGGGTCTGGGGGTTCTCAGGTGCACAGGCGGGATTTGGGGTCTGGGGTGCTCAGGGTGGGATAGCCGGGGTTGGGGATGCTCAGGGGACAGCCGGGGTCTGGGTGCTCAGGGGGGACAGGCCGGATTTGGGGTCTGGGGTGCTCAGGGTGGGCACAGCCGAGGGTCTGGGGGTTCTCAGGGTGGGACAGGCGGGATTGGGGTTGGGGTGTCGGGTGGATGCCGGGGTTTGGGGGTGCTAGGTGGCACAGGGCGGGGTTCTGGGTGCTCAGGGGGGAGTGCCCTCCGACCCTCTGTCTGCGGTGAGGAGATCACGCGGCCGGCGCTCACGCCCAGCCAGAACCGGCAGTCAGTGCGGGATCGGCGTGGCGGATGGGGTGGCGGATCCCGCCCAACTGGGGGGAGGATCCCCCAAAACCCTGGTTTGGAGGTCCCCCCAAAAACCCAGTTTGGGGTTTGGAGCGTTCCCCCCAAAACCCCAGTTTGGGGTTTGGAGTGTTCCCCCCAAAACCCCAGTTTGGGGTTTGGAGCGTGTCCCCCCAAAACCCCAGTTTGGGGTTTGGAGTGTCCCCCCAAAACCCCAGTTTGGGGTTTGGAGTGTCCCCCCAAAACCCCAGTTTGGGGTTTGGAAATTTTCCCCAAAATCCGAGCTTGGATTTGGAGTTTTTCCCCAAACCCCAATTCTGGGTTTGGAACAATCCTCCAAAATCCAGTTTGGGGTTTGGAGCATTCCCCCCAAAATTAGTTCTGGGTTTGGAACATCCCCCAAAACAAATTAATTCTGGGTTTGGACCGTTCCCCAAACCCCAGTTTTGGGTTTGGAACATCCCACACAAAAAAAACAATTTTGGGTTTGGAAATTTTCCCCAAACTCCAGTTTGGAGTTTGGAGCATTTACCCAAACCCCAGTTCGGACTTTGGAACATTCCCCCAAACCCAAATTTTGGGTTAGTAACGTTCCTCCAAAACCCCAGGTTGGGTTTGGAGCGTTCCCCAAACCCCAGGTTTTGCGTTCCCAAACCCAGGTTGGGTTTGGAGCGTTCCCCCAAAACCCCAGGTTGGGTTGTTATTGTAGGGCTAAGTGGGAGTTCCCCCAAACCCCAGGTTGGGTTTGGAGCGTTCCCCCAAACCCCAGTTCTGGGTTTGGAGCGTTCCCCCAAACCCCAGTTCTGGGTTTGGAGCGTTCCCCCAAACCCCAATTCTACATTTGGAGCGTTCCCCCAAACCCCAGTTCTGGGTTTGGAGCGTTCCCCTTTGCTTGATGGGAAGTGTGAGGGGTCAGAGGGGACCTTGGGAAGGAGCTGTTCCTGGCAGGGGAGCAATGGGATTCCCAGAGCAGCTGGGGCTGCCCCTGGATCCCTGGAATTCTCCTGGCCTTTGGGGTTTGGAGCACCCTGGCACAGCGGCAGTGTCCCTGGGGTTTGGGGCCTTTCCAACCCAAACCATTCCGGGATTTTGGCCAGGCTGAGGGGCTGGTGGTGTTTGGGATCTCAGTGTCCATCCCTGTTCCAAAAATCCCCTCCTCCCCAAAAACTCCAAGGACATTCCCTGCTGGAAGCTTCCTTGAGCCCAGGCCCTACAAAGCTGAGCTTTGATTGATTTAGGCCAGGAATAAATGGAATAAATCCAAATCCCACTGAGAACTCACCCTGTGCAGCTCCAGGGCTTGACTCGAGATGTGTTGGATCCCAAGATCCCAAATATTTATTTTTTAAAATCCTTTTCCAGAAATTCTCCCCAATCCTAAAGCGACTTCCATGGTGCCACCGCTCTCCTTTCCCTTTTTTTTTTTTTTTTTTTATTTTTTTCCTGGAATTCCGTGCTTGGCCAAGCTCCTCGTTGGTCTGGGATAAAAGAAATCCTTGGGATTGTTTGTGTTTGCCCCAAGGAGGGGGTGGTACCCCCAAACGTGCCCCTCACAGCTGCTCTCACCCCACAGCAAGAGGGTCGGGGAGGACCCGGCGGCGCTGGCCCCGCTCTTCGGGCCCCCCCTGGAGTCAGCCTTCGAGGAGCAGAAGCTGGATGGTGGGTTTGGGGTCGGGATGCGGGGGTTTGGGGTCGGGCTGGGGGGGTTTGGGGTCAGGGTGAAGGAGTTTGGGGTCGGGATGCGGGGGTTTGGGGTCGGGCTGGGGGGTTTGGGGTCAGGGTGAAGGAGTTTGGGGTCGGGATGCGGGGTTTGGGGTCGGGGTGAAGGAGTTTGGGGTCGGGGTGATGGAGTTTGGGGTCGGGATGCGGGGGTTTGGGGTCGGGCTGGAGGGGTTTGGGGTCGGGCTGGAGGGGTTTGGGGTCAGGGTGAGGGAGTTTGGGGTCGGGGGGGATTTGGGTGGGGGAGGAGTTTGGGGTCGGGTGATGGTGGGTTGGGGTCGGGCTGGGGGTTTGGGGTCGGGGTGAGGGAGTTTGGGGGTTTGCGGGTGAGGGGTTTGGGTGGTGGGGGGGTTTGGGTCGGGGTGGGGTTTGGGTGGGGGGGGGTTTGGGTCGGTCTGGGTTGGAGGGGGGTTTTGGGGTCGGGCTGGGGGGTTTTGGGGTCAGGGTGAGGGGTGGGTTTGGGGTGGGGTTGGGGGGGTTTGGGGTCGGGCTGGGGGTTTGGGGTCGGGCTGGGGGGTTTTGGTGTGGGTTAGGGGAGTTTGGGGGTCGGGTGGGGGGTTTGGGGTCAGGGTGAGGAGTTTGGGGAGTTTGGGGTGGGGTGGGGGGTTTGGGTCAGGTGGGGGGTTTGGGGCTGGGCGGGGGGTTTGGGTCGGCTGGGGGGGTTTGGGGTCGGGGTGAGGAGTTTGGGTCAGGGTAGGGGAGTTTGGGGTCAGGGTAGTGAAGTTTGGGGAGGTTTGGGGTCGGGCTGGGGGGGTTTGGGGAGTTTGGGGCTGGGCTGGGGCAATTTGGGACGGGTGGGGAGTTTGGGACCAGGGGAATTTGGGGACCTGGTGAGTGAGTTGGGTGACAGGATGAGTTTGGGGTCGGGAGGAGGGACTTTGAGGCCGTGGTTCTTTGGGACGGGGTGACTTTGGGGTCCTGGTTCTTTGGGACAGGATGACTTTAGGGTCTGGTTCTTTGGGGCTGGGTGATTTTGGGTCCTGGTTCTTTGGGACAGGGTGATTTTGGGTCCTGGTTCTTTGGGGCTGGGTGATTTTGGGTCCTGGTTCTTTGGGGCTGGGTGCCTTTGGGTCCTGGTTCTTTGGGGCTGGGTGATTTTGGGGTCTGGTTCTTTGGGACAGGGTGATTTTGGGGTCTGGTTCTTTGGGGCTGGGTGCCTTTGGGTCCTGGTTCTTTGGGACAGGGTGATTTTGGGGTCTGGTTCTTTGGGACAGGGTGATTTTGGGGTCTGGTTCTTTGGGGCTGGGTGCCTTTGGGTCCTGGTTCTTTGGGGCTGGGTGATTTTGGGGTCTGGTTCTTTGGGACAGGGTGATTTTGGGTCCTGGTTCTTTGGGACAGGGTGATTTTGGGTCCTGGTTCTTTGGGGCTGGGTGATTTTGGGTCCTGGTTCTTTGGGACAGGGTGATTTTGGGGTCTGGTTCTTTGGGACAGGGTGCCTTTGGGTCCTGGTGTTATCTCCCAGCAGGGCAGGGCAGGCTCCCCAGCACTGGCAGGGGTGGATGTGGCACTTGGGGTCACTCAGGGCTGGGCTCTGGGACAATTCCCCCACGGATTCATTCCCAGGTCCCTGCTGGAGCAGGGAGAAGCTGGGGCAGGACCTCACCGGGGTTGATTCAGGCTGGGTGGAAACAGAGCTTGGAAACTTAATTGCTTAAGTCAATTATTTAATTATGAGGTCTAGGAGAGATCCTGACAGGGAACAGCTGGAGAATATCCCAACCCCAGATTTTCCCCTCAAAAAAAAACACCCATTCCTAGGAAACACCATCTCAAAAATGGCATTTTTTTACCCCTTCTTTAACGCTGTTTCCTTCCAAAACTGATTTTTTTTTTCCCAGCTTTCTCCAAACTTGCAGGACTTGTTTTCCCCAAAACCAACCCCATTCATGCCCATTCTTCCCAGGGATCTTCCTCCTCCTCCTCCTCCTCCAGGAGTGGCCACTGCCCTCGTTCTGTCCTGTCATTAACAACTCCAGTTAATTCTTTTAATCAAAGCAATGTTTGTAAGCAGTTCTCTGCACAAAAAACCTCCAAGAAATCTAAATTATCTATACAAATATCTTTTTTCCCCCTTTATTCCCCGGGAATACAACTCTCTTTCCATTTAACTACCCGATGGGGTTTTTATTTTTGAATATCCTAAAAATTCCAGATCATTTTTTTTTTTTTTTTGCCATCACTTCAACATTTTCCTTCCCATAATAAACCTCCAAATCCATCCCTGGCATTGTTTTGTTTGTCAAGCAGCATAAGTGTCAAACTAATTGCACATCCCACTTCAAAATCAGGCAGGATTTTAATTATCCACCCTCACAGACCCCCCTGTCCTTAATTAATGAGGTTTCTGTAATTGTCTGGGCCCTCTTTTCCCAGAGCCTCAGTGGCTCAGCCAGGGGTTTGGGGGATTGGAAAAAAATATTTGGGTTTTTCAAATTTTTAAATTTTTTTTCAGCTGCTCTGGACCAGCCTGAGATATGGGGGTCAGTCCAGCCCGTCAACACCAATGTAGAGTCCCCAAAACTTCCAAGACCTTTTCCAACTGGAAGTAAGTGACAGTAAAAATGTAGAAATATTTATATGTTAGCATATAAAATATATAATGTGGATAAAGCATAATATATAAAAAATATAATACGCTAAATATATAAGTTATATAAAATACATAACTTATAAAAATACATAACTTATAAAAATACATAACTTATAAAAATACATAACTTATAAAAATACATAACTTATAAAAATACATAACTTATAAAAATACATAACTCATTAAAAATATGGCATGAAGAAAAAAATATGGCATGAAAAAAACCATGAAAAATAACATACATAAAAACCATAAAAGAAATTTAAAAAACATCAAAAATGTAACATAAAAAATATATAACATAAAAATACGTAAAATAAAAAATATATAAAATATAAAAATATATTATATATTGTATATAATTACATATAACATTTATAATAATATCAATATAGATATAAATATATCCCAAAATCAGCTCCAAGATTGGCGTTTTCCTTCATCCAGGCTGTGCAATTCCCTGATATTTTCAATTAAAGGGGTTTTTTTCCTCCTTTTTTCGCCTTCCAGCACTGTGGGGTTGATGCGGGGTGGAAGCTGGGCTAGATCCCAACCCTGCCCTTTCAGGCCGCTCTTCCTTGGCTGGAAAAGTTGGGAGCACCGGTTTTTCCAGGATAACATCCGGAATTTCAGCACAGCCCCGAATTCCGGATTATTTTTTTTTTTTTTAGTGCAGCTTTCCTCTGCCCGGGGCAGCTGGGCTGTGGGGGGAACCATTTCCTTTACAGAAATGCCCCCGTAAAGCCTCGCCGCTTAATTAGCCGCTGTTAATTAACCCCCAGCACTCCCCATCCCGGCTTCAGAGCCCGGATGGAGCCTCCGAGAAGCCAGCTTTAATTGAAATGTTAATTTAAGGGTTCCAAACGGAAAAAAAATAAAGGGGGGAAAAATCCATAAACCCAACCAAAATGACTCCGTAGTGCCCGAGGGTAGGGCGGGATGGGATATAGGGAAGGATGGGCTGGAATTCCCAGAAAATTCCACTCCTGGATCCCTGGAGGAGTCCAAGATTGGGCTGGACGGGGCTTGCAGCCCATCCCTGCCTTATCCCCTTTGGGCAGCAATCCGCCGTGATATCCCACGGAATTCCCGGCGCTTCCCGCTGAATTTTGCCCTTGTCTGTGCTCCGTTTCAGCCCCTCCGCCGCTCCCCCCGAAGAACATCCCGGCCACGCCGCCGCGCACCGGCTCCCCGCTGCCCGCGGCTCTCGGTAACGGCTCGGGGACACCCCATCCTGGCTTTGGGGACACCGCGGGACGGGGACGGGCGGATCGGGAGGGGACAGAGCCCATCCTGGCTTTGGGGGCACCGCGGGACGGGGACGGGCGGATCGGGGAGGGACAGAGCCCATCCTGGCTTTGGGGGCACCGCGGGACGGGGACAGGCGGATCGGGGGGGGAACAGATCCAGTCCTGGCTTTGGGGGCACCGCGGGACGGGGACAGGTCCAATCCTGGCTTTGGGGACACCGCGGGATGGGGCCAGGCGGATCTGGGGGGGACAGATCCAGTCCTGGCTTTGGGGACACCGCGGGACGGGGACAGGCGGATCTGGGGGGGACAGAGCCCATCCTGGCTTTGGGGGCACCGCGGGATGGGGCCAGGTCCCATCCTGGCTTTAGGGGCACCGCGGGACGGGGACAGGCGGATCGGGGGGGGACAGGTCCCATCCTGGCTTTGGGGACACCGCGGGACGGGGACGGGCGGATTTGGGGGGACAGGGTCCATCCTGGCTTTGGGGGGCACCGCGGGATGGGGCCAGGTCCCATCCTGGCTTTGGGGACACCGCGGGACGGGGACGGGCGGATCTGGGGGGGACAGGGTCCATCCTGGCTTTGGGGGCACCGTGGGAAGGGTCCCATTCCTGGCTCTGGAAGGGACAGGTCCCATTCCTGGCTTTGGGGGCACCGCGGGACGGGTCCCAGCCTGGCTCTGGAGGGGACAGGTCCCATCCCCGGCTCTGGAGGGGACAGGTCCCATCCCTAGATTTGGGAGGGACAGGTCCCATTCCCGGCTTTGGGAAGGACAGGTCCCATTCCCGGCTTTGGGAAGGACAGGTCCCATTCCCGGCTTTAGGAAGGACAGGTCCCATCCTGGCTCTGGAGGGGACAGGTCCCCGTGGCTGCATTTTGGGCATGGATTTGTTCCCCATGCATCCCCTTCTCTTGGAATTCCGAGAATTCCAGGCTGGGTTGGGCTGGGAGGGACTTCTGTCCTCTCCAGCCCCCTGTCCCGTGGGCAGGGACACCTCCCACTGCCCCAGGGTGCTGCCAGCCCCAGGGACTTGGTCCAGGGTGTCCAGCCCGGCCTTGGGCACTGCCAGGGATCCAGGGGCAGCCCCAGCTTTGTGGTGTTTCAGCACTCAAAGCACCACAAAGATATTTTTGGCTCCCAAGTTGATCTCACCCCGGTGAAATTCATGTTCTTTACACCATCCCTCCTTTGGATCAGTCACTCTGGGAGTGCAGTGCAGGTTTGGCTTTGATATCCTGCTGAAAACTGGGATATATTCCCAATTCCATGGTCCGTGCTGAGGAAACGCCGGGGTGTGCAGGGTCTGCCTGGGGCAGGGAGCTGCTCCTGCATTCCCCGCCCCAAAAATTCCTCCTGAAAGGTGGGAAAAGCTCCCCTGGTACAGCAGCAGGGAAGGGAGAGGGTGCTGGGAATGACGGACAACCCGAGGGCAGGGATGGGAAGGTGTTGGATGCAGGACATCAGGCACTTCCAGGCATATAATTCATGGTGCTGGCTGCTGGAAAAGCGGGATCTTCGAGGGAAGGCAGCGCCTTTGGAGAGGGCAGAGCCCTGGGGATGGAACTCCTTGGCTACTCAGCGCTCCCCTGCTGTGTCCATCACCACCTCATCCGTGCTCCCCTCTCCCGATTTTCCTGCTGGTGGCAGCAGCCGGGCTGGCAGGGTGTCCGTCCGTCCATCCATCCATTCCCAGCAGCAAATGCCGGATCATTTTTGGGCTGTGCCTTGTGTATTTGTGAAGCTGAGGTCTGTCTTTGTCTGGTTTAGCAAATTCCTCTTTTATCCCCCCCACCCAAATGTGGAACCGCGGATGGATCCCCAAAAGGGAGGAGCAGGGAGGGGGGTGATGCTGCCACGAGGATCCCAGGGGGCATTTACTGTTAGGATCTCCCTTCCCTGGGTGTGGAATGCTCGGCTGATGGATCCGTAGGGTTCTGCAGCCAGCTGGGAATGTTGGTGTGTGGTGGCTCAGAGAGCAGAGCCCTGGGATCCTGATTCGTGCCCTCCTGAGATCCTGCTCTGTGCCCTGGGATCCTGATCTATGTCTCAGGATCTTGATCTGTGCTTTAAAATCCCACTCTGTGCCCCGGGATCCTGATCTGTGCTCTAAAATCCTGCTCCGTGCCCTGGGATCCTGCTCTGTGCCCCAAAATCCTGCTCTGTGCTCTAAAATCCCGATCTGTGCCCTGAGATCCTGCTCTGTGCCCCAGGATCCTGCTCTGTGCCCGGGATCACGATCTGTGCTCTAAAATCCCCCACTGTGCCCTCCTGGGATCCCGATCTGTGCACTAAAATCCTGCTCTGTGCACTAGAATCCCACTCTGTACCCTCCTGAGATCCTGCTCTGTGTCCTGGGATTCAGATCTGTGCTCTAAAATCTTGATCTGTGCCCCAAGATCCCGATCTGTGCTCGAAAATCCTGCTCCGTGCCCTGAGATCCAGATCTGCACCCTAAAACCCCACTCTGTGCCCTAAAACCTCGCTCTGTGCCCTCCTGGGATCCCGATCTGTGCCCTGAGATCCTGATCTGTGCTCTAAAATCCCACTCTGTGCCCCGGGATCCCAATTCGTGCTCTAAAATCCCACTCTGTGCCCTCCTGAAATCCCGCTCATTGCCCTGGGATCCCGATCTGTGCTCGAAAATCCTGCTCTGTCCGATCTGTCCGCCCTGGGATCCTGCTCTGTGCCGAATCCGATCCGTGCCTCCTGGATCCTGCTCTGTGCTCGAAAATCCCGATCCGTGCCCTCCTGGGATCCTGCTCTGTGCTCGAAAATCCCGATCCGTGCCCTCCTGGAATCCCGCTCTGTGCTCGAAAATCCCGATCCGTGCCCTAAACCCCCGATCTCTTCCTGCTTGTGGCTGGAATACATTCCCTGTGGCTGGAATATTCTCATCGTGTGCATCCCGTGCTGCATGCCCAGACTCCAGCAGCGTCCAACCAGCATGTCTACATATATATATTTATACCCGAGTGTTTATAAAATATATATATAGGGAGAGAGTGGGGCGTGCCAGGGTGCTGAGTGCGCACCTTCTCTATCCGCTGCTCATTCAGAGCTGCTGCTGCTGCTAAGGACGTCATGTGGTTTAGAGGACAAAAAAAAAAAAAAAAGGCTGGGAATTTGGAGGAATATGGGATTCTCGGCTGAGAGCGCCGGCTCGTGGCGCACGCTCCTTCCTCCAGCCTTTGGATCCCGCGCCTGCCCGTGGTGGAAACGTTCTTGCCCATGAATTATATAAATATAAATAGGAGCAGGTGATTTTAGAGCCTCTCCCGTAGACGTAGAGCCCGTAGAGAGTAGCGCAGCCCTCGCTTAATGCTCGGTGTAAAATAAACCTCCTCTGACCGCAGGAGGGGACCAGGCAGCAGCAGAGCCCAAACGGGACAAACTCCCGTCCATCAATGACTTGGACAGCATTTTTGGCCCCGTGCCGTCCCCTCCATCTGCTGCTGCCACCGCAGAAGACAAGTGGGTCAATTTTTCCGACCAATCCCCGGAAAACGCTCCTCCGGAATTGTCGCCCCGGGAAAAAGCGCCCTCGCCTCCGGCGGCCGCGGGCAGCGCTCCGGCCGAGCATCCCCGCCCGCTGCCCTCGCCGCTGCAGCTGGAAGACGCTCCCAGGAAGCTCCCCGAGCTTAAGGATGAGTCCGTCGAGCCCGTCGCCTCTCCTAAAGATTTCGGGCCGGGCCAAAGAGCCACCCCGCCGCCCCCTCCGCCGCCCACCTACCGCGCGGTGGTGTCGTCCCCCGGACCGGGCGCCAGCACGGGAAGCACCAGCGGTACGTGCTGTGAGCTCGGGGCTGCTTCGGTGTGGCCCTGGTGACCCTCCCGCCTGGCTGTGCCCCCCACCCGGCCCGGCCGTGCTGCCCCCGTGGTCCCCGCGTCTCCCGTGGTCTGCCCCCCATCCCACTCCGGGGATGAGGGGTTTGCCCGGAGCGCCCTTCTCATCCCAAAATTGGGCGGGGGTTGTGGTTGTTGCTGCTGTTGTTGTTGTTGTTGTTGTGGTCTCCGTGGGGATGGAAATGTTTCGGGCAAATTGTCTGAGCGAGCCTCGGGTTCGGGTTTTTTTGGGTTTTTTTTGAGCACGTGCTGTCATCCCGTTAATTCCCAGGTGTTGAGTGGTGCTCGGTTCTTCCTGGCTCTGGGGGTGGGGAGATGTGTTCCAGGGTGAACCTGTCCCGCGGGAGATGCTGCTGGCTCTGCCTGCCTTCCACCTGTTTAATTATAAATGTCCATTAGTGCAAAGGAGCTGGGGGAGGCTCGGTTTGCTCCCACTCCTTGCTTGAGGCGCTGCAGCCCGAGCCTCTTCTCTCAGGGCCTGAGCTGGGGCTGCGCTCCCACCAGAGGTGATCTTGGAGGGAATCATCCCACAGAGCCTCGAGGAACCTGCACAGGTGCTGGGGTGGGGGTGCAGCCCCCCCAGCCCCGTGTCTGACCCCTCCTCACGGGAGCTTGGAGTTCGTGTCACCCCCAGGAGCGTCCCCTGAGCGTGGCTGCTGCTGCTGCAAGTGTGGCTTTGCTTCAGTGCTGGTGGCTTTTCTGTGCTGGCTCGGGGCGTGGGTGGGGGTCCCTGTGGGGGCTGCAGTTGTCCAGCTGGAGCTGGAACTTCTCCAGGAGCAGGAAACCCCCAGGATTCACCCTGCACTGCTCTCCAGCCCATCCCCAGCTGAGCAGGGGATGGAGAAGTGCCAGGGGCTCCCCACGTGTGGGGCTGGAGGGATGGAGAAAAGCCCCACCCAGCCTGTCCCAGAAGATCCACGTCCCTTTCTGCAGGAATTGCCTCCTGGACTGCTTTGTGAGCTGGGAAACCCAAGTGTGGGCACAGGCACAGAGCAATGCTGCAAATCCTCCAAAAGCTGCCTCAGATCCAGCAGCTATCCTGCTCCTCCCACCTTCCCAAGGCTCGTTTTTTAGGGTGCTGTGGAGCAGAGCCACCCCGGGCTCTCCTCCTGCCTTCAGATCCCGTGGGGCCACGGTGGAAGGGTTGGCTTGGAAGGGATCTCTGAGCTCATCTTGTTCCAACCCCCTTCCACCAGCCCACGTTGCTCCAAGCCCAGCATTCCAGCAGGTTCCTGATTCCGTGCTGGTTTCCAGGTGCTGTGAGTTTCTGGGGTAGGAAACATCCATTGCCTGGATGGAAGCCACCCCCTGGCCAGGCTTTGGCTACCTGGTGGCCACAGAACCCTCCCTGCAAGGCTCCATCCTGTGGCACTCAGTCCTGCAAGGTTCTTTTCCCTCAATAGTTCCTGTTTTGTCAGGCTTCTGGTGAGATAAGGAAGGAAAAATTCAAACTTTGAATTCCCAAATTTGGCTTTGAAATAAAAGTGGCTTGCATTTCTGGAGTTGTGCAAAGGAATGACTGGAATTTACTGCTTTTAAGCCAGGCCCTCTCTTGTCTGAGCCTGCTCTCCTTCACTTCTGCTTGTTTCTATAAATCCAGCTTTAATCTTTGCTTAATCTGAGCTATCATCCCAAAAAAAACCTGAGGAAATTATTCTCTTATAAGTGAGAAAATGATTAAATTATCATTTCCTCAGTCTGAGCTGAGCACAGAGCTGCTGAGCTCCCTTTGGTGACAAACACTGGGCCAGCTATCCTGGGAGTGAGGCCGGAGTTCCCTCCCATTCCTGCTGCCCTTCACATCCTGGTGCCACCTCTGCCACCTCCAGCTCCTGCTGGACTTTTCTGGAAGGAATTCCTGTGTGTGGAGCAAAGCAGGCTCCTGGATCTCCCGGGAAGCACCTGCTGGGATTTCCATTGGAGCACAGAACTCCCCCTTTGCACCAGGGCCCACGTGAGCCCTGAGCTCAGCACCCATCCCTTGGGAGATTCCTGGGAGCTGTGTCATGCTCCCAGCAAATCCCAGAACCTTCCTCTTCCTCCCTTTTCTGGGCCAAGATGAGGATCCTTAACTCCCAGTTGTGGAGCAGGGCTTCATCCATCATCCCATCCCTTCTGGGGGCTGAGCTGGGGCAGAGCCCAGCAGAGCCCAAGGGTAAAGCTGGGATTTATGATTTATGATTTATGATTTATTAAACCCTCCCTGGTGCCAGCCAAGGTGAGCCCAGCCTGGTCCCACAATGGGGGCTGAGCACGAGGGTCACACTGGGATCAGTTCTGCTCCAGCAGCACATTGGAGTTCATTGTGCAATTCCAGCTCCAGCCCATGGAGCTCCAGCCTCCTGGGTTTCCCTTCTCACTTCACCCTTGGGTTTGTTCTTGGGCCTGAAATTTGTATCAGTTGTCCTTGGTGCTGAGCTGGAGCAGGAATTGTTTTGTCTCCCTGCTGTGAACAGAGCTCAGTAACACTTAATATAAACCCTAAAACTACCCACTAAACCAGTGTAGTCTGGTTTCAGGCCTGAAGTTTCTGATTTTCTAAAGTTCTGGTTTTCTGGTATTTTAGTTTTCTGAAATTCTTTTCTCAAAAAAAAGAACATAAACACCAGAAGTGTTTTTGTTGCAATATCTGTTTTATACATTCCTTCTGAGAGGAAAGATCTTTCTTAGTGTCCCTCTGGTTTGACCAATGTGGGTGAAGAGATTTGTCTTTGTTTCATTGATCTGTAGAAAATGGTAAATAAGGGGAGATGATCTCTAGGAGACCTTTTACACAGCTTTACCAAAAATCACAAAAAGAATCCAGGGGTCATGTATTACCCCACAGCGACAAAACAGCGCAGAACCTAAAAAACACAAAAAATTAACCTTAAGGCATCACCTGCCCCTATTTTTTGGACAAAGCTTGCAAGGCTCCTCCGCTCAGGATTCCTTGGAGGGAACCGTGCACGGAGCAGCCCCCACCGGGAATCCCCTGAGGGAATCCCCTGAGCATCGGCCACCCTGGGCTGTCCCTGCTCGGCTGCTGCTCCCGGGGGGCTCGGGGGGGCTCAGAGCCCGCGGGGCACTCACGGCTCCCGTTCCCTTGCAGGTTCCTCGTCCCCGGCTCGCCCCGGCACGCCGCTGGCTACCTGCGGCACCCCGCCGCCGCCGCCGCCCCGACCCCCGTCCCGACCCAAGCTGCCCCCCGGCAAACCCCCCGTCAGCGATGTGGTACGTGGGGAGGGGGCTGGGGGTGAATTCCCGGTGGGAAGGGGCTGTGGCCGTCTCTGCTCTGCCGGGAGGGAGCGGTGAGCCCCGGCACGCGGCTTTAGGGGAGGGCACAACCTGGGATGCTCCAAGCCTGGAGCACGGCAAGGGAATGAGGTGGGGGTGTGCCCCGGGAAGGGTTTTTGGGGGCACAGCAGAGCAGCTCCAGCTCTGCCAGGAGAGGTGCCAGGCTCGGGGGGCACAGCTGAGCCACGTGTGCCAGCACCCCAGGCTGCCTCAGGTAAGGTTTTTGGGGGGTAGGGTTGAGGACAGGGGTATAAAATGACCCCCAAAGGGTCGCTGAGGGTCTGGGGAGCTGGCACCCGGTGGGCACTGCTCCTTGCCCGATGCCCAGCCCATTCCATCCATCCTGGAGCTCCTGGGAGCTTCACCACCCGCCCCACCGAGGGTGGGGATGATGTTTTCCCAGCTCCCAGCTGTTGTACAAAATCAACTCATTCCAATTTTTTTCCTCTGGGACAACAGCAGAGCAACCGGGAGGGTCGGGGTAAAATTTTATTTGTTTGCTGCAAAGGTTTCTGTGCGGATTTTCTTTAACTTTGTGTTGTTTTATGTTTCTCTCCAGTCCAGGCCTTTTAGCCCTCCCATCCACTCCTCCAGCCCTCCTCCGATAGCACCTTTAGCCCGTGCTGAAAGTACTTCTTCCATATCTTCCACCAATTCCCTGAGCGCAGCCACCACTCCCACCGTTGGTAAACACACGCAGCGCTGCTGCTCTCTCACTTTTCCTACGGCCTCGAATAATTCCTGAGGCCTTTTCATTCGCTAGATCATCCTTTGGGGTCGGAGGTCTCAGTTTGCATCGGGGTTTTAAATGCTAAGAGGGATTCGAGGAGGGTGATGGATCAGGAAAGGGGATGCCGAGAGGGAGGTTTTTTTCCAAATGTTGTGGGAAATGGGTGTTCGGTGAAAGTCGGGGGAATTATGATAGAAAATGTGGTTCTGGGCTGTAAATTGGGGCAAAATAAGCTTTTTTTTCTGCAGGGGATGCTTGTGCCTGGAGGGGAGCGGGGCTGGAAGCCAGACCTTGGGATCCAGGAGTATTAAATCTTTGGAATGTCTTAAATTCACCTTAAAGCAGTAACAGGGAAAGGGGTCTTGGAAAAGCCTCTTCCCAGCCACTTGGCACGTCCTCGGGCAGTACCAAAGGCTGCAGATTCCTCTCGGAGGAGCGCCCTGCCAAAAGCGGGGTTTGCCAAACCCCCGGGGCTGAGACGAGGAATGGGAATCAAGTCTGGCTGGCGGCTCCCAGCTCCAGGCGCTCCCCCTCCATCCCCTCTGTCCCTTCCTGCCCCTCCCGTCCCTCTCCTGTCCCTGCTGCCGGCTCTCCCCGCCCTCCTCCATCCCTGCCACCCCCTGGCCGCCAGCCCCTCGCTTCCCGCAGCTCCATCTCCTCCCAGGATCACCTCCCTCCTTCGTCTTTTCCCCCCAACCCTCCGGCAAACGCAGCCCGGCGGGGGTGCCCGTGCTCTCTGTCACTGCCGTGGCCGTGGCGAGCGCGGCCGGTGGCCCCGAGCCCGCCCGCGGGGGCTGGCAGGGGCCGGGCACGGCCCCGAGCCCCTCCCGTGGCTTTGCTGGAATCTCCGACTGCGTCTCCATCCTGTCCTCGCTTCACTCTCAGGTGTTGTTCCGGCTGTTGGTCACTGTCACAGCACCTTGCTGGGGAAAAAAAAAAAAAAAAAAAATTTAAGAATTGTCACCCTGAGCGTCCCCCGTGGCCACAAGCCACCGGCGGTGGCTTTGAGCGGTGCCTGAGGGCACGGTGACCACGGGGACGCGGTTTTAGGGGAGGGGACAGCCGGGCTGAGGCCAGGGACACTCCCAGGTGGCTGCTCCTGCAGCCCGAGCTCCCTCAGGCTCTCACTTTGGATTTTATTTTTTTTTCTCTCTCTCTCCTGTATTTTTGGGAAGGAAAGCTGCGGTTTGATGATTTAACGGCCTCCCTGTGCTGAGCAGAGGTTGCTGGGCTGGGGGGAGAAGCTGGGATCCTCCGTGGAGGTTTCCTCGGAGGAGAGGCAAAATCGGGGCTCTGGGGAACTCAGGGCAGGCAGGAGGAGCATCCCGGGTTTTGTAAGTGTGGCACTGCCAGCTCCATGTGTAGATTATGCCGAGTGGGAAGGGATCCGCAGGGATCATCGATCCAGCTCCTGCCCTGCACAGACAGCCCAACATTCCCACCCTGGGAACGGTGTCCAAAGGCTCCTGGAGCTCCTCTGGCCGTGCCCATTCCCTGCGGAGCACGGGCGGTGCCCAGCACCCTCAGGATGAGGAATCTTTTCTGCTGGCATCCAACCTAAACCTTGGGAAAAGCTGGATGAGGCTCAGGCAGGGTTTGGGATCCAAACTGGGAAAGCGTCTCCTTGTCCCCACCGAGGCGCGGGCGGGCCCTGGTGCGGGGTGAGCATCCGGGAAAACCCACAGCGCAGGAGGGAGAACTCCCCGTTCCTAAAAGCTGGGGTGGGAGGTGTGCAGGGCTGGGATCAGGGACCACTGCGGGTCCCCCAGGCTGGGACACCCCCAATCCAGCCGGGGCTGGAATCTGTGTCCACCGCATTCCCCGCGTCCCGCTGCCTGCGGCAAAGTCCGACGGAGTTTGCCCGGGAGCAGGGGAAGGGTTGTTCCATCTCCGTGTCCTCCGTGCTGTTCTGGTGTGCTTTCCTCGTTGGCTGCATGTCGGTCTGGACAATTCCCGGCAGAGCAAGGAGCTGTTTTGATTCCCGTGCCCCTTCCGTCATTTCTGTCTCTGCGTTGGTACAAGTGCGCTGCTTGGTTTCACTTGGGATCCGTGTTTTCATTCTTTTTGTGTTTTTTTTTTTTCTTCTTCTTCTTTTCTTTTCTTTCCTTTGCGTTTCTTCTGCTTGTGTTATCAGAGGATGATGCTTTTATTGACAAACTGCCCGCGTTTGAAAGGCGCAGTGAAACGCCGGCAGGTACTGTACTAGCGGGGAGTTTTCCAAGAAATCCGCCTTGGCGGCGGCACCCACCGCTCGCAGCACCTTGCATGACAGTTTCTCAGTGACTCAAAGGACTCGGAGGTGCAAGGTTGGCACCTCCCGAATTCCAAAAGGTTCATTTAGCAGCCCCTCCCCGCCCTCACATCCCGAGTTATTCCAGCGTGGTGGCAGCGCAGGGAGCCGGTGGCGGTGGCGAAGGGAAGACTCCAGCTAGGATCCGCTGCTCTCTGTGTGCGTGTGTCCGGTTCTCCGCCAAGTGTCGTGTCGTGAGCTGCGAGAGCCAACAGCCACGTGTCACTGTCCCTGCGTGTCACCGCGGGGGCGGCATCCCGCCGGGAATGCCGAGCCCCGCCGCGCTGAGGGAGCGCATGAGCCGACAGACCTCTCCTACCGCCCCCCCAAAAAAAACTAAAAAAAAACCCAAAAAACGAGCGAGAGCACCCCTGCAAAGCGCTCAGCCAGCGGGCACGACGACTCTTCCATCTGGGCTTCCATAGCTTTGCTTCCCGCTTTGCCTCCCGAGCCAGCGGCCGCGTGTCACGCCCCCGTCCCCGCACGTGTGACCGCCTCGCCCCCCTCCCCGTAGCGACATTAATGACCTGCTCTGTGACTCACACTGTGTCCTTCTCTCTCCCTCTCCTTAACCTTTCCCATCCCGCTTCAACTCCCGGCCATACAGAGAATGAACAGCCTTCCCTCGTTTGGTTTGACAGAGGAAAGTTTTATTTGACTTTCGAAGGTAAGTAGCGCAAAGCACAGCCGGTAACCGCTCGCTCCCCGCGCTCTCTCGCTCCCGGGGTTCCCTTCCAGGGCTCCATCCAATCCAGCTTTCCAGGTTCCATCCAGTTCAGCTTTTCGGGCTCCATCCAATCCGGCTTTTCGGGCTCCATCCAACCCAGCTTTCCGGGCTCCATCCGCTCCAGCTTCCCGTGCGGAATGCTATGGCTGCTTAGATGGCATCGCCAGTCCGGCCGCAATCGGTTTGATTTCATTTGTGCCATTTGTCCCGCGCTGATCTCTTTTTGACTCGTTGATTTCCTTTCGGAAAAAAAAAAAAAAAAAAAAAAAAATTAAAAAAAAATCCGTCCCAAACAAACCAAATTCCCATCCGGAATATTCCCAGACGGAGGTGAAAACCAGGGAGCGGAGCTGCTTGCACTGCCGAGGAACTCGACTCTCCCCGCTCGCTCCCCGGAGCGGGCTGGGTGTGGGAAATTTGATTAATTCCCACCCGAATTCGCTGCCTCCTCCCCGCTCCCATCCCGATTTTCGGCAGCAATGCTCCGGGAATGCCGGCACCCCCGAGCCGTGCCAGGTTGTGCTGCTGGGGGCTCGGCTGGAGGGTTTGGGGTCCCTCGTGGGCGAGGGGCGTTGGGGAGGATGCAGGGAGGGGAAACCCTCGGTTTGGGGCCGCCGGCGCCTTCTCCGAGCGGGGTCACAGCCGGCGAGCCCCGGGCTTTGGGGCAGCGCTGTCCCGGGAAGCCCGGAGGGAGCGGCAGGGGGTGGCACTGCGGCGGGGAGGGGTCCCCGGACCCCAAAATCGCACCCGGGGGCTGCTGCGGTGCCTGCAGGGGATGCCAGGCC
Source organism: Sitta carolinensis (assembly GCA_032173965.1). Lineage (NCBI taxonomy): Eukaryota > Metazoa > Chordata > Aves > Passeriformes > Sittidae > Sitta > Sitta carolinensis. The sequence goes on from CM063289.1 coordinate 30,000,617, forward strand.
GGGGAACGGTGCCGTGTGTGATTCCCCAGGGGTCGCTCCTGCCGAGGAGCGGCCCGGGGTGGCACTGCCTGGATAATTGAGTGGCTCAGGGTGGCACTGCCTGGATGAAGAGTGGCTCAGGGTGCCCAGGGTGACACAGCCTGGCTGGGGACTGGCTCAGGGTGGCACTGCATGGTTGTGGAGTGGCCCAGGGTGACCAAAGTGGCACTGTGTGGCTGATTGAGTGGCCCAAGGTGGTACTGTCTGGCTGGGGACTGGCCCGGGGTGGCACTGCATGGTTGTGGAGTGGCCCGGGGTGCCCAGGGTGGCACTGCCTGGCTGATTGAGTGGCCCGGGGTGGCACTGCCTGGCTGATTGAGTGGCTCAGGGTGGCACTGCCTGGCTGATTGAGTGGCCCGGGGTGGCACTGCCTGGCTGATTGAGTGGCCCAAGGTGGCACTGCCTGCCTGGGCACTGGCTCAGGGTGGCACTGCCTGGCTGATTGAGTGGCCCAAGGTGGCACTGCCTGGCTGATTGAGTGGCCCAAGGTGGCACTGCCTGGCTGGGGACTGGCTCAGGATGGCACTGCCTGGCTGATTGAGTGGCTCAGGGTGGCACTGCCTGGCTGATTGAGTGGCTCAGGATGGCACTGCCTGGCTGATTGAGTGGCTCAGGGTGGCACTGCCTGGCTGATTGAGTGGCCCAGGGTGGCACTGCCTGGCTGATTGAGTGGCCCAAGGTGGCACTGCCTGGCTGATTGAGTGGCCCAAGGTGGCACTGCCTGCCTGGGCACTGGCTCAGGGTGGCACTGCCTGGCTGATTGAGTGGCCCAAGGTGGCACTGCCTGGCTGATTGAGTGGCCCAAGGTGGCACTGCCTGGCTGATTGAGTGGCCCAAGGTGGCACTGCCTGGCTGGGGACTGGCTCAGGATGGCACTGCCTGGCTGATTGAGTGGCCCAGGGTGGCACTGCCTGGCTGATTGAGTGGCCCAGGGTGGCACTGCCTGGCTGATTGAGTGGCTCAGGGTGGCACTGCCTGGCTGATTGAGTGGCCCAGGGTGGCACTGCCTGGCTGATTGAGTGGCTCAGGGTGGCACTGCCTGGCTGATTGAGTGGCCCAGGGTGGCACTGCCTGGCTGATTGAGTGGCCCAGGGTGGCACTGCCTGGCTGATTGAGTGGCCCAGGGTGGCACTGCCTGCCTGGAGACTGGCTCAGGGAGCCCAAAGTGGCACTGCCTGGATGAGGAGTGGCCCAGGGTGGCACTGCCTGGCTGATTGAGTGGCCCAGGGTGGCACTGCCTGGATGAGGAGTGGCCCAGGGTGGCACTGCCTGGCTGGGGACTGGCTCAGGGTGGCACTGCCTGGCTGATTGAGTGGCCCAGGGTGGCACTGTGTGGCTGATTGAGTGGCTCAGGGTGGCACTGCCTGGCTGATTGAGTGGCCCAGGGTGGCACTGCCTGGCTGATTGAGTGGCCCAAGGTGGCACTGCCTGGCTGATTGAGTGGCCCAAGGTGGCACTGCCTGCCTGGGCACTGGCCCGGGATGCCCAAAGTGGCACTGTGTGGCTGATTGAGTGGCCCAGGGTGGCACTGCCTGGATGAGGAGTGGCCCAGGGTGGCACTGCCTGGCTGATTGAGTGGCCCAGGGTGGTACTGCCTGGCTGATTGAGTGGCCCAAGGTGGCACTGCCTGGCTGATTGAGTGGCCCAGGGTGGCACTGCCTGCCTGGGCACTGGCTCAGGGTGCCCAAAGTGGCACTGCCTGCCTGGCATGTGCCTCTGGGCTCAACCCCACCCTGGTGCCAGCAGCAGCAGCAGCTCACGGTGCTGACCAGCACGGCTGGGTGCCTCCTTTCCCCCTTTCCCCCTTTTCCTTGTCCCCACGGGGACAATTCCCACTTGGATGTCCCCGCCCCGATGGCATCTCCCAGCCGGGACCCGGCAGGGGCTGCGGAGGAGCTGCTCCCTCCCGGTTTTGGGGTCTCCAGCCCAAATCCCCCTTTGGGTTTCCTGTCTGAGGGGCTTTTGGGGAGCTCTGGGGACAGCGGGGACAGCACCGATATCCCGGTCCCACATCCCCCTGCTCCCGGCATCCTCCGGCCCCTCACTCAGGACAGCACCAGCACTGCGGATTTGGGGGGATTTTGGCGTATTTGGGGGGGATTTTGAGTCTATTTGGGTCTATTTCGGTGGATTTTGGGTGGATTTTAGGTGGATTTTGAGTGGATTTTGGTGGATTTGGGGTGAGTGGATTTTAAGTAGATTTTGGCAGATCTTAGGTGGATTTGGGGCGGATTTTGAGTGGATTTTAGGTGGATTTTGGCAGATTTGGGGTGGAATTTACAAGGATTTTGGGTGGGTTTTCGTGGATTTACACAGATTTTGTGAGGATTTTGGGTGGATTTGGGGCAGATTTTGGTGGATTTCGGGTGGATTTTGGCAGATTTTGTGAGGATTTTGAGTGGATTTTGGTGGACTTTAGGTGGATTTTGGCGGATTTGGGGTGGACTTTACACAGATTTGAGGTGGAATTTACACAGATTTTGGGTGGAATTTACACAGATTTTGGGTGGATTTTGTGAGGATTTTGTGAGGATTTTGGGTGGATTTGGGCAGATTTTGGTGGATTTCGGGTGTATTTTGGCAGATTTTGTGAGGATTTTGAGTGGATTTTGGTGGACTTTAGGTTGATTTTGGGTGCTGGTTTTCTGATGTTTTGGGGTTTCTGAAATTCTTTTCTCAGGGAAAATAGAAAAAACCAGCAGGATTGTTTCTGTAACAGCATCCACGTTGTGAATTCTTTCTGTGGGAGGGATTTCTCTTGATGTCCCTCTGGTTTGACCAGCGTGGGTGAAGAAGTTTCACCAATCACGGTGGTCTGTGGAAAATAAGGGAGAACCATCCCTAAAACCAGATCATTCTTCACACAACCTTTGAGAGAAAAAATCCCAAGGAGTCTGTGACGTGTGTGATAGAGAGGGACACGTGTGGCTGCCCCAGTTTGGGATACTTTGAGACACTTTAGACACTTTTTAGGGGAAATCCCTCACCTGTGCCTCTAGGAAAGAGCATTTAGGATTTATCCATCACTGCGTGGGAAGGTGTGAGGATCCCTCCTTGGTGGAAATCGTTTCTCCCATTAATTCCCCCAAACTCAGAGTGTGAATTGAAGTGACAGAAGTGTTTTCCCCTGGGAAATGATGCAAATCCCAATTTCCTGCTCCCAAATTCCCTGTTGTTCCCAGAGGCAGCAACGGGAAGAGCAGAGAAAGGGAAGGGATCGTTTTTGAGGATGGCCCCCCCAAAAAAAAGGGATCGTTTTTGAGGATGGCCCCAAAAAAGAGATCGATTTTGAGGATGGCCCCAAGCAGAGGAGCTCACCAGGAATGTGACACGTCCTGCTCAGCTTTGCTTCCCCCTCTGCCTGGGGAAGAGCTGCCCTTCCCAGGGCTGGTGTTGGGATTCCTGCAGCTTTAGGATTCCTGCAGTTTGGGATTCCTGCAGTTTGGGATTCCTGCAGATTGGGATTCCTGCAGATTTGGATTCCTGCAGTTTGGGATTCTTACACTTTGGGATTCCTACAGTTTGGGATTCCTGAAGCTTTGGGATTCCTGCAGTTTGGGATTCCTGCAGTTTGGGATTCCTAAAGCTTTGGGATTCCTGCAGTTTGGGATTTCTGCAGTTTGGAATTCCTATAGTTTGGGATTCCTACAGTTTGGGATTCCTGAAGCTTTGGGATTCCTATAGTTTGGGATTCCTACAGCTTTGGGATTCCTGCAGTTTGGGATTTCTGCAGTTTGGGATTCCTCTAGTTTGGGATTCTTATAGCTTTGGGATTCCTGCAGTTTGGGATTCCTACAGTTTGGGATTCCTACAGTTTGGGATTCCCACAGTTTGGAATTCTTACACTTTGGGATTTTTACAGCTTTGAGATTCCTGCAGCTTTGGAATTCTTGCAGTTTGGGATTCCTACAGTTTTGGGATTCCTACAGTTTTGGAATCCCTACAGTTTGGAATCCCTACAGTTTGGGATTCTTACAATTTGGGATTCCATCCCCCTGCCCCGCTCCTGGCAGCGATGGGGATGCAGGGAGGGGTCCCTGGATCCGCTGCCCCTCGGGATTCCTTTGCTGATGGTTTTTTAGCTGCTTTGGGATGCAATAACCCTCGTGCTGCACCTGGTGTGGAGGCTGTGGTATTCCAAAAAGGTTCCAAAACCTTTTTGGTTTTGGGGCGTGGCAGGAAATCGGTGAGGCTGGAGAACGGTGCCAGGGCAGGGAGTGACCCCTCCAGGAATTTCTGGGTGTCTGTGGGATCAGCACCTTGGACATCTGGGCTGAACTTTGGATATTTTCCACAGGGAAGAGGTGAGGGCTTGGCTGTGCCATCCCCTCGGGGGTGGGCACAGGGCTCGTGGTCCCACCGAGGGTTTCCAGCACACCTGGAGCTCCCGAGGAGCATCCAGCAGTGATGATTCCATCCTCAAATGTCTTTTGGGAATGACAATTCCTGGCCAGCAAAGGGAAACCTGCGTGTGATCCTGCAGGGCTGAATTATTTTCGAGCCTGGCGGGTGTCCATGGATGCACAGCAGCACCCAAGCAAACTTTTCTCCTTTTCCAAATCACGGAATCCTAAAACGGTTTGGTTTGGAAAGCACCTTAAATCTCAGCTTGTTCCAACTTCCACCATCCCAGGACACTGCCAGAGGTTGTCCAGTTTCTCTGGGCACCCCGTGCCTCTGTTTTTCCAGGTTTCTCTCCATCTGCAGATTTCCTCTCGGGCACTGAGGTTCCTTTGGTCCTGCAGGATGCCCCAGGGCAGCAGAGCATTGCAGGAGACCCCTCAGCTTGGGGTGGGGGGACACTGCCAACACCCCGAGCCCCCCGGGGGCGACACAACGAACCCCTCGCAGCCCCTTTTTGACAGAAATAAAAACAAAACAGCGACTGCAAAAACTGTCATGCAAAGCCTGCCGTGAGGCAGCCCCGCATGCTGCTCCCGCCTGGCCACCTCCACCCTTTTCTTTGCTTGCTTTTGGCAGTGGGGAGGGCAGGGGAGGGAGGAAAGATCATTTTCCAGAGCCTCATCCGAAGCTTGGGGGTTTTTTTGGGGGGGATGATTTGATGGAGGCAGGCTGGGGTGGCAGCGTGGTGCCAGGCAGGTGCCAAGGGGGGGTTTTTGCTCTCTTGCAGGCTCGTCCCGGGGCCCCAGCCCGCTGACCATGGGGGCTCAGGACACCCTGCCCGTGGCCGCCGCCTTCACCGAAACCGTCAACGCGTATTTCAAAGGGGCCGACCCCAACAAGTAGGTGCCGACCCCCGCCGGGGGGGATTTTGGGGTGGGGGAGTGCTGGAGAGGCTTTGAGAGGGATGGGGAGGGGCACAGGGGGTGATGGGGGCTGCGGTGGGAAGGGAAAATGTGGCGGGTTTGCAGCTGGGAAAGGGAGGAGGGGACTCGGCGTGGCAGGGAAGCAGGGAATTCCTGCAGAAACAGCATTCCAAGAAATTTGGAGGGTTACGTTCAGAAAAAAAATTCCAATAGAAGCCTGGAGGGTTTAATTCAGAAACAGCATTCCAGCAGAAATTTGGAGGTTCTCATTCAGTAAAACCAATCCAGCAGAAATTTGGAGGGTCTCATTTAGAAACACCATTCCAGCAGAAACCTGGAGGGTTTCATTCAGAAGAACCATTCCAACAGAAATTTGGAGTTCTCATTCAGAAACACCATTCCAAGAGAAATTTGGAGGTTCTCATTCGGAAACACTATTCCAACAGAAACCTGGAGGGTTTCATTCAGAAACACCATTCCAGCAGAAACCTGGAGGGTTTCATTCAGAAACACCATTCCAGCAGAATTTGGAGGTTCTCATTCAGAAACACCATTCCAACAGAAATTTGGAGTGTTTTCCCACCTCTGTTTCAAGACCCTCCAATAGACAAAAACCCAAAAGGGCAGCCCTGAACATGAAAGACAAAGACAGCCCTGAGACAAATTCAATTTTGAGACACCGAACGGCAGCAAACCCGAGAAACTTCCAACAGAGCAGCGACATTCCCGAAGCTCCCGGTCAGCGCCGGGGGCTGTCCCTGCTCTCTCCGAGGTGTCGGGTGGGGAGGGGGGCTCTCCCCAGCCCCCCAGGGTGCTCTGCCCCTCTCGCTGCTGCCTTTTGAGCCCGCTCTGCTCCCTCCTGGCTCTCCGTGCCGGGAGTGCAGGTGCATCGTGAAGATCACGGGGGAGATGGTGCTGTCCTTCCCGGCGGGAATCACCCGGCACTTCGCCAACAACCCCGCCCCGGCCGTGCTCACCTTCCGAGTGCTCAACTTCAACCGGCTCGAGCACGTCCTGCCGAACCCCCAGCTCCTCTGCTGGTAAGGTCTGCCCTCGTCCCGGGGGATTCCAGGGAAGTGGGGCTTTGGCAGGGGGGTACGGTCTGGAGGGGTGCGCTGATGTGGAGCGGGGGGAATCTCGGATGCTGAAATACTGTGGGTGAAACGCCAGGATGGTTTGGGCTGATGGATCATGGGGATGGATATCAGGATTGTCTCTTCCCTGCCAGGAGATTCGTCATCATTTTTCTACCTGCAATTTCAGAGAGGCAGAATCTTTCCTTTTCCTTTTCCTTTTCCTTTCCTTTTCCTTTTCCTTTTCCTTTTCCTTTTCCTTTCCTTTTCCTTCTTCCTTCTCCTTCTCCTTCTCCTTCTCCTTCTCCTTCTCCTTCTCCTTCCTCCTTCTCCTTCTCCTTCTCCTTCTCCTTCTCCTTCTCTTCTCCTTCTCCTTCTCCTTCTCCTTCTCCTTCTCCTTCTCCTTCTCCTTCTCCTTCTCCTTCTCCTTCTCCTTCTCCTTCTCCTTCTCCTTCTCCTTCTCCTTCTCCTTCTCCTTCTCCTTCTCCTTTTCCCCTTCTCCTTTTCCCCTTCTCCTTTTCCCCTTCTCCTTTTCCCCTTTCCTCCTTTTCCCCTTCTCCTTTTCCCCTTCTCCTTTTCCCTTCTCCTTTTCCTTCCTTCTCCTTTTCCCTTCTCCTTTTCCCTTCTCCTTTTCCTTCTCCTTCTCCTTTCCTTCCCTTCCCCTTTCCCTTTTCTGACATTCCATTCCTTTCCGTTTCCTTTCCTGATCATTTCCTACGTTCCTTTCCTTTCCTGTTCATTCCTTCCCTTCCCTGGACGTTCCTTCCCTTTCCTTCCCCACTCTGGGGGCTCAGCCCAGGAACGGGGGGCTCCTGAATCCCGATGCAGATGGATCAGGACGAGCTGGAGCTGTGTGGGAGGGAGGATCCAGTGATCCTCCGGCGGGGGTCGGAGTGCAGAGCAGCCCCCTGGCCGGGCGGTGACCCCAGGGTCCCTTTGGGGGTTCAGCACAGCCCCAGGGTCCCTTTGGGGTTCAGCACAGCCCCAGGGTCCCTTTGGGGGTCAGCAGAGCCCCTGGCCGGGCACTGACCCCAGGGTCCCTTTGGGGGTTCAGCACAGCCCCAGGGTCCCTTTGGGGGGTCAGCAGAGCCCCCCTGGCCGGGCGGTGACCCCAGGGTCCCTTTGGGGGGTCAGCACAGCCCCAGGGTCCCTTTGGGGGGTCAGCAGAGCCCCCCTGGCCGGGCACTGACCCCAGGGTCCCTTTGGGGGGTCAGCACAGCCCCAGGGTCCCTTTGGGGGTTCAGCAGAGCCCCCTGCCCGGGCAGTGACCCCAGGGTCCCTTTGGGGGTTCAGCACAGCCCCGGGGTCCCTTTGGGGGTTCAGCACAGCCCCAGGGTCCCTTTGGGGGGTCAGCAGAGCCCCGGGGTCCCTTTGGGGGGTCAGCAGAGCCCCCTGCCCGGGCAGTGACCCCAGGGTCCCTTTGGGGGTCAGCAGAGCCCCCTGCCCAGGCAGTGACCCCGGGGTCCCTTTGGGGGTTCAGCACAGCCCCAGGGTCCCTTTGGGGGTTCAGCACAGCCCCAGGGTCCCTTTGGGGGGTCAGCACAGCCCCAGGGTCCCTTTGGGGGTCAGCAGAGCCCCCTGCCCAGGCAGTGACCCCCGTTCCTCCTCTCTGCAGTGACACGGGGCAGAGTGACCCCAGCTCCAAGGAGTTCTGGGTGAACATGCCCAACCTGATGGCTCACCTGAAGAAGGTATCGGAGCAGAAACCTCAAGCCACCTATTACAATGTGGATATGCTCAAATACCAGGTAGGGTTTGGGGGGGTTTGTGCCAAAATAAAATAAAATAAAATTAAATTAAATTAAAAGTGTGCTGGTTGTGGCTGTGAGAAATTAAAAATGCTGTTTCCCTACTGCAGGGGGCTCGTTGTCCCTTCTGTTTGGCTTTAATGGAAAATTTATATTAAACACTGGCTTTAATGTAAAATTTACATTAAACACTGGCTTTACATAAAACTCTGGCTTTAGTGTAAAAATTCCCAAATACAAATTTCTGATTTGACTGCTATTCGTAAAAATTAAAACCACAACCCCCCCACTATTTTCTTAGAAAGAATTCTCCATAACACAACTTCTCTCCCTAAATAAAAACGGTTTTATAAATAAAAATCTGACTAAAAATTCTAAATGTTAAATGAGAAATTAAATCTAAATTTAAGTGTTGTCTCTGTACATTATCAATTAAAAAAATTGATAAGAAAAGAGAGAAGTGCTCTAAAAATTTTATTTTAATTCTTTTAATTTTATTAATAAATTTTCTTTATGCCTTTCAAAATTAAAGCCTGCTTCTAAAAAAGTATAATTCTTTTTCTCACACACCCCAAAAAAATTAAAAATAAACCCACCACATAAATTAACACATTCATCCCTGTGGGCTAACACAACACACACTCTTTTTGTGATTTTTTTTTTTTTTTAAGGTTGTGTAAAAGATCTCTATTTTATTTTAATAAATAAAATGTTATAAATTTATCATTTAAAAATATTTTAAAATATTTTTTATGATTAATTTTTAATTTTTTTTTAAAATTTCTTCACCCACATTGGTCAAACCAGAGGGACATCAAGAGAAAATCTCTTTTCTTAGAAGGAATAATGTTATTATCATACAATAGATGAATAACAGAATCAGAACAACAATACCAGAACATAGACCTTGTTACCAAAGTAATTTTGGTGTTTAGGTTTTAGAAAAATTCTTCTTTCTTTGGAAAAAGAATTTCAGTAAACTAAACCACTAGAAAACTAGAACTTTAGAAAAGCAGAGACTTCAGATCTGAAACCAGACCGAAAAAAAAATCAAATTAACCAAAGAAAAATCTCAAATGAACCAACTAAACTGTTACAGTATTTATCCCAGTCCTAATCCCAGGGGGAATTCGAGGTTCTTGCCCAGGAATGCAATGTCTGCATCTGTAAAAAACGGGATTTCAGATCTGAAATCAAACAAAAAAGAAATCAAATTAACCAAAGAAAAATCTCAAATGAACCAACTAAATTGTTACAGTATTTATCCCAGTCCTAATCCCAGTGGGAATTCGAGGTTCTTGCCTCGAAATGTGATGTCTGTGTCTGTAAAAATGAGATTTCTGATCTGAAATCAAACAAAAAAGAAATCAAATTAACAAAACAAAACAAAAAAATCTCAACTGAACCAACTAAATTGTTACAATATTTAGCCCAGTCTTAATCCCAGTGGGAATTTGAGATTCTTTCCCCAGGAATGCAATGTCCACATCTGTAAAAATGGGGTTTCAGATCTGAAACCAGACCAAAAAAAGAAAATCAAATTAACCAAAGAAAAATCTCAAATGAGCCAACTAAACTGTTACAGTATTTATCCCAGTCCTAATCCCAGGGGGAATTCGAGGTTTATGCCCAGGGATGCGATATCTGTGTCTGTAAAAACGGGATTTCAGATCTGAAATCAAACAAAAAAGAAATCAAATTAACCAAAGAAAAATCTCAAATGAACCAACTAAACTGTTACAGTATTTATCCCAGTCCTAATCCCAGGGGGAATTCGAGGTTTATGCCCAGGGATGCGATATCTGTGTCTGTAAAAACGGGATTTCAGATCTGAAATCAGACCAAAAAAAAAATCAAATTAACAAAGAAAAATCTCAACTGAACCAACTAAACTGTTACAGTATTTATCCCAGTCCTAATCCCAGGGGGAATTTGAGGTTTTTGCCCAGGGATGCGATATCTGTGTCTGTAAAAACGGGATTTCAGATCTGAAATCAGACAAAAAAGATCTCAAATTAACAAAAAAAAAATCTCAAATTAACAAAAAAAAATCTCAAATTAACAAAAAAAAAAAAAAAATCTCGAGCCAACTAAATTGTTACAATATTTTAGTCCAGTCCTAAACCTGGCAGGAATTCGAGGTTCTTGCCCCAGGCATGCGATGTCCGCGTCCGTAAAAACGGGATTTCTCCCTTTGGCCCTATGGAAACTAAATGTTTTTTCTGTCATTTTGGAAGGTGTCTGCCCAGGGTATTCAGTCTACTCCATTAAACCTTGCAGTGAGCTGGCGCTGTGACCCTGCAAGCACTGACCTGCGCATCGACTACAAATACAACACGGAGGCCATGCCCACCCCCGTGGCTCTCAACAACGTCCAGTTCCTCGTGCCCGTCGATGGAGGGGTAACCAAACTCCAGGCTGTGCTTCCTCCCGCTGTCTGGTAGGCACCTGGGCTGGAATTGGCACCTGGAAGGTGGGATGGGGCAGTGGGGAAGCTCTGCTGCTCGTGTTGGTGTGGGGAGTAAGGAGCGATGGGATTTCCTCGTTTGGTGGATCTGACGCCAAGGTTTTGGGCCGAGTTTTTTGTCCAGGCAAATGATTGACCCCCCTTTTTATATCTTTTTGAAAATGCTGCTCTTGCTGGGAGGAAGAGTGGTTGAACTCTTCACTCCATGGGTCAAAACTGAAAGACAGAGAGAAAATCCATCCCACGGAACAGAATCTAGAACATTAAATTGGTGACAAAAACGCTGGCACTGTTTATGTCAAACCTTGTGAGAACCAGGCCTTCCTGAACCAAAACATCACAATGAAACTGAGCTTGGAAACTCAGAAAGCTCAGGTCTAGGAAACCCAGACTACACCACCCTGTGTCTCTCCCCTTTTGCAGAGTCCTGGTTAAGAAAAGGCAAAGAGGGCTCTTGGTTGTTCTCCTTCTCCAGGTTGTTCCTCATTCCCTTCTCAGCAATCCCAGCACTCCAGGCTTTACCCCAGCTCAGCCTGAGGCAGAAAAGGCACCAAAACCCCCAAACCCATGGGATCAAGGGGCTCCTAAAGATAATTCCCCCCATTAGCCCCAAGAACGTTCATGATTTCTGCTTTTCTACCCAGAACAACTCCATTTCTGTTCCCCTGTGCCACTCGGGCACATTAAATCCACTTTTAATTAATTAATCCAATTCTGTGCACGGATGTGTGGCTGTAGGCACTGCCACGTTTCCATGTCTCTTGCCCACTGCTCACCTGCAACCCTCACAGCAATCATACAATTATTTTGTTTGGAAAAGCCTTTTAAGACTCTCAAGTCTGTGAAATCCAAACCCAAGCTCCCAGAGTTGCTGCTCCAGAATGACACCAGAGGAGTTCCCCCCTCACCCCCAGCATTTAGCAAAATTCAAAGTACTCCTTGGCAATTTCTTGATCCCTACAGAAATGCTCTTCTCCATGTGTTTACAGGAATGCAGAACAGCAAAGGATATTGTGGAAGATCCCTGATATCTCCCAGAAGTCAGAAAACGGAGGTAATCCTGCAAATACATCATTAACTGGGAATCCTTCAGCCCCACAAGCCCAGACACTCAGATTCCTGCTGGGGCTTGCTGGGGACAAAGCTATTTCATTTTGGAGCTCCAAAAGCAGGGCTGTGTGCCACCAGCACTGCTCTGCCAACCCCCTTGGCATCCCGAGGGGCATTCACAGCCTGGCTGGGACGTGGGGCTCTGCCAAGCCCTTGGCTCCCTGCATCCCAGGTTTTCCACCTGGGCTGTTGCTGTGGAGAATAACACACACAACACAAACTCCTCGTGGAATTTCTCCTCAAAGCTCTTGGAGAAATGAATCTGACTCCTCTTTATTTCAGGGGTCGCTCTTTTTTTGTGCAATTTTACCACAGAGCAGTGATTGGTGAACAGATTGCACCCACACTGGTAAAACCAGAGGGACAGCAAAAAAAAAAAAAAAAAAAAAATCCCTCCCACAGGAAGAATTCCAGACATGAATATCATCACAAGAACAACCCTGATGTTTTGTTCTTTTTTCCCTGGGAAAGTAATTTCAGCAACCCCAAAACATCAGGAAAAACAGAGCTTTAGAAACTCAGAAACTCCAGGCGTGAAAACCCAGACCACGCTGGGGATGTGAGAAAAGCTGGGAGGATGAGGGGGTGTGAGAGTTCTTCTCTCTCACCTGTCTCTCTGATAAGGGGAGGACTTTTTGCAGAAGTTCGTGTTTGGAAGGAAGGCAGACTGGACTCTTGGTTGTTCTCCTTCTCCAGGTTGTTCCTCATTCCCTTCTCAGCAATCCCAGCACTCCAGGCTTTACCCCAGCTCAGCCTGAGGCAGAAAAGGCACCAAAACCCCCAAACCCACGGGATCAAGGGGCTCCTAAAGATAATTCCCCCCATTAGCCCCAAGAACGTTCATGATTTCTGCTTTTCTACCCAGAACAACTCCATTTCTGTTCCCCTAACTGTGCCCTGAGGCAAATTGTGCCCAATGCTCCTGTGCCCCCCACCCTGCACAGCAGGCAGGGGAGGGAGGAGGAGGAAGAAGCCCCAAACCCACCAGGACCCTCCAGCTTGTCTGCACCCACTCACACACTGACAAACCCAAACCTCTCCATTTCTGCCCCTGTGATCAATCACAGACTGTGCCACTCTCTGATTGACATTCTGGAGAATTCAGCTCCATCCCAAAGCCTGGGAAGCCCTGTCCATGGATGAGGGTTAAAAATGATATTTTTCAGGGGTTTGGACCCTTCAGAACCTGCAGGGAAATATTCTCTGTATTTTGGGTCCAGCAGACCTGATGGGCTGGGATTGGCAAGGGCTGGTTTGATAAACTGGGATTGGGGCTGGTTTGATAAACTGGGATTGGGGCTGGTTTGATAAACTGGGATTGGGCTGGAGGGCATGGTTTGATAAACTTTTGGGTTATGGTGGCAGGGCTGGTTTGATATGAATAAACTGGGATTGGGGCTGGTTTGATAAACTGGGATTGGGCTGGTTTGATAAACTGGGATTGGGGCTGGTTTGTATAAACTGGGATTAGCAGGGCTGGTTCGATAAACTGGGATTGGGGGTCGTCTGGTTTGGATAAACTGAGGTGATGTGGCAGGGCTGGTTTGATAAACTGGGATTGGGGCTGGTTCGATAAACTGGGATTCAGGGCTGGTTGCTAATGGATTGGCTGGTTGCTAAACTGGGATTGGGCTGGTTTGATAAACTGGGATTGGGGCTGGTTTGATAAACTGGGATTGGGGCTGGTTTGATAAACTGGGATTGGCAGGGCTGTTTGGGCTCAGCCCCACGCTGGGCAGGGCTGGATTTGGGATCAAAGTGCTCCTTTAGGAACAGGAGCTGCAGTTTTTAAAGCTGGGTTCAGGCAGGAGCAGTCGCTGTGAGCAGCCTCTGTGCAGGGAAATGCCCTTTTGGAAATTTGCTCTTTGCCCTGAATAAACTCCTTTTGGGGCTGCACAAAGATGTGCTGTGTGCCCGGGGCTGCTGCCAGGAAACTGAGCCTGGGCAGCTCCAGGAAAATCCCCTTGGGAAGGGCTGGGGATTTGGGAACTGGGGAGCCCCTGGAGTTGGGATTGTGGTTCCTGGGAAGCAGCCCAAGATGCTTCTGTTTTTTGACATTTTATCAAAAGGAAATAGAAAATCTGCATTCTGGATTGCAGCAAGGGGGGTTGGCTTTGGCTCGGGGATGCTCTGGGGTGGTGCTGGATCTCACCTGGCTCTCTCTCTCTCTCTTGCTCTCTCTCACCTGTCTGTCTGTCTGTCTGTCTCTCTCTCACCTGGTTCTCTCTCACCTGGATTTCTCTTTCTCTCTCACCTGGATTTCTCTCTCACCTGTCTCTCTCTCTCTCTCTCTCACTTGTCTCTCTCTCTCTCTCTTACCTGTCTCTCTCTCACCTGTCTCTCTCTCTCACCTGTCTCTCTCTCTCTCTCTCACCTGTCTCTCTCACCCCTCTCTCTCACCCCTCTCTCTCTCTCTCTCTCTCTCTCTCTCTCTCACCTGTCTCTCTCTCTCTCTCTCTCTCACCTGTCCTCTCTCTCTCTCTCTCTCTCACCTCTCTCTCTCACCTCTCTCTCTCTCTCTCTCTCTCTCTCACCTCTCTCTCTCTCACCTGTCTCTCTCTCTCTCTCACCTGTCTCTCTCTCACCTCTCTCTCTCTCTCTCTCTCTCTCACCTGGCTCTCTCTCTCTCACCTGTCTCTCTCACCTGTCTCTCTCACTCTCTCTCTCTCTCTCTCTCTCTCTCTCTCTCTCACCTGGCTCTCTCTCACCTGTCTCTCTCACCCCTCTCTCTCTCTCTCTCTCTCTCTCTCTCTCTCTCTCACCTGTCTCTCTCACCTCTCTCTCTCTCTCTCACCTGTCTCTCTCTCCGTCTCTCTCTCTCTCCCTTCTCTCTCTCACCTTCTCTCTCTCTCTCTCTACCTGCTCTCTCTCACCTTCTCTCTCTCTCTCTCACCTGTCTCTCTCTCTCTCCACTGCTCCTCTTCTCTCTCTCTCCCCTGTCTCTCTCTCACCTGTCTCTCTCTCTCACCTGGCAGGTGTGGGCTCTCTCCTGGCTCGTTTCCAGCTGGCCGAGGGTCCCAGCTGCCCCGCTCCCCTGGCCGTGCAGTTCACCAGCGAGGGCAGCACCTGTCCAGCTGCGACATCGAGCTGGTGGGCGCCGGCTACCGCTTCTCGCTCATCAAGAAGAGGTTTGCGGCAGGTGGGTGCCTCTCCCGGGGGCTCCTGGGGGGATGCTGCTGTCCCCGAGGGTCCCCTGGGCTCTGGGGGTGCTGGCACTGCTGCTCAGGGGGTTTGGGGGTGCTGCGTGGGGACAGGGGCACGTTCAGGGCTGCGACGCGAATCCTCGTTCAGCAAAATCGTCTGAGCCCAGATTTATTCGGACAACTGACCCCCTTATATAGCTTTTTATATATATCCTAGGTGTATATATGTACCTTTTTATATACCTCAGAAGAGTGCCAGAACTCTTCACCCCATAGGCCAAAACTGGAAGACATCAGGGAGAGTCCATCCCACAGAAAAGAACCCGAAACGTTAAATCCGTGACAAAACCACTGCAAAGTTTGTGTCAAATCCTCTGAGAGCAAAGTCCTCCTAAACCAAAACATCACGAAAAAACTGATTTAGAAGCAACAGGCCTAGGAAACCCAGAATGCAGGAAATCAATCCTGCTGCCACTCAGCAGCCTGGCAGGGCTGGCATTGCCAGCAGCAGCCTTGGGAATTTGCTGCAGAGGAAACAAGGATTGTGCTGCAGAGAAAAAAAAAAAAAAAAAAAAAAAAAGGTTTTTCCTTGTGGAGAATTAGGATTTTTCCTTGTGGATAGGTGGAATGAGGATTTTTCCTTGTGGAGAATAGGATTTTTCCTTATGGAGAGTTAGAGATAATTTTCCTTGTGGAGAATCAGGATTTTTCCTTGTGGAGAATAAGGAGAAATTTTCCTTGTGGAGAATAAAGAGGAATTTTCCTTGTGGAGAATAAAAATTTCTCCTTGTGGAGAAAAAAGAGGAATTTTCCTTGTGGAGAATAAGGAGAAATTTTCCTTGTGGAGAATAAGGAGGATTTTCCCTTGTGCCCATGGCTGCAAAGCCCAGGATCTCCCATGGTTGGTGGAGGTGATCACAAACTCCTGGGAATCCAGGCTGCTCCCTGCCCCAGCTGATTTCTGCTCCCCTTTCTAGGTAAATATTTGGCAGATAACTGATGGAAGCTTATGCAAGCCTATGGAAAACACTATGGAAAATACCCCAGGACTGCTGTGTGGAACGGGTTTTAATTACAGTTTAAGGAAAATGAACTAAATCCTGCACTTGGGACATTTCTGTTGGAAGTGTGGACAACTTTCAGCATTTTTTTTTTCCTTGGAAAACACCGTCTTGACCAGTCCTCCAGTATTTACTTCTAGATGTAACATTGTTAATGGTTTTAAAATGTAATTATTGTATTTGTAAATTGTACTCATTCCAGTAAGGCTGTATTTTGGCAGTTAGACTCTTGAGTTTTAGCATTTTACCATTCATGAAATGGATGTAATTTAAACTGTGGTATATAAATCTAATAGTAGTACTGTTGAATGGCACAATGCTTACAGAGGTAGATTGCATTTTGTCAATATATTCAATTTCAATCCTGGTAGCTGTTATGAAGGGGGTGCCTCATCAAAAGAGAGCTCAGTAGAGCCCACAGGCTGATTTCATTTTCCTCCAGCCCTTAGTACGTCTCACAGCAATCAATAAAAAGCTCAGCCTTCAGGTTTAGCTGGTTCAACTCCAGGGAAATATTGTTGGGAAGGTGCAGGTTCCTAGGACAGTCTCCCAGGAAGAAAATCTCACTCCTGCAAGGAGTGTTTCCTCCAAATTTGCAGCCCCATATTCTCTTAGAGCTGCAGATTCCCTGCTGGAATCCCAGCAGCTCTGCCCTGCCCCGTGCCCGTGGGTTTTACAGGGATACAGGGGAGGAAAGAAGCAGCAAAGAGGCTGGGGGGTCACTCTGAGCTCCCAGCACTGGCAGGAAATATCATTGCTGGGTTCAAGGATGGCATGAAATGTCATTGTTGGGTTCAAGGATGGCACAAAATATCAGTGCTGGGTTCAAGGATGGCATAAAATATCAGTGCTGGGTTCAAGGGTGGCACAAAATATCAGTGCTGGGTTCAAGGATGGCACAAAATCTCAGTGCTGGGTTTAAGGATGGCATAAAATGTCATTGCTGGGTTCAAGGATGGCAAAAAGTGTCATTTCTGGGTTCAAGGATGGCACAAAATATCAGTGCTGGGTTCAAGGATGGCATAAAATGTCATTGCTGGGTTCAGGGATGGCATGAAATATTGCTGGGTTCAAGGATGGCACAAAATATCAATGCTGGGTTTAAGGATGGCATAAAATGTCATTTCTGAGTTCAAGGATGGTACAAAATGTCATTTCTGGGTTCAGGGATGGTACAAAGTGTCATTTCTGAGTTCAAGGATGGTACAAAATGTCATTTCTGGGTTCAGGGATGGTACAAAGTGTCATTTCTGGGTTCAGGGATGGCACAAAATTCATTTGGTCAGATGGTACAAGTGTCTTCTGGTTCAGATGCACAATGCATGCGAGTTTAAGGATGTTTCCTGAGCTGCCTCCAGATGTTGAGTTGAGTTTTTCCGTTGCTTTGCTGGCTTTTTTCTGCCTTTCCCCCCCATGCTTTGTGAGCTCACATTCAACCTGGGAGCTGCCAGGCTGAGATATGGGGCAAGAGGCAGTGGCAGGAAAGGAAAAGCACAATTCACTCCCACAGCCTCCCAGATCCTGGGAGTGCACTCCCCAGCCTTCCACTCCATCAGTGGTTTTCCCACCTGAACTGGAAATTGGTCTAAAGTGTGGAGCTCGCCCCTTCCTGACACAGAAATACAAAGCAAACCCTAAAAATTAGGTTTCTGGTGTGTACAATTGTTCCAAACCCATCCTTCCAAAAGAGATCTACGGCATAGACCTGTAAAACAAACTGGATTTATAATGTAAATATTACCAGAACATAGAGATTTTACTTTATATTTCATTTGAAAGACAAGGTGTTTACATTAGCAGTGGGTTTTTGAGTGCTTTTGAAACAGAAAAACCCATAACCCAAAGCTCCTGAGCTCATCCCACTTGAGCTGGTGAACAAAACATTTTTTGGGATGCAGCCCTCCTGGCCTGGGGAGAGGGATGGGAACAGTCTGGGATATTTTGTCCTCTTTTTTGGGATGTGCCAGCTGGCAGGTGACACCAACCCTGATCTGGGGCAGGTTTGTCCATCCTGCTCCTGCCAGGTTTGGGCAGAGTTTTCTCAGAGTGCCCCAGGGCACCTGGGTTTGTTGGGAGCTTGGGAGAGCACCTGGCTCCAGAGAGGGATCTGGAGTGCTCAGGGTGGTCAAGCTCTGCAGGCTTCCCCTCCTTTCTGTGGTTTTTATTTAGGAAAATCTGTGTGTTTTCAGGGAATTCTGCTGTTTGGGGCTGCCTGCCCCAAAGTTGCAGGGAGCAGCTGGATTTGGTTTCCTACAGATCCCAGACTGGTTTGGGTGGGAAGGGATCTTAAAAACCATCCTGTTCCACTCCTGCCATGGCAGGGACACCTTCCACTGTGCCAGGCTGCTCCAGCCTGGCCTGGGCACTGCCAGGGATGAAACTCTCAAATTCTTAAATACTTGGTATTTAAGAATTCTGGTATAAATCCCAGAATGGTTTTGGGTTGATGGCTCGTGGGGTTATACTGATAGATAGCAGGATTATCTCCTCCCTGGGAGGAGATTTGTCATCATTTTTCCACCTACAATTTCATGGAATGCCAGAATTATTTGGGTTGGGAGGGATTTTGAATGCAATCTTCCATGGGCAGGGACACCTCCCACTGTCCCAGGGTGATCCAAACCTGTCCAGCCTGGCCTGGGACACTGCAGGGATCCAGGAACAGCCCCAGCTGCTCTGGCAATTCCAGCCAGGAATTGCTGCCCCAATCCCATGTCACTCCATGTTCTCCCAGCTCCCAGCCATTCCCTGGGGCTGTGCCCCCATGCCTTGTCCCCAGTCCCTGCCCAGCTCTCCTGGAGCCCCTGCAGGCCCTGCCAGGGGCTCGGAGCTCTCCCTGGAGCCTCCTCCTGCCCAGGGAGCCCCCCCAGCTCTCCCAGCCTGGCTCCAGCCCTGCAATAATCCCTGAGCCCATTGCCCTGAAAGCTTTCACTCTAAGGGATTGATTCCATTTTTTCCTGGACACTCCTTGCTTCAACCCCGGATTTCCCACACCAACATTTCCTGGCTCTGCTTCTCCTCATTCCCAGATTTTCCCCATTTTGGTGGGTTTTTTTGGGATGCTCTCCTGGCTTTGTCCCTGCCCTTCTCCAGGCAGGAATTCCTGCCCAATCCCATCTCACTCCATCTTCTCCCAGCTCACAGCCATTCCCTGGGTGCTGTCCCCCCAAACTTTGTCCCAGGTCCCTCCCCAGCTCTCCTGGAGAGCTTTGGAGCTCTGAGCTCTCCCTGGAGCTCCCCCTGCCCAGCTCTCCCAGCCTGGCTCCAGCCCTGGAACATTCCCAGAGGGAAAGCACCACAGCTCTCTTTCCCAGCAGGAATCTTTCTTTTTCCCAGTCTGGAGAGGTGCTCAGCCCCCTGGCACCCCCGAGCTCAGCAGCACCAGGATCCATCTGAGTAGGGAGAAGGATAAAGGAAGGAGACACTAAACCATAAAAATATGGATGCATGCACAGAAAGGCTTCAGCTCCTTCCACAGACCTTTCCCTTCGGTCTCTGTCCTCAGCAACCTCTCCCAAAGGAATTTTCCCCTGGGAATTTGGCAGCCCACAGCTGCAGGGTCAAGGTCCCACTGGCAGAGCAGGAGAGTTTTTCCCCACGGGCACCTTCAGACTCAAATCCTACATGGCAGGAGCAGGAGGGCAAATTTTTTTTGCCACCTTTCTGCTGTTTGTTTGCCAACAGCCACAATTCTCAGCCAGCTCACAGGAGACCTTTCAGAGCAGTTTTCTACTTTAACAATATTTCTTGATACCTCTGGAATCTCTCAATAGCAGGAAAAATCACCAAATAATTGGTGATTTTGGTTGGTGTCTGCATTTCTTCTTAAACATCACTGTTTAAATCTCCTTGGTTTTGCTGTCATTCAGTATTTCAGTTAAATTCGTTTGTCTTCACTCTGCCCTTTCGGGTTTTATCTATTAACTTTTAGAACAGAAGTGGGAAAGCCCTGGAAGTTTCTGTTGGAATGCCCTCCCTTTCTAGCCAGGCAGAGCAGGGATGGGAAGGTACAACCCCCCTGTCACCCTTCCCTGCTGCTCTCCGAGATTCCTCCAGCAGGAGCATCCTAAAAAAAAGCGTCACCACCTCCCATTCTCCCAGCAGAAGCATTTTTAAATGCACTGAAAAGGTGACAGATTTTTAATTTTCCTAAGAGAGTCAAAGTTGGGTTTTTTTTCCCTACTCTTTTGATGTTTTTATGTGAAAATATCTGGGTTAAACCCCTTAATTTTGAAGCTTGTCATGACCAAAATCTGTAACATCATCCTGTTGTATTTTCCAGGTTAGAAAACACTGTCTCAAAGATTTAATTTCATAGCCAGAATTCTTTTGTTCTTCTTTTCCTCACAATTTCCCAAGGAAATGAATCCCTGTAGAGCCAGGGAGGTTTGATCATCATCAGGATTATTCCAGCCAGGATTTTAATTCTTTTTTCACTGCAAGGATTATTCCAGCCAGGATTTTAATTCTTCTTGCACTGCAAGGATTATTCCAGCCAGGATTTTAATTCTTCTTGCACTGCAAGGATTATTCCAGCCAGGATTTTAATTCTTCTTTCACTGCAAGGATTATTCCAGACATGGTTTTAATTCCTCTTTCCCTTGTCCCTTCAGGAGGGATGCTGCTGCTGGCAGTGGTTCTTGGAACCACAAATTGATGGTGGTGATGCTCTTCAAAGATTTGTGGGATGCCCCAGACCCCAGTGAGGCTCTTGGGATCCCTTGTTCATCCCTTAGAAATCCCAGGGTTTCTGGGGGCAGCAGGAATTTCTCTGTCCCCATGTTGGGTTCCTCATCCATGCAGGAATGGGGATTTTCACTCCCAAACGTTCCAAGGTTTGGAAATCCCCTGGGTGCTTGGATGACACCAAAAAAAAAGGGAGATCTGTGGTGTGAGCCAGGAATTGAGCTGGGAAGTGCTGGGAAGATCCCAGAGCTGCTGGGAGGAGGGCCCAGGGTGTGGTGGAACACCTCAAACTCCAGTGAGACTCTTGGGATCCCTCGTTCATCCCTTAGAAATCCCAGGGTTTCTGGGGCAGCAGGAATTGCTGTGGATGCTCTGTCCCCATGTTGGGTTCCCCATCCACACAAGGGGATTTTCACTCCCAAACATTCCAAGGTTTGGAAATCCCCTGGGTGCTTGGATGACACCAAACAGAGGAGCCCTGTGAGGCTCTTGGGATCCCTCGTTCATCCCTTAGAAATCCCAGGGTTTCTGGGGCAGTGGGAATTTCTCTGTCCCCATGTTGGGTTCCCCATCCACACAAGGGGATTTTCACTCCCAAACATTCTAAGGTTTGGAAATCCCCTGGGTGCTTGGATGACACCAAACAGAGGAGCCCTGTGAGGCTCTTGGGATCCCTCGTTCATCCCTTAGAAATCCCAGGGTTTCTGGGGCAGTGGGAATTTCTCTGTCCCCATGTTGGGTTCCCCATCCACACAAGAAGAGCATTTCCACTCCCAAACGTTCCAAGCTTTGGAAATCCCCTGGGTGCTTGGATGACACCAAACAGAGGCAGCCCTGTGAGGCTCTTGGGATCCCTCGTTCATCCCTTAGAAATCCCAGGGTTTCTGGGCAGTGGGAATTTCTCTGTCCCTACGCTCATCCACACAAGAAGGGGATTTCCACTCCAAACGTTCCAAGCTTTGGAAATCCCCTGGGTGCTTGGATGACACCAAACAAAGAGAGAGCTGTGGTGTGAGCCAGGAATTGGGAAGTGCTGGGAATCTCCAGGGCCCAGGACAGCCCCACTGTGACACCCCAGCAGTGAATCCCATTCCCCCCAGGAACCTCCCCAGCCCGTTTAACCAAGTCCCTCGTGTATAAAATGTTTATAAATATTTGTGGATGAAGATACACAGGTCTATTTTTAAGATTTTAAGTTAAATAAGTTAACGAATGGCTGGCCTTTTCTGCCTAAACGTGCAATGAGATATATTATTTAATCTACGATGGCCTAGGTACTGCTTAGTCTGTGATGAAAACTTTGCTGCTTTCCTACTGTTCTCAGAGAAATTAAAAAAAAAATAAAAACCCTATAAAAGACGTACAGGTTTGTTGCACAGGGACTACTGCAGCAGAGCTTTGTATTTGACCACTGGTAATATGAATGTGTTGTATTGACTCGTTGAAGATAATCATGAAACAACATATTTTAAATGTTACTTGCCTTATAGATTAGAGTACGACTATGTGGATATCATTTTTTTGTAAATACTGTTTTTTATAAATGTCTCTCCTCCAGCCTCCCCGTCCCCCTCTTTCACCGACTCTCAAATATGCAATTATTGACCATGCAGAGCGTTGTGACAAAGAAATCCCCACGTCAGAACAGAGTTTATTCGTTCTATACATAAGAACCACACGAAATACCCCGACTGAGTTGCAATTTAATTGTGATTATTATTATTATTTTTTTTCTCCTTGAAAATAAACGAAAAAAACGTAAAACATTTCTTTTTTTCTGAGCGAGTTTTGCTTCCACAAAACCCAAAGGAGCGGGCAGAGGGATTGAGGGATACCCCAAAAAAGGGTCCCTGTCCCAAAAAACATCACTGCTGCTGGAGCTGTGTGCAGTGTCCCAGCATGGGGACAGGTCGAGGGTGGCATTTGGGGACACATGAGCATCCACAGGGGGATGGATGGAGCTTGAGGGAAGAATGGGGCTGTGGGGATGAGGGGGAGTTGTGGGGGCCATGGGGATATTTCAGGGCTGTGGGGACATCAGGGATGTGGGGCTTGAGGGACCTGTGGGGTCCATGGGGACATTTCAGGGCTGTGGGGATATGAGGGATGCGGGGCTTGGGGGAGATGTGGAGGCCATGGGGACATTTCAGGGATGTGGGGACATCAGAGATGTGGGGACATCAGGGATGTGGGGCTTGGAGGAGCTGTGGAGGCCATGGGGACATTTCAGGGCCATGGGGACATTTTAGGGCTGTGGGGACATGGGGGATGTGGGGCTTGGGGGCCATGGGGACATTTCAGGGCTTTGGGGATATGAGGGATGAGGGGAACCTGTGGAGGCCATGGGGACATTTCAGGGCTGTGGGGACATGGGGGATGTGGGGACATCAGGGATGTGGGGCTTGAGGGAGATGTGGAGGATATGGGGATATTTCAGGGCTATGGGGTCTATGAGGGATGTGGGGACATGGGGGACCTGTGGAGGCCATGGGGACATTTTAGGGCCATGGGGACATCAGGGATGTGGGGCTTGAGGGACCTGTGGGGTCCATGGGGACATTTCAGGGCTGTGGGGTTTATGAGGGATGAGGGGCTTGGGGGAGATGTGGAGGATATGGGGACATTTTAGGGCTGTGGGGACATCAGAGATGTGGGGACATCAGGGATGTGGGGACATCAGGGATGTGGGGCTTGGGGACATGGGGACATTTCAGGGCTGTGGGGTTTATGAGGGTTGTGGGGCTTGGGGGAGCTGTGGAGGATATGGGGACATTTCAGGGATGTGGGGACATCAGGGATGTGGGGCTTGGGGACATGGGACATTTCAGGGATGTGGGGACATGATGGATGAGGGGGAGCTGTGGGAGCCATGGGGACATGGGAGCTGTGGGGACATGGGGCCATCTCAGGGCTGTGGGACACGGGGGGTCTCTGTGGATCCACAGGGATCTCGGGAATCCGTGTGGGCTACAGGGGACCCATGGGTGGCACGGGGACCCACAGGGGCCATAGGGACATTTGGGGGGGCTGTGGGATCCTGTGGGACCATGGGGACCCGAGGAGGTCACAGGGAATGGGGGCCGGGAACGTGAGGGGATGGGGGCCGGGAACGTGAGGGGATGGGGGCCGGGAATGTGAGGGATGGGGGCCGGGAATGTGAGGGGAGGAGAAGCCGGGAATGTGAGGGGATGGGGGCCGGGAATGTGAGGGGATGGGGGCCGGGAATGTGAGGGGATGGGGGCCGGGAATGTGAGGGGATGGAAGCCGGGAATGTGAGGGGATGGGGGCCGGGAATGTGAGGGGATGGGGGCCGGGAATGTGAGGGGATGGGGGCCGGGAATGTGAGGGGATGGGGGCCGGGAACGTGAGGGGATGGGGGCCGGGAATGTGAGGGGATGGCGGCCGGGAATGTGAGGGGATGGAAGCCAGGAATGTGAGGGGAGGAGAAGCCGGGAACGTGAGGGCATGGGGGCCGGGAATCTGATGGGATGGAGGCCGGGAATACGAGCGGATGAGGGCCGGGAATGTGAGGGGAGGAGAAGCCGGGAATGCGATGGGATGTAAGCCGGGAATGCGATGGGATGTAAGCCGGGAATGAGATGGTTTGGGGCCGGGCATCCGGAGGGCCGAGGCGGGCGGGAGCCGGGCGGGCCCCGCTGCCGGCGCCGCCTCCCCGCGCGGCTGAGGGCGATGGCGGGCGCTGAGCGCCGCGCCGGGCCCGCCTCGGGTGAGTCTCGCCTTCCCCTCCAAAATCCCCTTCAGCGCCGCGCTCCAGCCCTGCTGAACGCCAGCTTTGCCTCGCAGGGCCCGGCGGGCGCTTCCCGGCGGCGGCGGTGGATGCGATCCTGCGGGAGGTGCTGGGCAGCGCCCTGAGCGAGCGGCGCTACGAGCCGGGGCCGTGCCGGGACGCGGCCCGGGACATCGCCGAGGTGGGACGGGCACGAATATCCCCCAAAATGCCGATAAAGCCTGAGGTGGGGACGGTCGAAGGGTTGCTCAGAGGAAACATCGTCCTCCTGCCTCCACGGCGTGCCCCAGTTATCCCCCAAAATGCCGATAAAGCGTGAGGTGGGGGTGCTGGCGGGGGTTGCTCAGACGGATATATCCGAGTTAATTAATAGATTTACAGGCTGGTTTGGGTGGGGAGGGACTTTAAAGCCATGGCAGGGACACATTCCACTGTCCCGAGCTGCTCCACTGCCAGGGGCAGCCACAGCTTCTGTGCTCACCCTCCCAGGACACAAATCCACCGCGCTCTCCCTGCCCGTTTCAATTTAATCCCAATCCCCCTTGCCCTGTGCTTTGGTCCAAAAGGGTTTCCAGCTGCCTCAAGCCTCGCCTGTCCCACCAGAGTCGACAGAAACCGTTGCCTTAAAGGCTGAGGCAGAGGCCAGACAGGGTTATAAAATTGGGGTGAACTTTTATTGAGGCCTTCAAGGCCGCACCCCGGCAGCCGCAGCAGTAGCTTTGCCTGGGTGGCTCCAAGCTGGAAGCAAAAAGTGGGAGAGTCACGACATTCCCCTCCTTTTACAAGTTTTGGTCCATTTGTATGTGCCCCGTCCATTGTCCAAGGAGCAATCCCGCATCTCGGTGTTCCGCCCTTCCTGCTTGCCTTCTGCATTGCTTAATTTCAGAGCCTGGAGCTCGGAGAGTATCCTTGGAGTCGTGAGCTCCCGGCTAAACCCAGAGGTGCCCTTCCCCATCACCCAGTGACCAGATCCCAACCCCACTCAACACACAAGCCAAACCACCCACCAGAACAAAACAGGACAAAGCCTCAAAACCTAAGGCACCGCCGTCAGTCAGCCCGTTTGTGGAAGCACTAAATGTGTTTTTCTCTCAGGCCGTGAAGGCGCGGGTGAAGGCGCTGGCCGTGCCCCGGTACAAGGTGGTGGTGGTGGCACACGTCGGGCAGCGGGGCGGGCAGAGCCTGCACATCGGCACCAGGTGCCTTTGGGATGCCCAGAGCGACGCCTTCGCCTCCTACGCCTTCCAGAACAGCTCCCTCTTCGCCGTGGCAAGCGTCTACGGGGTGTATTTTGAGTAGGCGAAATGAATATTTCAGCCTAACTCTTCCTGCCTTTGTTGTTGAAATGATGTGTGGAGGACCGAGGGGATCTCAGCTGCTTTGAAGTGTGAGCCTTTGGGCGAGTGGAATGAGGGTCTGTTCCCAGGGTTTTCTCTGGGGAGTAGCTGTGAATACAGTTCTGCAGCTGATTGCTGCTCTCAGAACTTTTTCAGAGTATTTTCGGAATATTCCCTGTAAGTGATGTTTTCGCTGTTCTCCTCTAGGAAGCGTTACTGGAAGTATCGGATAGGAATAAATGAGCTTTGCCTGCCTGGTTTTGGGGCTGGTGCTGGGTCTCTCCTGGTGCAGCCATTCCCCACTGAGGTGGGGTCTGGCTGACCTTGCTCTCAATCTGAAACCAGACTTCTTGCTACCCCTCTTTCCCAGCTGAAACCTGCTGTGTAGATTTTCCTGAGTCAGAGAACAAGCCTGTCACAAACTGCTTGTTACATTTTAGGGGCAAAGCCAAAACCAGAACAAGTAGTTAGTTGGGAAGAAACACTTCACGTACTCACCACTAAAACTTTAACCCACCTTAAACACCGTGAACTGCAGACAACCTGAAGCCACTTGCTGCTGTTCCCTGCGGCATTTAACACCCAAAAGCTCCCAATTAAAGAACACGACTGAAAGCACTGTGGTTTCTGTCATGAGTGTTTTAATCCCTGGGAGCCGTGAGACCGAGCTGTCGCCTTTCAGCACAGGGAGCTGATCTCCCTCCTGCTGCAGCCCTGGTTGCAGCAGGATGTGGTGAGCAGCTTGGCTGCCTCTCGTTTGTTCAGCACAGAACCTCGGCTGCTGTTTTGCAGGTCTTGCTCAGGTTTGGTGTCCTGGGGTTCTTCGTTGTGGATCCCCAGCTTGGGCTCTGGGTGTGGGGGGAAGTCAGCATCGCCCTCATGCTCCTGTGGGAAATGCTGGGGGGGTTCACTCCCTGTCACAGGAAAATGAGAAAGAAGTCACGGAAAGAGGAGTAATTTGTGCTTTTTGTCTTTATTAGAAAGACCAAGCTACAGGCAGGGAGCCGAGTGTTCCCCTCTGATAGGAGCTGCTCCCTGTGATCAGCATGGCGAAACTAAGGGGTTTATAATGAACACTGTCCTGTGGTGCCTTGAGTCTTGCACTGATATATTTGTTTCTCCAGGAAAAACTGTGATTTGATGTGTCACAGGCTGCACCTGGGGGGTTCCTGAATTGCAGGTGTTGCCTTAAGGCATCAGCCCCCCCAAAGTTCTGGGAGATCACACAGAAATTATGATCCAGCTGAGCTGGAACACCTCAGTACAGCCTGTAAAGGTGTGTAATTCTCACTTTTTAAAAGGAAGGTTGCAACAGATTTTGGGGTGTTGCCACTTTTGTATTTGTTTCAAGCTGCTGCTACAAGATAATTTTCCAAAAAAGCAGATGTAGGAAATGCAGAAAGCCTCTGTGGCTGTCTTTGCCTCTGTTATTTTCTTGTTCTGTGTTTATTTTAATCTGAGTACAGATTTCTAGCTGTGCATGTAGTAGTTGAATTTTCTGACTAGCAAATCCAGATTTTCTGAGTATCAAGAAGCGTGCTAACAAGTTTAAACACACACAAAACCATGTGAAGGTGCTTAAATTGCTTAAGGTGCTTAAATTCAACATGCTTTAATTACCAAGTTCTATAAAGTTTCTGCTTTCTAGTGGGGAGAGTGAAGACACTTGCACTGACTTCAGCAAAACTTGTCACTGCCACTTGAAATGAGAGATTTTCAGTGCCAGCCTTGCCTTGAATCCTGTTCCTCAGGTGAGCTTGAAAATCTTGGTCTAAATTATTGTTTCTTTGGCAACATAGCCCAGGAAGCTGAGGCAGAGGAGCTGGAAGGAGAGAGGAAGGAGAGGAGCTGGAAGGAGAGAGGGAACAGGAGGAGCTGGAAGGAGAGAGGGAAGGAGAGGAGCTAGAAGGAGAGAGGGAACAGGAGGAGCTGGAAGGAGAGAGGGAAGGAGAGGAGCTAGAAGGAGAGAGGGAACAGGAGGAGAGGGAACAGGAGGAGAGGGAAGGAGAGGAGCTGGAAGGAGAGAGGGAACAGGAGGAGCTGGAAGGAGAGAGGGAACAGGAGGAGATGGAACAGGAGGAGAGGGAACAGGAGGAGAGGGAACAGGAGGAGCTGGAAGGAGAGAGGAAGGAGAGGAGCTGGAAGGAGAGAGGGAACAGGAGGAGCTGGAAGGAGAGAGGGAACAGGAGGACAGGGAACAGGAGGACAGGGAACAGGAGGACAGGGAACAGGAGGAGCTGGAAGGAGAGAGGGAACAGGAGGAGCTGGAAGGAGAGAGGGAACAGGAGGAGAAGGAACACGAGGAGCTGCAGCTCTTTGCTGGCTGATGTTGCTGTAGGGATAACACACATGACACAGACTCTTGTGAGTTTTTTCTCTCAAAGGCTGTGCAAAGAATGAATTTATTTTAGGGATCATTCACCTTTATATAATTTCCACAGACCACTGTGATTGGGGAAAGACAAAGCTCTTCACCCACACTGGTCAAACCAGAGGGACATCAGGAGAAATCCCTCCCACAGAAAAGAATTCACATTTATACCGTTAAAAAACAATCCTGTCGTTTATGTTGTCTTCCCAAGAAAAGAATTTCAGTAAACTAAAACACCAGAAAAGCAGCACTTTAGAAAATCAGAAACTTCAGGCATTAAAACCAACTGCAGCAGAGCCCAGGAGCTGCAGGGATTGGGGGGAGCAGGGGCTGTGCTGCTTCCCCTGGATCCCCAGGGTGAAACACAAGGGGGTGTTTTGTGTCAGGTAAATAAAGGTAAGCTGTGTAATTAGAATTGTGGAATGTGTGGATCACTACCATGATAAAGATAAATTATATAAGTGAATAAAACACAACATGAAGAAAGGCCTTTGGACCAATGCTGTGTTCACAATTAACTGTTACGAGTCTTAAGTTGTTTTGTAGGGAGAATTCAAATATAAGTTGAATTATAACTTCAGGATGTTGCTTTTGGATAAAGCCCTAGGCTTTGTACTGAGAACCTTTGAATTATAACTTTAGAATAATGCTCTGTATTAAGGATTTTTTTAAAACTGTAGCTTTAAAATAAACAAGAGATAGATATGGACTTATCTGAGGCTCCTAACAAAGCAGTGAGAACATCCTGAAGAAAGGAGTTTGACCCCCCCAATCTGGATATAGATCCTAGGATATACCACAATAGAGGCTGGATATAGAATGTATAGAAAATATAGAATTGTGACACAGACATTTTTCAATAGCCAACTGCTGCAGTGGGATAATTTCTCCACAAACACCAGCCAGCCCAGCAGTCAGTGTGCAGTCAGAGAGGGAAACTTCTCCACTGCACCCAGCACTGTTTGCAATATTTACCATATTCATAAACTGGATTAATGCTGGATCTGTGGCAGAGTCAATCCCAGCAGTACTCATCACCCTACAGGTGCTGGTGAGTTTGACCATATTAATAAACTCATATTTTACCATATTAATAAACTCATACTTTACCATATTAATAAACTGGATTCCTGCTGGATCTGTGGCAGAGTCAATCCTAGCAGTACTCACCCTACAGGTGCAGGTGAGTTTGACCATATTTATTAATAAATTCAATTACTGCTGGCTCTCTGGCAATCCCTCCCAGCAGTACTCACCCCACAGTTCAGTTTTCCCATATTTATTAACCATTCAGTGCTGCTGGCTCTCTGCAATCCCTCCAGCAGTACTCACCCCGCAGGTGAATTTTCCCATATTATTAACCAGTTCAGTGCCTGCTGGCTCTGTGGCAACACCTCCCAGCAGTACTCACCCACAGTTCAGTTTCCCATATTTATTAACCAGTTCAGTGCCTGCTGGCTCTCTGGCAATCCCTCCCAGCAGTACTCACCCCACAGTTCAGTTTTCCCATATTTATTAACCAGTTCAGTGCCTGCTGGCTCTCTGGCAGTCCCTCCCAGCAGTACTCACCCCACAGTTCAGTTTTCCCATATTTATTAACCAGTTCAGTGCCTGCTGGCTCTCTGGCAGTCCCTCCCAGCAGTACTCACCCCGCAGGTGCTGCTCGCCGAGGAGCCTCCTCCAGCGGGAGCCGCCGCAGGTGAACACCACTGCCCGGATGAAATCCCTGCCGCAGAGCCTCACCTTGCCTTGCCCCTGCCCTCCGGGTGCCAGCAGCAGCACGAGGTAGCCCAGGGCCAGCAGCGTGCCCCTCATGCTGCTGCTCCCCAGGAGGGTTCGAGTGCGGCAGCTCTGCTGGAGCCTTCCCTTTTATACCGGGTAAGGGCTCGCTGTGAGCCTGGCAATGTTTGCTGCAAACAAATAAACTGCCCGCTCCTGGTCACCTCCGGAGTGCTTTGGGATCTCGGGTGCTCGAGGGTTCTGAGGCTGCAGGGCTGCTTTGCTGGAAAGAGCTGGGGTGTAACGCCTTTGTGGTGGAGGCGCTTAATGGGGCTTCTGCCAGAACAAAAGGGAGTTTAGGATGGGATTTGTACTTAATGGGTTTGGTGTCTGTGTTCCCCACACGGCCTGGCTGGGCTCTGTTTGTGTTGGTGATCCCAAGGAAAGATGGAATTAACGCCATGCCATGATGTCTGCAGCTCTTCATTCCCCACCTTGGTTACTGCTGGCTGTGGGGAAACCCTGCCAGTGCCAAGCACTGCTGAGAAAACCCACTCCAGAGGGGATACTGGTATCCCAGGCAGGATTCCCAGGGCTAGAAATGACAAGCTTGACTCAGCCAGTAGATCCAGCAGGAATCCAGTTTATGAATATGGTAAAATAGGAGTTTATTAATATGGTAAAATAGGAGTTTATTAATATGGTAAAATAGGAGTTTATTAATATGGTCAAACTCACCAGCACCTGTAGGGTGAGTACTGCTGGGATTGACTCTGCCACAGATCCAGCAGTAATCCAGTTTATTAATATGGTAAATATGAGTTTATTAATATGGTAAAACTGTAGGGTGAGTACTGCTGGGATTGACTCAACCAATAGATCCAGCAGTAATCCAGTTTAATAATATGGTAAAGTATGAGTTTATTAATATGGTAAATATGAGTTTATTAATATGGTAAAACTCACCAGTACCTGTGGGGTGAGTACTGCTAGGATTGACTCTGCCAGAGATCCAGCAGGAATCCAGTTTATTAATATGGTAAATATGAATTTATTAATATGGTCAAACTCACCAGCACCTGTGGGGTGAGTACTGCTAGGACTGACTCTGCCAGAGATCCAGCAGGAATCCAGTTTATTAATATGGTAAAATATGAATTTATTAATATGGTAAAACTCACCAGCACCTGTGGGGTGAGTACTGCTGGGATTGACTCTGCCACAGATCCAGCAGGAATCCAGTTTATTAATATGGTAAAGTATGAGTTTATTAATATGGTAAAATATTAGTTTATTAATATGGTCAAACTCACCAGCACCTGTAGGGTGATGAGTACTGCTGGGATTGACTCTGCCACAGATCCAGCATTAATCCAGTTTATGAATATGGTAAATATTGCAAACAGTGCTGGGTGCAGTGGAGAAGTTTCCCTCTCTGACTGCACACTGACTGCTGGGCTGGCTGGTGTTTGTGGAGAAATTATCCCACTGCAGCAGTTGGCTATTGAAAAATGTCTGTGTCACAATTCTATACTTTCTATATTTTCAGAATTCTATATTTTCTATATATTCTATATCCAGCCTCTATTGTGATATATCCTAGGATCTATATCCAGATTGGGGGGTCAAACTCCTTTCTTCAGGATGTTCTCACTGCTTTGTTAGGAGTCTCAGATAAGTCCATATCTATCTCTTGTTTATTTTATAGCTACAGTTTAAAAAAATCCTTCATACAAAGCATTGAAGTTATAATTCAAAGGTTCTCAGTATAAAACAGCCTAGGACAAAAAACAGCAACATCCTGAAGTTATAATTCAACTTATATTTGAATTCTCCCTACAAAACAACTTAAGACTTATAACAGTTAATTGTGAACACAGCATTGGTCCAAAGGCCTTTCTTCATGTTGTGTTTTATTCAGTTATACAATTTATCATGGTAGTGATCCACACATTCCACAATTCTAATTACACAGGTTACCTTTATTTAGCTGACACAAAACACCCCCTTGTTTTTCACACCAGTGTGCCAAGAGAGCAGCAGATCCTGCAGCACACGGAGCTGAGTCTGCTCTGGCAGCTGAGGCTGGCCAGCAGTTCCTGGTTCCTAATGGTGGCTTCAGTGTATTTACATTTCTATAAAAAGGCCTTGCAATAAAATGCCTTTAGGGGGAAATTTCTCAGTTATATGGTCAGAAATTCCATGTTTGAGGACAAAACGCAGGAGGAACTCTGGAGATCTCGAGCCCTTCCTAGCACCACGAGGATTTTCCAGCACCATAATGTCACAGGTAATTAATTTTCACTGTGTGCAGGGGTGGGTTATGATGTGTTAGAGAAAGCTTGGGTTTTAGCAGTGAGCAAACAGTCACGGCACGAATGGAAAATAGAAGGGGTATTTTATGATTAACAAATGATTCACCTTAACGAGTTCTTTCTTTGGAACACACCAAGATGAATTTTATGTCAGGGGCAGTTTGGAAGTGGATGTTAATGCAGCATAAATGATCCTTAATCCAGTGATGTGTTTGAGTGCTGCTGTTTATTGTCAGGATAATGAGGGAGGCTGGATGTTCTGGATCTGTAAAAGACATGTTTCCATTCGTAATGTGCTCAGCAGCAGGGCTACAGCTTGGGCTCCATCACTCCTCTGGAGATGCTCCCTGTTCCTGGGGGCAGGAAGGGCCTGGAAATCCTCCAGCTGGGGGGAGGTTCTGTTTCTTCTGCTCTGCCCCTCAAAAAAGCCAGCCTTTCAACCCGAGGAGAAAGGACCTTGGGGGAAAGCAGAAAGGGAGAAAGGGCCAAGGAGAAAAATCCTTGGGGAAAGGGAGAAAGGACCTTGGGGGAAAAGCAGAAAAGGAGAAAAATCCTTGAAGGAAAAGCAGAAGGGGACAAAGGACCTTGGGGGAAAAGCAGAAAGGGACAAAGGACCTTGGGGGAAAGCAGAAAGGGAGAAAGGGCCAAGGAGAAAAATCCTTGGGGGAAAAAGCAGAAAGGTAGAAAGGGCCAAGGAGAAAAATCCTTGGGGAAAGGGAGAAAGGACTTTGGGGGAAAAGCAGAAAAGGAGAAAGGGCCAAGGAGAAAAATCCTTGGGGGAAAGGGAGAAAGGACCTTGGGGGAAAAGCAGAAAAGGAGAAAAATCCTTGAAGGAAATGCAGAAAGGGACAAAGGACCTTGGGGCAAAAGCAGAAAGGGAGAAAGGCTCAAGGAGAAAAATCCTTGGGGGAAAAAGCAGAAAGGGAGAAAGACCCAAGGAGAAAAGCCTGGAGACCTTTCCATGCTCAGGATTGCAGAGAAGGCCATCCATGTATGAACCCTGATGGTGCAGTGAGGGGAATTCCAGGAGGAAACTGAGGGCATGTGAAAGAAGTCTCTAAGCAGTGTGGCCTCAAAGAGAAACTTTATTGATTAACAAAGGAATATGCTCATACTACAGCAGGAGTTTCCTGAAGGAGAAGGGATCTCAGCTGCTCTTAACAGCTCCAGCAGGAGCAACAATGTCACACAGGGAGCCAGCCTGGAAAACAAGAGGAAAAAGAGCTGACTCTTCTTTGGAAGTTGTGTTCCTGCTGGAAAACAGCCCTTTTTGGCAGGCCAGGTTGGGTTGCATTTGTGCTGTGGCATTTGGCAGCATGCAAACATTCATCTTTATGAAGGAAATGAATTTCCAGCGGTGTGGCAGCAGAAGAGCAGGACCCACCCCCTTTGAACTGCTGCTGTCTTGGGTATTAGTGCTGAGATGAACCCAAGGTATTCAAAAAGTCTCTGGTCTCCCAGCCCCACGTCAGAGGAAGTTGAGATTCATTTGCTCTGCTTTTCAAGGCTGTTGATTTCTCTCTTATCTGATATATTCTTTATCTGACCTGCTGAAGTCCATTCTGCAGGTCAGGATGAGGCAGACTCCAGACTCTGCCTGCCCTTGGGGGGTGTTATCTTTTTATACTAAAAACTACTTTATTTACAATAATTTTTCAATTCCTATCAGCTATGTTGGACAGTGTGTCTCTAAACCAATCAAAAAGTGTCACCATCACAGCAGCAGATGGAGGACAAGAAGATGAAGAAGAAGGACAGGACAAATTCCCAAATTCCTCCATCTTTGCCTCTTGAACCCCCATTCTAAAACCCCAAATTCTCCTTTTTCACCCTGTGACAAATTAACTATCATTCTACTTAAACTCGTGTGACTTGTAAAGTTTCCAGAGCAGCCAGAGGGATGTCCTGGCTCCTGACAGTGCTGGAATTGGGACCCCACCTGTCCCAATATTCCCTGGCTGGGTGTTTCCCAGAGCTCCCTGGCTGAGGAACTCGCGGGGTTTGCTTTGGTCAGGATGACTCCAAGATGTATAACAGTCTCCGTTTCCAACCCAGCTGTGGAAGGAGTCAGGAGTGTTCAGCTGATGCTCTCAGGGTTGTTTTATTGTTTCTTGTCTCAGATATTTTCTGTCTGCCCGGGTCTGTTCAGCAGGGCAGCCCCAGGCACACTCTCTGCCCACTGATTTTTATGCTACAAATTCCCTGTTAGTTCTTTACAGTGCTGATCCAATGCCCTCACCTGTGTCAGACAGTTCCATTCTACTCCAATCCAATCCCCAAGTGCCACCATCCCCAAGAAGATGGGGTTGGGGAGAAGAAGGAAGGAGGACAGGACAGGGCCCAAGTGCCTCCATCTCACCCCCTGAGCCCCCAGGGAAAAATCCCCAAAATTTCCCTTTTCACTCTACAACCACTACTACATGCCAGCGAAACTTTGGTGACCTTTAGTTCTTCATTCAAAGGTTTAATTTGTTCCATGGATCAAACTCAAAGCCCAGGAGTCCTTGGGGTCTGTGCCCCCCTGCCAGGGTCTGTGCCCCCCTCTGCCAGGGTCTAGGTGCCCCCAATGCCAGGGTCTGGCCCCATGCCGGTCTGCCCCCCTGCCAGGGTCTGTGCCCCCAATGCCAGGGTCTGTGCCCGCCTCTGCCAGCGGTCTGTCCCAATGCCAGGGTCTGTGCCCCCTGCCAGGGTCTGTGCCCCAATGCCAGGGTCTGTGCCCCCCTGCCAGGGTCTGTGCCCACGCCAGGCCCTGCCAGGGTCTGTGCCCCCCTGCCAGGGTCTGTGCCCCCCCTGCCAGGGTCTGTGCCCCCAATGGCCAGGGTCTGTGCCCAATGCCAGGTCTGTGCCCAATGCCAGGGTCTGTGCCCCCCTGCCAGGGTCTGTGCCCCAATGCCAGGGTCTGTGACCCCAATGCCAGGGTCTGTGACCCCAATGCCAGGGTCTGTGCCCCCACTGCCAGGGTCTGTGCCCCCCTGCCAGGGTCTGTGCCCCAATGCCAGGGTCTGTGCCCCCAATGCCAGGGTCTGTGCCCCCACTGCCAGGGTCTGTGCCCCCCCTGCCAGGGTCTGTGCCCCTGCCAGGTCTGTGCCCCCAATGCCAGGGTCTGCCCTGCAGTCTGGCCCAATGCCAGGGTCTGTGCCCCCAATGCCAGGGTTGCCTGTGGCCCCCCTGCCAGGGTCTGTGCCCCCCTGCCAGGGTCTGTGACCCCAATGCCAGGGTCTGTGCCCCCAGGTCTGTGCCCCCTGCCAGGGTCTGTGCCCCATGCCAGGTCTGTGCCCAATGCCAGGGTCTGGCCATCCAGGGTCTGTGCCCCCAATGCCAGGGTCTGTGCCCCCAATGCCAGGGTCTGTGCCCCCCTGCCAGGGCTCTGGAGCCCCTGGGTGGGGCTGGGATCCCCCAGGGCTGTCGGAGCCATCCCGGGTTCCCCAGGGAAGGAGCCCAGCCTCACCTGGAGGGTGCTGGGGGAGGCCAGGCTGTGCAGCAGCCACACACCCACCTGGCCTCTGCTGTCCCCCAGCAGCAGGCACGGGGCATTCCTGGCGAACAGCAGGGAGCTGAGGCTGCCCTCAGGGCTGGCAGCACAGGAGAGCACGGGCTGGAAGCTGCAACTCAAGAATTAACGGGTATCATGCATTCATCGCTGAAAAGCTGCACGTTTCACTCTCTGTGTTCTGGACTGTGTCAAACGTTGGGAGGGGAGGAAATGTTTGGGCTCTGCCAGAGGGAAAGTCCCAGCTGCTGTTAACTGGGATATCCTGCTTGCCTGGAGAGGGTGGTTAGTGTTTTTATTAGATGGATGATTTGCAGGATGTGGCTCTGGATCCACCAGGGCTTCCCAGTGTCAGTAACACAAAACCCAGAGCTGCTGGACAAGGGCACAGGGAACTGAGCCACCTCAACTTCAGACCAGCTCACTTTTACCAAAGTAGCTCACTTTTGTTATTTTCCCTTCTAACTCTGCCACGATTTCTGCAGGAAAGGGCAGGTTTACACTTTGTCAGCTCCTTCCAACCCCAAATCTCTGGTAACCACCACCAGCTCGTACAAGGAATATTTCCAAATGCACCGGTTCGAGCGAGCTGTAACGATCTGATAAAAACACCCATGAGGTAACAACGGGTTACCTCCATGAAATGTCAGTTTAAATTACCTGCCGATGCAATTTCAGCCCCGCCCTTGGAGAAGTTCTCCATTACTCACACGCTGACGCTCAGATCCCAGATCTCCACCCTCCTGTCCTTCACAGCTGCGAAGGTGCAGGCTGAGGAGGGAGCCCACGCCACGTCCTGCACAAAAGCTCTGTCCGAAGTGAAGGTTTGGAGCGGGCTGTGGGAATCGCGGTGCCACGAGAGGATGCTCCAGTCTGCAGAGCAGCTGAGGAAGCTGCCAGTGCTGCAGGGGTTCCAGGCCACTTGGTACACAGGGCCCTGTGCGGGGGGAGCAGAACAGAACTCGGTGTTTCTGCAGAGCTGCAGGATCTGTTCTGGGCTCCCTCCCACAGGTGAGGTTATTGAACTCAACAGGCCGAGCAGATTTCTGATTGCTGCCTTAAAAGAAAGCCAGGACTAAAGCTTTAAACCAGTCTCTAGTACTAGTTTTAATTTAAAAAACATCCTGACAGTGTAGAAATCAATCCTGCAAGACTGATGCTTTATGCTATTAGAATTAATTCCTAATATAAGAGAAGAGGTTTAGATTTTTGTTGCAGATAAAATAACTATTTGTTCACTAAATATAAGCAAAGAAACTGTTACATTTTTGAATTGCTTACTTGTGTCACTCACCTTGTGGCCTCTGTAGGTGCCCAGAATCTGCTCCTTGCCTGAGCAAGAGCAGCAGTGGATGTGACCCTCTTCTGTCCCAGCAAGAAAAATATCGGTATCCTGCCAGAAAGGGAACAAACAGCAGCCTGGCTTGGAGGAATTTATCACCCAGGGCTGGATGAGTTCAGAGCCAAGGAGGAGCTGGGGGTGAAGTGGAACCCCAAGGCTGAACATTTGCTGGGTGTGTTCTCCAGCAATGCACAACGGGCTGGGCTTTGACTCCTGAGAATCTTGCATTTTCAGCAATCCATGTGCAAAAGGCAGGAATTCTTGGAGTGCTCTGGGAGGGAGAGCAGCTCAGGTGTTGCACAAACTGTCCCAGAGGGGAAATGCCCCGAGGAAATGTGAGTAACCTGGCAGGGCTTGTTCTGCCATTTCCCCCATTTGGGGTCAATCTTAGCAAGCTAGAAAGCAATTTATTTTAAAATGGATAGGTTTAAATAGCAGTGCCAAGTGCCTGGTTTGCTCCCAGCAGCTCCAGCTGGGCACCCACCTCTGCTGCAAGTTTTCCTGGCTGATCCTTGCCAGGCTGGGTTGTCTGAGCCTACCTCTGGATGGAAGTCAAAGCACATTCCAGCTGCCTCGTGTGTTAGGGGAGCTTCACTCCTTCCTCTCTCCCCTGGTGATTTGTTGTTCCCACTTTCAGTTCTCTTGATTTTCATCACATCTGTGCAAGGAGAGGGAGCTCTGCTCAGACAGGGGGGAGGAACCCGTGCTGCTTTGGGATGCCCAGCAGCTCTGAGATGTTTTGGGGGGTAAAGAATAGTGCTGGAATTAAAAATGATCATGGATGAGATGGGGGCTACTGGAGTGGCTGTCCTGAAGCTTTTATTCCATTGTAATTATCAAAGGAGATGGAACTGCAGCTTCAACCACTGCGACAGCAGCCAAAGATTTCTTTGTTACAGGAAATATTAAAACTTTTCAGCCAATTGCAGATTGCCAAAGCTTTACAGGCAGTTGCTTTAGACAATCACTAAAAGCTCATGCACAGCTTCTTCTAACAATGGCTAACACTTCTTATCAAGCATTCATATTTCTGCTATCTTAGTTATTTCTGTATCATTATATTTTCCAGGCCTTACTTGATATTGCACACAGCACTATCATTTCCTGACCTTGCTTCCTTTTAACCTCCTTACATTTCTTCCTTCTGAGATCTGCTCTCCTACAGCTTTCCAAGAGTTTTCTGGCTTTCCAAGAGTCTCCTGGCTTTTCAGTTTCCCCCAAAAGGACTCACCAGAGCAGTCCAGCCTTTGCTGTATGAACCACTGGGCCACTCGCCCATCTCCTGAGATGCTCATCAGCCTCTCTGTTCTGTCACCTGCACCTCTGAGCTGCTGCACCCACCTCAGCTGCCACACAGGACCTTTGTGTTCATTTAGGGATGCACTGGAACGAAAACAAAATGAAATACTCGTGCTAAGTCACAGATGAGCAAAGACAAGACAACACTTTTGAAAAATCTTCTACTCTGTAATGAGTGTTAACTCTTAGGACAGAAATGTTTAGCTTTTCCTTTTAAAAAATGGTCTGAACATTGGCTGTTTTCTCCAGAAAAATGGGTTTAAAACATTTATTTATATACTTATTTTGCTAGTTGTTTGTTAAACATGTTTGACAATTAATTTCAGGGCACCCTTTCTGTGTTTGCCCCAGGCAATCAGTCTGCACCTTGTAGGAGAATCTTGAGCCCTCCTCACCCACCCATCCCCTCTCTCATTTTCTCCTTAATTCCTGCTCAGCCCTCCCTTATTCTCATGTTCTCTCCATTTTTAGCAGGAGGAATCAGGGAGAAAACACCAAAAGCTGTCACTGGTGCCCCTTACATGAGGATTTATTATCCAGGGCTGGATTGTCCTGGTCAGGACACAGAACACAAATTCCAGGGGTGGGTAAAAAGCTGCAAATCCTTGCAGGGGAGGGAAGGGCTCTGCTCTGTTGCCCCTCTCCAAGGCTGCCTTGCCCACAGGTGTCTTGAATTCTCCAAGAAAGCTTGGAGAGATGGCAATCTGATTTATTTAAACCAACATTTTTGAACTCTGATACATTTTTTTGGACAGGCCACTTTGACTGGGGGAGAGTGACAGAACTCTTCACCCACATTGGCCAAACCAGAGGGACAGCAAAGAAGCTCTGTCTCACAGAAAGAATTTTAAACACAAGATTTCATTACAGAAACAAAAACCTGGTGTTTGTGTTCAAGCTGGTGAGAACAAGCTGTGAGAACAAGCTGTGAGAACGAGCTTCAAAAACCCCAAAACATCAGGAAAAAACAGAGCTTTAGAAACTGAGAAACTGCAGGCTTGGGAAAGCCAGACTGCACCCAGGGGCCCAGGCTGACCTGCTGTCCAGCAGAGCGTGGTCCTCCTGGCCCCTCACGTCGTAGATGGCCACGTGGCCACTGGCCAGCCCGACTGCCAGCAGGGTGGGCTGGCCCCCGAGAAATCCACAGCGGTGACGCCGCGCTCGCAGCGGAAAACGCGCTCCGGCCACTGCCAGGGAGAGAACACACAGCTGGGAGCTGCCCTGGGTGGCTGCTCTCTGGCCACTAAATTAGTGTGGGCAACTCAAGGGATGGCAGCCATGTGGCCATTGTCCATCCCAAATGCCAGGGTGGGCTGGCCCCGAGAAATCCACAGCGGTGACCCGCGCTCGCAGCGGAAAACGCGCTCCGGCCACTGCCAGGTGAGAACACAGAGCTGGGAGCTGCCCTGGGGCTGGTGCTCTCTTGGCCACTAAATCTAGTGTGGGCAACTCAAGGGATGGTGCCAGTGGCCATTGTCCATCCCAAACGCCAGGGTGGGCTGGCCCCCGAGAAATCCACAGCGGTGACGCCGCGCTCGCAGCGGAAAACGCGCTCCGGCCACTGCCAGGGTGAGAACACAGAGCTGGGAGCTGCCTTGAGGTTTGGCTCTCTTTTCTTAATTCTGGCCACTAAATCTAGTGTGGGCAACTCAAGGGATGGTGGCCACGTGGCCATTGTCCATCCCAACTGCCAGGAGTTTTGGGCAGAGAAGTCCAAAGCAGAAATCCCAGCAGGGACGCCGTGCTCACAGCAGAAAACTGCCCAGGAGAGAACACAGCAGAGCTGGGAGCTGCCCTGGGGTTTGGCTCTCTGCTCTGGACTCTGGCCACTAAATTTAGTGTGGGCAACTCGAGAGATGGTGGCCATGTGGCCACTGGCCAACCTGACTGCCAGCAGGTTTGGGCTGGCCCCAGAGAAATCCCAGCAGGGACACCATGCTCACAGCAGAAAACTGCCCAGGAGAGAACCCAGCAGCTGCCCTGGGGTTTGGCTCTCTGCTCTGGACTGTGGCCACTAAATCTAGTGTGGGCAACTGAAGGGATGGTGGCCACGTGGCCACTGTCCATCCCAAATGCCAGGTTTGGGCTGGCCCCAGAGAAATCCCAGCAGGGACACCATGCTCACAGCAGAAAACTGCCCAGGAGAGAACCCAGCAGCTGCCCTGGGGTTTGGCTCTCTGCTCTGAACTGTGGCCACTAAATCTAGTGTGGGCAACTCAAGGGATGGTGGCCACGTGGCCATTGTCCATCCCAACTGCCAGGAGTTTTGGGCAGAGAAGTCCAAAGCAGAAATCCCAGCAGGGACACCGTGCTCACAGCAGAAAACTGCCCAGGAGAGAACCCAGCAGCTGCCCTGGGGTTTGGCTCTCTGCTCTGAACTGTGGCCACTAAATCTAGTGTGGGCAACTCAAGAGATGGTGGCCACGTGGCCACTGGCCATCCCAACTGCCAGCAGGGCTGGGCTGGCCCCAGAGAGCTCCACAGTGTGCTCCTGGTTGCCCAGCACAGAACCCCCAGAGCTGGGAGCTGCCCTGGGCTTTGGCTCTCTGCTCTGGACTGTGGCCACTAAATCTGGTGTGGGCAACTGAAGGGATGGTGGCCACAGCGGGCAGGGGTGGTTCTCTGCTCTGACTGGCTCCATGGGTTTCTTGCTATGACTGTCAGGGAATGAATCCCAAATCCCAGAGGAGCCCTTGGATCTGGCTGCAGTAAAGGCAGAGCCCGGGGGGCATTGCCCGGGGTTTCTCCAGCTTTTGGAGGATTCTCCCTCCTTTTTATATAATAATAATAATAATAATAATAATAATAATAATAATAATAATAATAATAATAATAATAATAATAATAATAATAATAATAATAATAATAATAATAATAATAATATATAATAATAATAATAATAATAATATTTCCCCTCCTTTTTATCCCAAATTAATGGTAATAATGGTAATAATAATAATAATAATTTCCTCATTTTTATCCCAAATTAATGGTAATAGTAATGGTAGTAATAATAGTAATAGTAATAGTAATAATAATTATAATAGTAATAATAATAATTTCCTCCTTTTTATCCCAAATTAATGGTAATAATAATAGTAATGATAGTAGTAGTAATAGTAATAATAATTTTCTCCTTTTTATCCCAAATTAATGGTGGTAATAATAATAATAATAATAATAATAATAATAATAATAATAATAGAAGTTAGAAGGGAAACGAAGAATTGTAGTTTGAAGAGAAATAAATAATCATTGTATAGAAATAATTGTAGTTAGAAGGGAAATAAATAATAACTGTAGTTAGAAGGGAAATAAATAATTGTAGTTAAAAGAGAAATAAATAATAATTGTAGTTAAATAATTGTAGTTAGAAGGCTCTGCAGGGTGGAAATATCACATCTAGGAAATTCCCTCTTATTGCCAGCGTTGTGAGAAGGGAAATATTTGTAGTTAGAAGGGAAATAAAGCAGATTTTTAATTTTTTTTTTTTAGGAAAAGCAAAGGAAGGGGCTCCTTACCCTGGGGTTCTTCAGGGACCAGCAGCAGGCCAGGCCTCCCCTGTGCTCCTGAGAGGCAAAATCCCTGTAGCCAACTGCCAGCAGATCCTGGGAGCACACAGCACCAAAACCAGTCCTGATTTTCCTTTCAGGATTAAAATGAGACCCCAAATCCCTGTAGCCAACTGCCAGCAGATCCTGGGAGCACACAGCACCAAAAATATTCCTGATTTTCCCTTTAGGGTTAAAATGAGACCCAAAATCCCTGTAGC
Organism: Sitta carolinensis; assembly: GCA_032173965.1. Classification (NCBI taxonomy): domain Eukaryota; kingdom Metazoa; phylum Chordata; class Aves; order Passeriformes; family Sittidae; genus Sitta; species Sitta carolinensis. The sequence continues at coordinate 30,042,604 of CM063289.1, forward strand.
CAACTGCCAGCAGATCCTGGGAGCACACAGCACCAAAAATATTCCTGATTTTCCCTTTAGGGTTAAAATGAGACCCAAAATCCCTGTAGCCAACTGCCAGCAGATCCTGGGAGCACACAGCACCAAAAATATTCCTGATTTTCCATCTCAGGGTTAAAATGAGACCCAAAATCCCTGTAGCCAACTGCCAGGAGATCCTGGGAGCACATAGCACCAAAAATATTCCTGATTTTCCATCTCAGGGTTAAAATGAGACCCCAAATCCCTGTAGCCAACTGCCAGGAGATCCTGGGAGCACATAGCACCAAAAATATTCCTGATTTTCCCTTTAGGGTTAAAATGAGACCCCAAATCCCTGTAGCCAACTGCCAGCAGATCCTGGAGCACACAGCACCAAAAATATTCCTGATTTTCCCTTTAGGGTTAAAATGAGACCCCAAATCCCTGTAGCCAACTGCCAGCAGATCCTGGGAGCACACAGCACCAAAAATATTTCCCGATTTTCCATCTCAGGGTTAAAATGAGACCCCAAATCCCTGTAGCCAACTGCCAGCAGATCCTGGGAGCACACAGCACCAAAAATATTCCTGATTTTCTCTCCAGGTTAAAATGAGACCCCAAATCCCTGTAGCCAACTGCCAGCAGATCCTGGGAGCACACAGCACCAAAAATATTCCTGATTTTCCCTTTAGGGTTAAAATGAGACCCAAAATCCCTGTAGCCAACTGCCAGCAGATCCTGGGAGCACACAGCACCAAAAACAGTCCTGATTTTTCCCTTTAGGGTTAAAATGAGACCCAAAATCCCTGTAGCCAACTGCCAGGAGAGCACACAGCACCAGAAAATATTCCTGATTTTCCCTTTAGGGTTAAAGGAGACCCAAAGCTCCTCACACTCCTGGGTTTAGCTTTGCACACTCCAGGAAATTCCCTTTGTCCCTTTGCACAGGCAGAAATAAAATCCAGCAGCAAGTTTTTAGCCTTCAGCTCTGTTAATTTTCATTTTCTTGCACTCAGCAGAAGTCACATTTTAAAAGTGTCTGGTTGCACTGAGACTGGAGTCTCTAAATGTGTCTGAATTTTTAATATCTGCAGGTTTGGTGCAGATAAAATAATTATTTTTATTATGTCTTTATTTATAATGTCTTTATTTTGTCCCTTTTTGCCCCTCTCTGGGTTTCTGTTTCTCATCCTCAGCTGTTTTTTATTCATTATTTTGGTTAAATGAGGGAGTTCTTTGCATGACCAGGTTAAAGAAGCTCTGCCCGCTGTGCTGTAATTGTGCATCTCATCCTTCAATTCTGAGGAATTCTGCTTTTTTTTGGGAGATGCCTGTTAGGTGTCATAACTATCCTAAATAAACTCAAATAATAAAGTTTAAATTACTTTATTTAAATTTTAAATTAATTATATTTTATTATGATTTTAATATCAATTTAATAATTTAAAATTCTATTTTAATTGAATGATTAATTTAATTTAATTAAATAAATATATTTAAAGTTTAACTGAAATATCAGCAATCTTTATTTTTAGGCATCTTTTACTCTTCTAAATCCAAAATTTTCTGTTTTTCTGCAGTGGAAAATTCTTCTCATTTGGTAAAAACATGTATTCTGTTTATCTCTGTTTATAATTTTTTTTATTTATGTTTATCTTCTCATTTGGTAAAACCATGTTTTCGGTTTGATTGTGCTTTTGGAGATTTCTCTTTCCTTGGTACAAACATTTTTGTTTGTGGACACTCATCCTTTGCTCCCAGCCATGAAATCTCTTCCCAGCCCATCCCAACCAGCTCAGCAATATCTTTATTTTCAGCCATCTTTTGTTCTTCTAAATCCAAACTTTTCTGTTTTTTCTGCAGTAGAAAATTCTTCTCATTTGGTTAAAACCATGTTTTCAGTTTGATTGTGCTTTTGGAGATTTCTCTTTCCTTGGTACAAACCTGCTTTTGTTTGTAGCCAACTCATCCTTTGCTCTCAGCCATGAAATCTCTCCCCAGCCCATCCCAACCAGCTCAGCAATATCTTTATTTTCAGCCATTTTTTATTCTTTTCTATCCACCTTGCTCTCATTCCCGGATCCCTTTCTGCTGAGCATTTATTTATATTTCTAAAGCTCCCTGTCCGTGCCCTGGGGGATTTCCCCGGGGGGATTTTCACTCACAGGGTTCCCTTTGTTCCAGGCCATGCTGCTCACGCTGAGCCCCTGGGTTAAATCACACCTGAAGTGCCACAGCAGCTCCAGGCTGGGCTCTGCTGCTGGGCTCTGCCTTGGCTCTGCCAGACCTGCTTCCTCCTCATCTTCCTCCTCCTCCTCCTCCTCATCTTCCTCCTCCTCCCCGTCTGACACAAGCCCAGGCTCTGAAATGCACACAGGCAGAGTGTGAGTACAAACCTTGCCCTTGCTTCACTCTGATCATGGACAGCAAAGGAAGAGGTTGCTGTTTCAGCAAATATTTTGGAGGGAAAAGAAAAAGGGAAATAAGAAGGGATGGTTTGAGGATTTAAAATATCTTAATTTATTAAACTGGGATTAAAATGGGACAGAGCAGAGAGCTGGGTTGGAGTGAGTCAGGGGTGCTGCACGTGGGTTTAGCAAAACCAAAAGAAAAAAAAAAAAAAAAAAAAAAAAAAAAAGGGAAGATTTGAGGATTCAAGACATCCTGACTTCTAAAAGTGTGACTAAAATGGGCTGGGGACAAAGCAGACAACTGGGTTGGAGTGAGCCAGGGGTGCTGCAGGTGGGTTTAGCAAAACCAAAAGTAAAAAGAAAATAAAAAAAAAGAAAAATAAGAAGTGAAGGTTTGAGGATTTAAGACATCTTAACTTATTAAACTGGGATTAAAATGGGAGAGAGCAGAGAGCTGGACTGGGCTGGAGTGAGACAGGGGTGCTGCACGTGGGTTTAGCAAAACCAAAAGAAAAAAAAAAAAGAGAAAGAAAAGAAAAAGAAGTGAAGGTTTGAGGATTTAAGATATCCTAACTTCTTAAACTGGGATTAAAATGGGACAGAGCAGAGAGCTGGGCTGGAGTGAGCCAGGGGTGCTGCAGGTGGGTTTAGCAAAACCAAAAGTTAAAAAAAAGCAAAAGAAATGAGGATTTGAAGAATTAAGATATCCTAACTTCTTAAACTGGGACTAAAATGGGCTGGGGACAGAGCAGAGAGCTGGGTTGGAGTGAGCCAGGGGTGCTGCAGGTGGGTTTAGCAAAACCAAAAGAAGAAACATAAGAAGGGAAGGTTTGAGGATTTAAGACATCTTAACTTATTAAACTGGGATTAAAATGGGACAGAGCAGAGAGCTGGGTTGGAGTGAGCCAGGGGTGCTGCAGGTGGGTTTAGCAAAACCAAAAGTAAAAAGAAAATATAATAAAGAAAAATAAGAGGTGAAGGTTTGAAAGGTTTGAGGATTTAAGACATCCTAACTTCTTAAACTGGGATTAAACTGGGACAGAGCAGAGAGCTGGGTTGGAGTGAGCCAGGGGTGCTGCAGGTGGGTTTAGCAAAAAGAAAGAAAAAAAAAAAAGAAAAAAAAAAAGAAAAGGAAAAAAAAAAAAGAGAGAGGATTTAAGGAATTAGGACAAGGAATGAAGACATCCTAACTTCTTAAACTGGGCTGGGGCCAGAGGCAAGAGCTGGAGTGCAGCTGTGCTGCAGGTGGGCTCAGGCACCCAGCCCGAAGTGAGGAATTCCCGAGGTTCCTAGCAAGGCACACACCCGGGAGCACAGGGAGCCGGCGGCAGAGGGCGAGTGCGGGCCGGACAGTGCTCGCCAGGAGCGTCCTGTGCACGGCGAGCAGAGCCTGCTGCAGCGGCGCCGCGCGGCACAGCGGCTCCCAGGGGCTGCCGGCTGCACTCCCTGCAACGATTGTGGCCTCGTCAGTCAATTATTGATCAGGCGATCACCGAGAATCCGCCGGTAGTCCAAGCTGGAAGGGATTCCCGAGCATCATCCCCCAGCACATCCTGCCTGAGAAGAGAGAAAGGGGGTAAAAATGCTTTGGATGTGATGAAACTTCACAGAGAAAAATCAAGGGGGAAGAATTCTCCACTTGCAAAATGCAGAGAATTCAAAGAAATACTTTCACCATGACATTTCTCTTGCTATATTTTTTTTTTCTTATAATTTTATCATCTTTTCTTACTATAATTTTCTGATCTTTTTCAGGTACTGCTGGAATTTTTCCCAAATGGCATTTTTCCCAAGCACAGGAGTGCAGCCCTGTCCAGGATTTTTTACCAAACTCTCTTGGAGGTTCCAGGCAGCCCAACAAGCCCATCCTGCCTGAGAAAAGAGAAATGGGGTAAAAATGTTTTGAATGTGATGAAACTTCACAGAGAAAAATCAAGGGAGAAGAATTCTCCACCTGCAAAAAGCAGAGAATTCAAAGAAATACTTCCACCATTAAATTTTCTTACTAAAATTTTTTCTTATAATTTAATCATCTTTTCTTATTATAATTTTCTGATTTTTTTTCAGACACTGCTGGAATTTTTCACAAATGGAATTTTTCCCAAATGGCATTTTTCCCAAGCACAGGAGTGCAGCCCTGTCCAGGATTTTTTACCAAACTCTCTTGGAGGTTCCAGGCAGCCCAACAAGCCCATCCTGCCTGAGAAGAAAGAAATGGGATAAAAACGTTTTGGATGTGATGAAACTTCACAGAAAAAAATCAAGGGAGAAGAATTCTCCACCTGCAAAAAGCAGAGAATTAAAAAAAAATACTTTCAGCATGACATTTCTCTTGCTATAATATTTTTGTTATAATTTTATCATCTTTTCTTATTATAATTCTCTGATCTTTTTCAGGCACTGCTGGAATTTTTCACAAATGGAATTTTTCCCATATAGAATTTTTCCCAAGTGGGATTTTGCTTTTACTCTGAGTACCAGCAGAGCTCATCCCTGAGTCTTTCTCTTTATTTCAGATTATTTCTGATGCAGTGTGCACAGGAGTGCAGCCCTGTCCCAGATCCTCTGGCAGGCTGCAGGCAGTGTTTTCCAGGAAGTTTTCCCCCCCAAATCCCAGGGAATTTAGGTTTAGGAGGATGGGAAGAGGGCACAAATGTTACCTGTGGCAGGCACAGCCTGGCCCTGCTCTCCAGCTTGGCTGCTTCTCCTTTTTGGGCCTCTGGGTTCTTCAGGTTCTGCTTCTGGGGCATCCAGGGAATTGTCCAAATCCCAGCAAGTCACCATCACCCCTGGGAATGGATTTCCAAGGAAATTGAATTGGATTTCCAAGTCACACAGGAAATTGGGGGTGTTATTGCCAGGAGTTTCCTACACCCTGACTGCTGGGCTTTGGAACAGCTCTGCTTCTCAACAGCTGAACTGATCTTTTTGATTTAATTGGATTTTTTAACTGTTGTCTTTTACAAATTTACAGAAAAGCTTGCCTGTGCTTAATAAGAATCCTCCAAGCAGGTAAAAAATAACTTTAAAGTTGCTCCTGTGGTGTCACTGCTGCTGCTCCATCAGGGTTTTTTTGGGGTCTGGCTCAACCTTGAGCAGAGCCAGCTCCCACCCTAAACTCACCTTGATGTGTTGGAATGAGCCCTGGCACACACAAAAAAATGGCAAAGAGCTTTTCAAAATAGATTATTCTCTACTTTGGGGGTTTATTCCCTCATTTTACATACACTAACACAAGGGAAAAGTGCTTGGAACAGCACTGCCCATCATTTTTTGGGCTTCTTCCACAGCAAAATAACAATTTTATTGCACTGGATTCAGTGTGCCAGCACTAAAATCGAGATTTAGGAGGGGCAGAAAAGGCCAAGATAAACCACATTGTCCTGTCTGAATTTAAAGCTCTGGAAAAGGGGAAATTGAGGGAACATTTGCTTGGAGAGGGAAGTAAAAAATTCCCTTTTCTCAGTCTCCAGGTTTACCTTTCTCTGCCATGGTGATGGTCTCACACTGCACTTCTTTATTTTTGGCAGCTCCAGAGATGGTCTGCACCATTTTTTCTTCCAAGTGCTCACTGTCAATTTTAGCCCTGCTAATCTCTGCATAAATCTTATTCCTCTCCCTGGAAAACCAAAGGAAACATTGGCTGGTGACAGAATTCCCAGAAAAATTCAGCCTGGAATTCTCAGTGTCTTGAACAAGAGAGGTTTCTCCAGGTCTGAAATTTCCTGCTTTTTTAGGTATTTCAGTTATTTCTGTGATTTCAGTCTTTGTATAATTTTATTTCAGCATTTCCAGTGAAATTCTGGGAGTTCAGGATTTCCAAGGGGAGCTGCCTGCTGTGTTTAACTCTTCTGAATTAATCAATAATAAGAAGCTACACACGAGAATCAGTGCAGCAGTTGGAAATGTTTTCCTGAAAATCAAATTATCCCTCTCTTCCAGCCCTGGATTCTCCAGTGGAAGGGAGGGAGAATTTATTCAGGAACAGCTGAATGACAGGATTGCTAGAGCTGAGATAGGGAACTCGGGGCTGACTGAGGGAACTTAAACTGACTTAGGAACTCAGGATGACTTAGGGAACTCAGGGATGACTTAGGAACCAGGATGACTTAGGGAACTCTCAGGGCTGACTTAGGGAACCCAGGCTACTTAGGGAACTCAGGATGACTTAGGGAACTCAGGGATGACTTACTTAGGGAACTCAGGGCTGACTTAGGGAACTCTCAGGGCTGACTTAGGGAACTCTCAGGGCTGACTTAGAGAATTCTCAGAGCTGACTTAAGAGAATTCTCAGAGCTGACTTAGGGAACTCTCAAGGCTGCCTTACAAGACTTAGGCCTGATTTACAGAACTCAGGACACACTCCCAAAGCTCGGGACACACTCCCAAAGCTCGGACACATCTCCCGGGGCTCGGGACACACTCCCGAGGCTCGGGACACACTCCGGGGCTCGGGACACACTCCCAAAGCTCGGGACACACTCCCGGGGCTCGGGACACACTCCCGGGGCTCGGGACACACTCCCGGGCTCGGGACACACTCCCAAAGCTCGGGACAAACACTCCCAAAGCTCGGGACACACTCCCAAAGCTCGGGACACACATCCCAAAGCTCGGGACACACTCCCAAAGCTCGGGACACACTCCCAAGCTCGGGACACACTCCCAAAGCTCGGGAACACACTCCCAAAGCTCGGGACACACACTCCCAGGCTCGGGACACACTCCCAAGGCTCGGGACACACTCCCAAAGCTCGGGACAACACTCCCAGGCTCGGGACACACCTCCGGGGCTCGGGACACACTCCCGGGGCTCGGGACACACTCCCAGGCTCGGGACACACTCCCAAAGCTCGGGACACACTCCCAAAGCTCGGGACAACATCCGCTCGACACACCCAAGCTCGGGACACACTCCCAAAGCTCGGGACACACTCCCAGGGGCTCGGGACACACTCCAGCTCGACACACTCCCGGGGCTCGGGACACATCACCTCCCAAAGCTCGGGACACACTCCCAAAGCTCGGACACACTCCCAGCCAACACTCCCGGAAGCTCGGGACACACTCCCAAAGCTCGGGACACACTCCCAAAGCTCGGGACACACTCCCAAGGCTCGGGACACACTCCCAAAGGCTCGGACACACTCAAACACACCCCAAAGCTCGGGACACACTCCCAAAGCTCGGGACAACACTCCCAAAGCTCGGGACACACTCCCAAAGCTCGGGACACACTCCCAAAGCTCGGGACAACACTCCCAAGCTCGGGACACACTCCCAGGCTCGGGACACACTCCCAAAGCTCGGGACACACTCCCAAGGCTCGGGACACACTCCCAAGAGCTCGGGACACACTCCCAAAGCTCGGGAACACACTCCCAAAGCTCGGGACACACTCCCGGCTCGGGACACACTCCCGGGCTCGGACACACTCCCAAGGCTCGGGACACACTCCCAAAGCTCGGGACACACTCCCAAAGCTCGGGACACACTCCCGAGGCTCGGGACACCCCATCCCGGGGCTCGGGACACACTCCCGGCTCGGACACACTCCCAACGGCTCGGGACACACTCCCAGGCTCGGGACACACTCCCAAAGCTCGGGACACACTCCCAAGCTCGGGACACACTCCCAAGGCTCGGGACACACTCCCAGGGCTCGGGACACACTCCCAGGGCTCGGGACACACTCCAAGCTCGGACACACTCCCAAAGCTCGGGACACACTCCCAAAGCTCGGGACACACTCCCAAAGCTCGGGACACACTCCCGGGCTCGGACACACTCCCAAGGCTCGGGACACACTCCCAAGGCTCGGGACACACTCCCAGGGCTCGGGACACACTACCTCCCAAAGGCTCGGGACACACTCCCAAGCTCGGGACACACTCCCAGGGCTCGGGACACACTCCCAAGCTCGGACAATCCAGGACACACTCCCGGGCTCGGAACACACTCCCGGGCTCGGGACACACTCCCAGGCTCGGGACACACTCCCAGGGCTCGGGACACACTCCCGGGCTCGGGACACACTCCCAAGGCTCGGACACACTCCCAGCTCGGGACACACTCCCAGGCTCGGGACACACTCCCAGGCTCGGACACACTCCCAAGGCTCGGACACACTCCCAAGGCTCGGACACACCCCGGGGCTCGGGACACACTCCCAAGGTCCGGACACACTCCCAAGGCTCGGACACACTCCCAGGCTCGGGACACACTCCCAAGGCTCGGGACACACTCCAGGGCTCGGACACACTCCCAGGGCTCGGGACACACTCCCAGGCTCGGGACACACTCCCAAGGCTCGGACACACTCCCAGGGCTCGGGACACACTCCCAGGCTCGGGACACACTCCCAAGGCTCGGGACACACTCCCGGGCTCGGGACACACTCCCAAGGCTCCGGACACACTCCCGGGGCTCGGGACACACTCCCGGGCTCTGGACACACTCCCAAAGCTCGGGACACACTCCCGGGGCTCGGGACACACTCCCAGGGCTCGGGACACACTCCCAGGGCTCGGGACACACTCCCGGGGCTCGGACACACTCCCAAGGCTCTGGACACACTCCCAAGGCTCTGGACACACTCCCAAGGCTCTGGACACACTCCCAGGCTCGGACACACTCCCAAGGCTCTGGACACACTCCCAAGGCTCTGGACACACTCCCAAGGCTCTGGACACACTCCCAAGGCTCTGGACACACTCCCAGGGCTCGGGACACACTCCCAAGGCTCTGGACACACTCCCAAGGCTTGGAACACAACTCCCAAGGCTCTGGACACACTCCCAAGGCTCTGGACACACTCCCAGGGCTCGGGACACACTCCCAAGGCTCTGGACACACTCACGGGGCTCTGCCAGCCCGCGGTCCCTCGGGGCGGCGCCGGGCACTGGGCAGCTGCAGCATCCAGTGCGTGTCGCTCTCACACAGGACAATCTCCCCCCGGGGCTCCAGCTGCGCTCCTGCCGGGGCTGCTGCCTCCTGCTGCCCACCTGCAACCCAGCCATGGACAAAGGAGTCGGGAATTCATGGACAAAGGAATTCTGAATTCATGGACAAATGAATTCTGGAATTCCCTGGCCCTCCCCAATTCCACACTGTAAATTTAGAGATGACATTTGGGATTTTCAGGGGTGTTCTTTACCAGAATCTCCCCCCTGTGCAGGGCTGCTGCTCACCTGGAATCCAACCATGGACAAATGAATTCTGGAATTCATGGACAAATGAAACCTGGAATTCATGGACAAATGAACCCTGGAATTCCCTGGCCCTCCCCAGTGCCCCTCTGGAAATTTGGAGGTGACATTGGGGATTTTCAGGGGTGTTCTTTACCAGAATCTCCCCCCTGTGCAGGGCTGCTGCTCACCTGGAACCCAACCATGGACAAATGAATTCTGAGTTCATGGACAAATGAATTCTGAATCCATGGACAAATGAAACCTGGAATTCATGGACAAATGAATTCTGGAATCTGTGGACAAATGAATTCTGGATTCATGGACAAATGAATTCTGGATTCATGGACAAAGGAATTCTGAAATCATGGACAAAGGAACCCTGGAATTCATGGACAAATGAACCCTGGAATTCCCTGGCCCTCCCCAGTGCCCCTCTGGAAATTTGGAGGTGACATTGGGGATTTTCAGGGGTGTTCTTTACCAGAATCTCCCCCCTGTGCAGGGCTGCTGCTCACCTGGAACCCAACCATGGACAAATGAATTCTGAGTTCATGGACAAATGAATTCTGAATCCATGGACAAATGAAACCTGGAATTCATGGACAAATGAATTCTGGAATCTGTGGACAAATGAATTCTGGATTCATGGACAAATGAATTCTGGATTCATGGACAAAGGAATTCTGAAATCATGGACAAAGGAACCCTGGAATCCATGGACAAATGAACCCTGGAATTCCCTGGCCCTCCCCAGTGCCCCTTTGGAAATTTGGAGGTGACATTGGGGATTTTCAGGGGTGTTCTTTACCAGAGAAGCTCCCAGCTGGGTTTTCTGGAGGCTCTCCTTCATCGGAGGCAGTCCTGCTGCTGCCAGGAGCCCTTCAGGGACGAGAAGCAAACAGAAAGGGGCAAAAACAACTCAAAAAAGGGTTTATTTCATGGAGCTACTTGGGATTTAAAAGCATTTTTAATAGAGATTTGCTCCCTTGGAACAGCCAGCCTGGGAAAGGTGGCCAAAAAAAAAATCAATCTCTTCATTTCAGCAATTAATTTTGAGATTTGTAATTCTGAATTGTCAATAATTGCAATTATTTATTATTATTGTATATTGATATTGGTGTTATTATATATATTAATTATTAGAATTATTCCTTGCATTTTGATAGTGCTGTGGCTCAGCAGTTAAATTTGAGAATTGTAATTATGAATTGTCAATAATGACAATAATAATAATAATAATGATAATTATTACTATTATATATTGATACTGGTATCATTATATATATTAATATATATTTATTATTAGAATTATTCCTTGCATTTTAATATTGTTGTGGCTCAGCAATTAATTTTGAGAATTGTAATTATGAATTATAAATAATTGCAATTATTATTATTATATATTGATATTGGTATTATGATATATATTAATATATATTTATTATTAGAATTATTCCTTGCATTTTGATATTGCTGTTGCTCAGCAATTAATTTTGAGAATTGTAATTCTGAATTGTCAATAATTGCAATTATTTATTATTATTATATTAATATTGATATTATTTTGTAATAATATAAATCTTCTATTTTATATATTTTATAATAATATATTATTTTAGATTTTCTATATTTTGAAAGTCGAAGCGATATTTTTAATATTTTAATTCAATATTGTACTATATTTTTGATATTTTAATCTGATATTTGCATTTTACTTGATTTTGATATTTCAATTCCATATTTGCATTTTACTCGATTTTGATATTATATTTCAATTCCATATTTGCATTTTACTCGATTTTGATATATTTTAATCCAATATTTGCATTTTACTCGATTTTGATATATTTTAATCCAATATTTGCATTTTACTCGATTTTGATATATTTTAATCCAATATTTGCATTTTACTCGATTTTGATATATTTTAATCCAATATTTGCATTTTACTTGATTGTGATATTCTATTTTAATCTGATATTTGCATTTTCCTCGATTGTGATACTCTATTTTAATCCGATATTTGGACTTTCCTCGACTGTGATACTCTATTTTAATCCGATATTTGGACTTTCCTCGACTGTGATACTCTATTTTAATCCGATATTTGGACTTTCCTCGACTGTGATATTCTATTTTAATCCAATATTTGGACTTTCCTCGACTGTGATACTCTATTTTAATCCGATATTTGCATTTTCCTCGACTGTGATACTCTATTTTAATCCGATATTTGGACTTTCCTCGACTGTGATACTCTATTTTAATCCAATATTTGGACTTTCCTCGACTGTGATACTCTATTTTAATCTGATATTTGGACTTTCCTCGACTGTGATACTCTATTTTAATCCGATATTTGGACTTTCCTCGACTGTGATATTCTATTTTAATCCAATATTTGCATTTTCCTCGATTGTGATACTCTATTTTAATCCGATATTTGCATTTTCCTCGACTGTGATACTCTATTTTAATCCGATATTTGCATTTTCCTCGACTGTGATACTCTATTTTAATCCGATATTTGCATTTTACTCAATTTTGATAATTTTAATCCGCTCTTTGGACTTTCCTCGACTGTGATACTCTATTTTAATCCGATATTTGGACTTTCCTCGACTGTGCTATTCCATTTTAATCCGATATTTGCATTTTACTCAATTTTGATATATTTTAATCCGCTCTTTGGACTTTCCTCGACTGTGATACTCTATTTTAATCCGATATTTGCATTTTCCTCGACTGTGATACTCTATTTTAATCCGATATTTGGACTTTCCTCGACTGTGATACTCTATTTTAATCCGATATTTGGACTTTCCTCGACTGTGATACTCTATTTTAATCCGATATTTGGACTTTCCTCGACTGTGATACTCTATTTTAATCCGATATTTGCATTTTCCTCGACTGTGATATTCTATTTTAATCCGATATTTGCATTTTCCTCGATTGTGATACTCTATTTTAATCCGCTCTTTGGACTTTCCTCGACTGTGATACTCTATTTTAATCCGATATTTGGACTTTCCTCGACTGTGATACTCTATTTTAATCCGATATTTGGACTTTCCTCGACTGTGATACTCTATTTTAATCCGATATTTGCATTTTCCTCGACTGTGATATTCTATTTTAATCCGATATTTGCATTTTCCTCGATTGTGATACTCTATTTTAATCCGCTCTTTGGACTTTCCTCGACTGTGATACTCTATTTTAATCCGCTCTTTGGACTTTCCTCGACTGTGATACTCTATTTTAATCCGATATTTGGACTTTCCTCGACTGTGATACTCTATTTTAATCCGATATTTGCATTTTCCTCGACTGTGATACTCTATTTTAATCCAATATTTGCATTTTCCTCGACTGTGCTATTCCATTTTAATCCGATATTTGCATTTTACTCAATTTTGATATATTTTAGTGCACTCTTTGGACTTTCCTCGACTGTGCTATTCCATTTTAATCCAATCTTTGGATTCTGCTGGGTTTTGCTTTGGGCTGTGGCACCCGAGGCTGTGTGCACGTGCCCCGGATGCTTTAGGCACCCCCCCCCGAGGAGAGAGGGAGCTTCCCTTGCCTGTGCCCAGCAGCGACCTGGAACAGAGCCCGCGGGGTCACGTCCTGCCCGGCCTCATCCAAAACCTGCAGGGAAAGGGAAAGGAGCAGGAATTCCCAGGAATTCCCTTTCAGAAAGGCATTCTGGAACGCCTGCTGCTGTCACAGCCACCCCTGGTCAGTAGGAGTTAGTGTTTATTATTTATTAATTGAAAACATTTGTTGTTATTTACAAACCCACTCGTTTATTCCAGGGATTTTTGGGTCTTCCCACAGGAGGATTTGGGGCTATTCCCACTTTTCCCAATATTCCAGAGTTTCTCTGATCCTTCCCACAGGTGGATTTGGGGCTCTTCCCACATTTCCCAATATTCCAGGGTTTGAGATCCTTCCCACAGGTGGCTTTTGGGGCTTTTCCCACTTTTCCCAACCATTCCAGAGTTTCTCTGGTTCTTCCCACAGGTGGATTTTAGGACTTTTCCCACTTTCCCCACCATTCCAGGGTTTGAAATCCTTCCCACAGGAGGATTTGGGCTTTTCCCACTTTTCCCAACTATTCCAAAGTTTGAAATCCTTCCCAGAGGTGAATTTTGGGACTTTTCCCAACATTCCAGAGTTTGAGATCCTTCCCACAGGTGGATTTTGGGGCTCTTCCCACATTTCCCAATATTCCAGGGTTTGAGATTCTTCCCACAGGTAGAATTTGGAACTCTTCCCACTTTTCCCAACCATTCCGGAGTTTCTGAGATCCTTCCCACAGGTGGAATTTGGACTTTTCCTACTTTTTCCAATATTCCAGAGTTTCTCTGGTTCTTCCCTCAGGAGGATTTGGGACTCTTTCCCACTTTTCCCAACATTCCAGAGTTTCTCTGGTTCTTCCCACGGGTGGATTTTGGGGCTTTTCCCACTTTTCCCAACCATTCCAGGCTTTTTGGTTCTTCCCTCAGGAGGATTTGGGGCTTTTCCCACTTTTCCCAATATTCCAGGTTTTCTCTGATCCTTCCCACAGGTGGATTTGGAACTCTTCCCAGTTTTCCCAGCCATTCCAGGGTTGCTGAGATCCTTCCCACAGGAGGATTTGGGCTTTTCCCACTTTTCCCCAACCATTCCAGAGTTTCTCTGATCCTTCCCTCAGGACGATTTTGGGGCTCTTCCTGCCATTCCCAACCATTCCAAGATTTCTGAGATCCTTCCCTCAGGAGGATTTGGGGCTCTTCCCACATTTCCCAATATTCCAGGTTTGAGATCCTTCCCACAGGTGGCTTTTGGGGCTTTTCCCAACCCAACCATTCCAGAGTTTCTCTGGTTCTTCTCACAGGTGGAATTTGGACTTTTCCTACTTTTCCCACCATTCCAGAGTTTCTCTGGTTCTTCCCACAGGTGGATTTTGGGGCTTTTCCCACTTTTCCCAACCATTCCAGGGCTTTTTGGTTCTTCCCTCAGGAGGATTTGGGGCTTTTCCCACCTTTCCCAACATTCCAGAGTTTGAAATCCTTCCCACAGGTGGCTTTTGGGGCTTTTCCCACTTTTCCCAAGCATTCCAAGGTTTCTGAGATCTTTCCCACAGGTGGAATTTCGGCTTTTCCCACTTTTCCCAACCATTCCAGGGCTTTTTTGGTTCTTCCCACAGCTGGAATTTGGACTTTTCCCACTTTTCCCACCATTCCAGGGTTTGAGATCCTTCCCACAGGTGGAATTTGGACTTTTCCCACTTTTCCCAACCCAACCATTCCAGATTTTTCCCACTTTTCCCAATATTCCAGAGTTTCTCTGGTTCTTCCCACAGGAGGAATTTGGGACTCTTCCCACTTTTCCCAACATTCCAGAGTTTGAAATCCTTCCCAGAGGTGAATTTTGGGGCTTTTCCCACTTTTCCCACCGTTCCAGAGTTTGAAATCCCTCCCTCAGGTGGAACTTGGGCTTTTCCCACTTTTCCCAACATCCCAGAGTTTCTCTGGTTCTTCCCACAGGAGGAATTTGGGCTTTTCCCAACCCAACCATTCCAGTTTTTCTCTGATCCTTCCCACAGGTGGATTTTGGGCTTTTCCCACTTTTCCCACCATTCCAGGGTTTGAAATCCTTCCCAGAGGTGGAATTTGGGCTTTTCCCACTTTTCCCAACCATCCCAGAGTTTGAAATCCTTCCCACAGGTGGATTTTGGGGTTTTTCCCACTTTTCCCAGTATTCCTTCTCTCCCATCCCAGTTTTTTTCCCCTGGCCCCTCTCACCTGCACAGCTCCCTGGCTCCCAGGGTTTTTTCCTTGGGAAATCATGGAAGTTTTCCAGGAATTTGGGGCTCTGGTGGCTCCAGCCCAGCTCACAGCTGCTCCTGCCCTGCAAGCACCACAGGGTAACAGTGAGAATTCAAAATATGGAAAAGAATTGAAAATATTTTAAAAAAATTTTAAAAAATTAAAAATATTTTAAATATTTAAATATTTAAATACTCCAATTTTTGCTTTAAAATATTTTAAATATATTTAAATATTTTAAGTTTTTCGATTTTAAAAATATTTTAAATATATTTAAATACTCCAATTTTTGGTTTAAAATATTTTAAATATATTTAAATATTTTAATTTTTTTTAAGATTTAAAAATATTTTAAAATATATTTAAATACTCCAATTTTTGGTTTAAATTATTTTAAATATATTTAAATATTTTAAATTTTTAGATTTAAAAAATCTTTTTAAATATATTTAAAGATTCCAATTTTTGTTTTAAAATATTTTAAATATTTTTAAATATTTTAATTTTTTTTAGATTTAAAAATATTTTAAAATATATTTAAATATTTTAATTTTTTTAGATTTAAAACCCATTTTAAAAGATACTTAAAGATTTAAAATTCTTTAAGATCTTATGAAAATATTTTAAAATATATTTAAACGTCTAAAACGTTTTAAGATTTTTAAAAATATTTTAAAATATTTTTTAAAACATCAAATTAATTCTAAACTTTTAACCACGGATTTTCTTGTCATTCCCAGCTTATTTTAATTATCTCCATATATATAATTATATACTATCAATTATTGGAAAGGATGTCAATTATTAAAAAAAAATAATAAGATTTTTAAAGAGAAAGATAAATAATAAGATTTTTACCATTTTTTTATAATTGATTATATATTACCAATTATTTTAAACATGCAAACCATTGATAAGAAAGGATTTTTATAATTTTTTATATATTTTAATTGATTATATATTACCAATTATTTTAAGGGATGCAAACCATTGATAAGAAAGGATTTTTATAATTTTTTATATATTTTATTGATTATATATTACCAATTATTTTAAACATTCAAACCATTGATAAGAAAGGATTTTTATAATTTTTTATAATATTTTATTGATTATATATTATCAATTATTTTAAGGGATGTCAACTATTGATAAGAAAGGATTTTTGCCAATTTTTATATATTTTATTGATTATATATTACCAATTATTTTAAGGGATGTCAACTATTGATAAGAAAGGATTTTTACCATTTTTTATATATTTTATTGATTATATATTAATTATTTTAACCATTTATAACATTTCTAATAAAGGATTCTTAGCGTTTTTAATGTATTATAATTTATTCTAAAATTCCAAATATTTTAAAGCGTTTCAACCATTTCTCACCATTTCTAATAAAGGACATTTATAATTCCTTCCATATTTTAATTGATTATTATTACCGATTATTTTAATCATTTCTAATTAAGGATTTTTCCATTTCTTATGTATTATAATTGATTATCTATTATTAAATATTTTAAAGGATTTTAACAATTTATGAAAAGGGTTTTTGACTGTTTATTTCTTATACCTTGGAATTATTATAGAATATAATTTAGTATGGTATATAATTTAATATAAAATATAATTTAATATATAATATAATTTAATATATAATTTATTATAGAATATAATTTATTACAAATTCATTAAATGTCACCCTTTATTTTAAGGGATGTAAACCATTTATTATTGATAATTCAGTTTATTATAAATTTATGTAATTTATTAAATAGAATTTATTAAATGTAATTATTAAATGTAATTTATTAAATAGAATTTATTAAATAGAATTTATGAAATAGAATTAATTGACTATAATTTATTAAATAGACTTTATTAAATATATTTATTAAATATAATTAAATATAATTTATTAAATATACTTCCTTAAATATAATTTATTAAATATAATTCATTAAATATAATTCATTAAATATAATTATTAATATACTTCCTTAAATAGAATTTATTAAATATACTTCCTTAAATAGAATTTATTAAAATATAATTCATTAAATAGAATTTATTACATATATTTATTAAATAGAATTTATTAAATAGACTTTATTAAATATACTTCCTTAAATAGAATTTATTAAATATAATTTATTAAATATATTTTATTAAATATAATTTATTAAATATACTTTCTTAAATATAATTTATTAAATATAATTTATTATAGCAGCATATAATTTATTATATCACTTATTAGGCATTACTAAGGATTTTAAGGCATGCAAACCATTTAGAATTAAGAATTTTTTACCATTTATGCGATTCATTAAATATAATTTATGATTCCAGAATATAATCGATTATATCATTAATTAGTCATTACTGGGATTTTAAGGGACACAAACCATATATAATTAATAATTTTGGTCATTTACGTAATTAAGTATAATTTATAATTCCAGAATACAATCGATTATATAATTTATTAGGCATAACTAAGTATTTTAAAGAACGTAAACCATGTAAAAATAATAATTTCAGTCATTTATGTAATTAAGTATAATTTATGATTCCAGAATACAATCGATTATATAATTTATTAGGCATAACTAAGTATTTTAAAGGACGTAAACCATGTATAATTAATCATTTCGGTCCTGTACGTCATGCATTAAGTATAATTTATAATCCCAGAATATAACCGATTATATAAATCATTATATAATTACTTGAAGGGACATCATCCCTTCACAATAAACTTCCCCCTTCCTCAACCAGAAGCAACGCTCTGTTACAATTAACCCCACATTACAATTTCTCACCTATTCCCGGCCATCTCAAAGCTTTGATATCTTTTTAATATCAATAATTTGCCATTTGCCCTCCCTCACGGCGCAGGCCGCGGCCCCGCCATGGCGTCGCTCCGTTACCGTGACAACGCCGCCCAACACGCCGCGCTCTGATTGGCCGCCAGCAAGGGCGCCGCCGATTGGCCGCGGCGCGGCGCGCGGTTCCGCGCGGTGCTGGCGGCCGCAGCCCCGGGCCGCGCTCCGGGCGCCGCCCCCGCCCCGTGTGCCCGTGTCCCCGCCTCAGCCCTCCGCCGGCACAGGCGCGCCCGCCCGGCCTTGCGGCACCGCCCGCCGGCCCCGTGTGAGGGTTGGGGATGCGGCTCCTCGGCGGAGGCGCCGCGAGTGCGTGAGCCGCGGGCGTTGCACGGGAGCCGGGGCTGCCGGGCCCTCGCTGTGACACGGCCGCCATGCCCGACGGGCGCGGCGCCGCGCCGGCCCGGGGACAGCGCTGAGCCGGGCAGGTGAGGCGCCGGGCTTGCCGGTGAATTCCCGCCGGTTCCGCAGCTTTTTTTTTTTTTTATTATTATTTCGAGGCGGTTTCTCGGGGTTTTATGTTTAACCTAGAGCTGTTCTTGTCTCACCCAAGAGCCTCACGCCCAGCAAGAGCCCCCGTTCCCTGAGGAACCCCCCGTTCGCCTCACGGCCGATGAGACATCCTCTGCGGCTCCCCGCGTGAGTACGGCGGCCGCGGGCGGGCCGGAGGGTGGGAGCGGCTCCGCGGGGCCGGTGTCGATGCCGGTGTCGGTGTCGGTGTCGGTGCCGGTGCCGGTACCGGAGGGGCCGTGAGGGGCCGCGGCGAGCGGGAGCCTGAGCGCCGCCGGGGGCGGGGCCGGATTGTTAAATTAGCATAAGGGGTGTGGTCTGGGCGTGATTGCCATGTGAGGGGGCGGGGTTTGATCCTTGATGGGCGTGGCTTGTGCAGAATGACTTATATGGGCATGAGGGGGGCCTTGGGGGCGTGGCCTGTGGAGTGACAGGCGGGGCGTGCGGGCTCGCTGGCGGGCAGGGCAGCGGTGCGCGCTTTGGCTGGCACGTAAGGAGGCGGCCGTGGGCTTTGAGTGACGGGCGAGGCCTCGCCCGCGCGCTGAGTGACAGGCGGCGGCCTGGGCGGTGCCACAAGTGACAGGAAGGGGGTGTGGCCTCCGCCCTGATTGACAGCTTGGCTCCGCGCTTTATCGCACGGAGGGGGGCGTGCCCTCCCTTTGACTGACAGGCGCGCTGGGCGTGGCCTCGCCTGACTGACAGCCGCCGCGCGCGCCCTGCCCGCTTCCCGCGGTGCGCGGTGACGTCGTGCGTAACGTGGCCACGCCCCTCCCGCCCCGCCGCCGCTCCCGGTCCCGTCCCCGCTGCTCCCGCCGCTCCCCCCGGGACCCGGCGGCGCTTCCCGGCGATGTGACCCTTTCCCGGCAATACCGGCGATCATGGCTGAGGTGAGAGCGGCGGGGGCCTGCCCGCGAACTTGTTGCGCGGGGCCGTAAGTTTGTTGTGGGGAGCGGAGGCCCGCGGGTACCGGCGGTGCCGCCCGCTCCCCCCACGGAGCCCCTCGGGGCCGTCCCGGCGGCTGAAGGGCCCTGAGGGGAGCGGGCGGCACCTCCCGGTTTTTATAGGACCGCCTAGGCTAAAACAGCGCTCTGTTTCCTTTAAATGTGTTTTTTTTTGTGGTCGTTAAGACAAAGGGGGATTGCTTAAAAGGTAGCGCGGTGTCCTGGCAGGGAGAGGTTTCTGTCGGGATTCCCAGGATTATTTGGGGCTGATGGGAGTTACGTGGTGGGATATGATGGGGGTGTAATGCGATCATGATAGGGGAATAATGGGGAAATTGATAAAAATAAAAGCCTTTTTCTGGCCCTGTGGGGTTGGTGGGGGTTGGATTCGCCCATCCCGCCAGGATCAGCTCTTTGCCTTTTGGGAGGGATTGGGCGCTGATGAATGGATATTCCGTGAAGTTTTCCTCGAATTATCCCCACAGCTCAGTCTCGGGGCTGTTGGCAGCTCCAGCAGTATTGACACATGTGTCAGAAATGAAAATTTGAAAAGTATGCGTTGGAAAAGTAAAATTTGTGGGACAGGTGTTGCTTCCAGGGCAAGCTGGAAGTGTCAAGGTTGTATTTCACAGGTGAAGCTTCTCCCCTTGAAATTCGTGACTAAATGGGGATTTTTCCTTAAATTATTTTTCTCTTTTCCTCCCAAACCAAAACTTTAATGGAGCAGTCTTCCTGTTGTTGGGACAACACGTCCTGAGCTAATCTTAGAACTTCTCAGAACCTGCCTGGGTGGTTTTTGTATCTTGAGAGGGAGTCACAGGTCTGATCCCAAAAAATCTGGCTGTTAAACCCCTCCCTTGGACAAAGCTGGAGACACAGTGGGGCCTTTGCTGTGGCCAGCAGAGTTTTGGGGCTGTGTGGCTGGAGCTGTTGTCCGTTTTGTTCATTTTTTTCATGAATTAACCCTGATCTCCTGTGATAATCCCAGTGTGCTGTGTCGGTGTCACGTCCCAGCAGTGCCAGCCCCAGGGCTGGGGGTTGTGAATCCCACTGGGATGTGGAGTTGGGCACCTTTGGCTGTTCCCTTTGTGGGTGAGGTCTTTGTCAGTCTCTGGGAGGAGCAGTTCTCATCTTTATGTTTTTTGGAGGTGAATTCCTTGGGCTGGTTTGGCCTCTGCGTTTGAGGGGAAGGGGCAGGGGAGCGTTTATCCACCTGTGGATGAGCTCGGGAGCAGCAGCACCTGGAGTTCCTCCCCAGGCAACTGTTGTATCTGTGTGGAGAAACAGTAATAATTCCCAAAAATGACCCCTCTGAGCCGTGTAACCAGGAGCACCCACCTGGATACAGTTCCCAGCTCAGATTGTGTCCCTGCCCTTGGCAAAGAGTTGGGACTGGATGGGCTTTAGGGTTCCTTCCAGCCCAAACCGTGCCAGGATTTTATGAATTTAGGGACTAGAGTGGGAATTCTCCTTGGCAAGGCATTTCCTCCTAGCTCTGGTGTCAGCACCTGCCTGGAGGGGCTGCAGCTGATCAAAACACGGGTGGGAAGGTGGGATTGTGCTGCCTCCTGCCCTCTTTCCCATCCTTCTGTGCCAGTGCTGAGTGGTGTGAAGGAGCAGGAGCTCACCTTTCCCTCAGGAGCCGCCCTAGAACAGAGAATCAGCCATAGCCACAGCCCTCAAAGGCCAGCACAGCTCTGAAACTTGTTGAGTTGCACAAGAAGGCTCTTCAGAAAGCAGGGCTGGAGGCCAGAAAGTGAAACTAAATTCACCAAAAGTGCTGCTTCACTTTTGCAGAAGTGATTTGAATACAGGACAGACAAAGGAGAAAAAAAAATGATTTTGAATATATATTAAATTTGAGATTAATAACCTGTGTTAGAGTTCTTTTTACTTTGCCATGATTCCTCATATTGCAGCATGTCAGAAGTTAGTTCCAGGCATAAACTGGAAAGGAAATATCTCTAACTTGAGATCAGCTGAAGCTTTGTGACTGTTACAATATCCTGCATTAAGCTGCTTACCGGGTGATTTTGGTGGAGGGAGCGCTGATACACACAGATTTTCTCCAAAATAAGTATTTTAATGCCTCCTGAGAAGAAAAGACTGGGCCTGAAAAGCTTGATTAGCAGCTGAAAGAGAATGGGTTTTGTTAATTCAGCCTTTATAACGCTGGAGTGAAATGTAAGTGAGAGAATGAGATCTTCTGATGCCAGAACTGCAAGAGCTGGGGTCACACGTTTGTGTTGAGCAGAGGCAGCTCAATACCTGCTGTAATTTCCACAAGTGACCAATTCCTGCTGTTCCTTTTGTTCTGTGAAGGGATGCACCAGTCAGGTTGTTACAGGCACTTGCCAGGACACCGAGCATGCAGAAAACTAAAGGGAAAAAGATGAGGGTTTGGGGGTTTTTGGTTGTTCTGCAGAGAATTAGGAGGAGAACCAGGGCTGCTCCTTGGGAAGGAGGATGGGCATGTGTGGGCAGAGGTGAGGTGGGAGCTTTGGGCACTAAATATCCCTGATTTTTGGTTGGCATAGCTTGGAATTAACTGTAGGCTGGTTTAGTTGTGGGTTGGGGTGGTCTGACAGGGCCTGGAAGGGGAGATCCTGCTCCTCCTGCTGCCTTTGTGTCATGGCCCTGAACTTCCAGGAGCAGCTCCAACTCTGGCTGAGAGGCTGAAAGCTTCCAGCAGGGCAAGATCCCCCAGGAGCAGGAATGGGGCAGCAGGAGCAGCCCTGGGGAGCAGCAGAACGCCCTGACAGGAGGGGACAGCAGGGGAGGGGAACAGGGAACAGGGAACAGCCCAGGCTGGGCCAGGAGAGGTTTGGGTTGGATATTGGGAAAACTCCTCCCTGGAAAGGTTTGCCAGCCCTGCCACAAGGGTGGAGTCCTCATCCCCAGGATTTCAGATCCCTGTGGCACCTGGGGACACGTGGTGGCCTTGGCACTGCTGGGAATGGTTGGACTCGATGGGCTTGGAGATGTTCTCCAGCCTGGAGGATTCCTGGATTCCCTCTCCCCTGACTGACCATTCCTGGAGGATTCCAGGATTCCCTCTCCCTGACTGATCATTCCTGGAGGATTCCAGGATTCCCTCTCCCCTGACTGATCATTCCTAAAAATTCCAGGATTCCCTGTCCCTTGACTGAACATCATTCCTGGAGGATTCCAGGATTCCCTCTCCCCTGACTGAACATAATTCCTGTTTCTCCCAATCCTCCAGCAGGCAGCTGAGCAGCTCCTTGGGTTTCTCACCCAGAACCTCTGAGTTCCTCAATTTTCTGACCTGCTGAAATATGAACTACAAGTTTTGCTTCTGCAGAGTGGATTTCTGAGGGGTTAAAAATCTGAATTGGCTTTTTAGGGTGTTGGGAAAGTGTGGGAAGAAGCTGGAGCTGTCTTGGAGCAGGAGCTCTCCTGTGATGTCAGTGGACAATTCAATGGCTCAACCTGATTTCTTTGAGTGCACTTTAATGTCTTGAAGTTTCTGCAAGTTTAGCTGTTCTCAATCAAAAAATCAGTTTATTAGAATGATGTGCTTTAAGAAGTCATCTATAAATGCCTGTTGTCTGAAAAAAAAATTCCCTTTTCTTCAACGTGTTCTGCTTCTTTCAACTGGAGAATTTTAAACTTTTGGAGTGTCACCGAATTCTGCTTTCATATTTTGAACCTTACTTCCTGATTTCTGTTTTGAAGCAGCTTCAGGACAGACGCTGAAGGAATAAGTGATCTGATAACTTTTCACATTCTCAGTGTTTTTATTGAACTAAGGTGCAGTAGGAAGCAGCAGCAGCAGCCAAGTTCACCCGGTCACTGATGTGTTTGCAGTTTGAGGTGTTTGAACAGGCAGAGTTCTTGAGGAGCTCCTGGATACAGAACAAGGTCAAAATTGATTAAATCCGGGGTTCCTACTGATCTAAGTCACCATTAAAATCCGGGATTGACATCAGGCAATTGTATTTTTCCTGGTTTGATCTTAGCTGTAACTAATTTGGGGGTTCTGTGTGGGTTTGAGCAGTGTTTGTAGAATACTGCACTGAGGTATCAGTGAACCTAAAGGAGAGCTGGGAATTCTGGTTTTTCCCTTCCCTGGTGAGGGAATAAACCCAGAGTGGTCGGTTCTGGGCACGGATTGGATTCCCTCAAGGGAATTGCAGGGAATACAGTGACACTCTGCCTTTCTGATCTTAAAAAGAGCCAGCCCCTTGAGTTATTTTGCCATCATAGAAGAGTTTTGAGGATATTTTTCACAAATGATAACACACTGATGTTTGTGGGCTGCCAGTCAGGCCTTCAAGTCCTCCCTGACGCAGCAGAGGGATTTAGGCAGGCACTGGAATTGTTGGAAAGTTGGGTTTTGGAGCTTTTTCCTGGCCAGAAGCCCCAAGCTGCATTAATATTTCCCTCTTAATCCCTTCACGTCACAAATTGTCCATAGGAATGTTTCCTTGTGGTGCCTGGCAAACGACTGTGGCTGGGTTTTTCTGGAAATCTGTAGTAGCATCTGATTGCTCTACAGAATCCCAGTTTTCTTTAGGTGTTTTAAATTATTCCAAGAAGTTAAGGAAGATGCTGGAGTGAAAATAAACAGGAAATGGGGAGGTGTGGAATTGTGTCCCTCAGCTGGGGCAGGTGGAGTTGGCATTGCCTGTGGTGTGGTGCTCCATAATTCCCTGGGGATGGGGAGTCCTGGGATGTGCATTTCAGAAAGAAATCCCTGCCTGCTGCTCCTGGAGCTGGGCAGGAGCTCCTTTCAGCATCCCCAAGGGCTGCACAGCTCCGAGCTGCCCTGGGCAGGGGATTCCAGGCTGGGCTGTGCCTGAGAGCTCCAGGGATCCCAGGGGGCCAGCTGCTGGCCTGGCCCTGTCCCAGCCCTGTGCTGGCCCTGAGCTGGCCCTGAGCTGGCCCTGTGCTGGCCCTGAGCTGGCCCTGTGCTGGCCCTGAGCTGGCCCTGTGCTGGCCCTGAGCTGGCCCTGTGCTGGCCCTGTGCTGGCCCTGGCCCTGTGCTGGCCCTGAGCTGGCCCTGAGCTGGCCTGTGCTGGCCCTGTGCTGGCCCTGTGCTGGCCCTGAGCTGGCCCTGTGCTGGCCCTGGCCCTGAGCTGGCCTGGCCCTGTGCTGGCCCTGTGCTGGCCTGTGCTGGCCCTGGCCCTGTGCTGGCCCTGAGCTGGCCCTGTGCTGGCCCTGGCCCTGTGCTGGCCCTGGCCCTGTGCTGGCCCTGTGCTGGCCCTGTGCTGGCCCTGTGCTGGCCCTGAGCTGGCCCTGTGCTGGCCCTGAGCTGGCCCTGAGCTGGCCCTGTGCTGGCCCTGAGCTGGCCCTGTGCTGGCCCTGAGCTGGCCCTGAGCTGGCCCTGTGCTGGCCCTGTGCTGGCCCTGTGCTGGCCCTGAGCTGGCCCTGTGCTGGCCCTGTGCTGGCCCTGAGCTGGCCTGTGCTGGCCCTGAGCTGGCCCTGTGCTGGCCCTGGCCCTGTGCTGGCCCTGAGCTGGCCCTGAGCTGGCCCTGTGCTGGCCCTGTGCTGGCCCTGTGCTGGCCCTGAGCTGGCCCTGTGCTGGCCCTGAGCTGGCCCTGTGCTGGCCCTGTGCTGGCCCTGAGCTGGCCCTGTGCTGGCCCTGTGCTGGCCCTGAGCTGGCCCTGAGCTGGCCCTGAGCTGGCCCTGTGCTTGGCCTGTGCTGGCCCTGAGCTGGCCCTGTGCTGGCCCTGGCCCTGAGCTGGCCCTGGCCCTGTGCTGGCCCTGAGCTGGCCCTGTGCTGGCCCTGAGCTGGCCCTGTGCTGGCCCTGAGCTGGCCCTGGCCCTGTGCTGGCCCTGAGCTGGCCCTGTGCTGGCCCTGAGCTGGCCCTGTGCTGGCCCTGTGCTGGCCCTGAGCTGGCCCTGTGCTGGCCCTGAGCTGGCCCTGGCCCTGTGCTGGCCCTGTGCTGGCCCTGAGCTGGCCCTGGCCCTGTGCTGGCCCTGTGCTGGCCCTGGCCCTGTGCTGGCCCTGAGCTGGCCCTGTGCTGGCCCTGAGCTGGCCCTGGCCCTGTGCTGGCCCTGTGCTGGCCCTGTGCTGGCCCTGTGCTGGCCCTGTGCTGGCCCTGGCCCTGTGCTGGCCCTGTGCTGGCCCTGTGCTGGCCCTGTGCTGGCCCTGTGCTGGCCCTGGCCCTGTGCTGGCCCTGTGCTGGCCCTGAGCTGGCCCTGTGCTGGCCCTGGCCCTGTGCTGGCCCTGGCCCTGTGCTGGCCCTGGCCCTGTGCTGGCCCTGAGCTGGCCCTGGCCCTGAGCTGGCCCTGTGCTGGCCCTGTGCTGGCCCTGTGCTGGCCCTGTGCTGGCCCTGGCCCTCTGCTGGCCCTGGTCCTGTGCTGGCCCTGTGCTGGCCCTGGCCCCTCTGAGCCCCTGGCAGGGCCTGCAGGGCTCCAGGGCAGCGGGACAGGGCATGGCTGGGAGCTGGCAGTGGGCAGGTTTAGGTGGATTTTGGGCAGGAATTCCTGGCTCTGGGGCTGGGCAGGCCCTGGAGCAGAATTCCCAGAGCAGCTGTGGCTGCCCTGGAGCCCTGGCAGTGCCCAGGCTCTGGAATAGAATTCCCAGAGCAGCTGTGGCTGCCCTGGAGCCCTGGCAATGCCCAGGCTCTGGAATAGAATTCCCAGAGCAGCTGTGGCTGCCCTGGAGCCCTGGCAGTGCCCAGGCTCTGGAATAGAATTCCCAGAGCAGCTGTGGCTGCCCTGGAGCCCTGGCAGTGCCCAGGCTCTGGAATAGAATTCCCAGAGCAGCTGTGGCTGCCCTGGAGCCCTGGCAGTGCCCAGGCTCTGGAATAGAATTCCCAGAGCAGCTGTGGCTGCCCTGGAGCCCTGGCAGTGCCCAGGCTCTGGAATAGAATTCCCAGAGCAGCTGTGGCTGCCCTGGAGCCCTGGCAGTGCCCAGGCTCTGGAATAGAATTCCCAGAGCAGCTGTGGCTGCCCTGGAGCCCTGGCAGTGCCCAGGCTCTGGAATAGAATTCCCAGAGCAGCTGTGGCTGCCCTGGAGCCCTGGCAGTGCCCAGGCTCTGCTCCAGCCTGGGACAGTGGGAAGGGTCCCTGCCATGGCAGGGCTGGGATTTCAGGTCTCTTCTGCATCCTGAACACCCCCAGCTCTCTCCAGAATCCCAAATCTCAGCATGATGGGATGGTTTGGCGTGCTCTGAGGTCTCCAGGCTTGCTCAGGGCTGTCTCCAGCCAGGCTTTGGAAACTTCCAAGGAAAAGCACTGGGGAAAAGTCCTCTTGGTGCAGGGATCAAGGCTCAGCAGGGACTGGCCAAGCCAGGGCAGCTCTGCTGAGGGAGAAGCTTCGAGCCTTTGATGTTCACACTTGGGATCTGTGAGTTCAGCCGTTGCTCTGGATCCCTGCCTTCTGGAGGGACAGGAGTTTTCTCATGTAGCCACCAAAGCAAAAATCCATGGATGTAAAGGCTTCCATCTTTGGATATCTGTGTTCACATGTAGAACTGGGAAAGAGGACCCGAAGTGGTTTTTTCTTTTTTCCTTGCTTTAATATGTTGCTGTTTTCTTCCCAAGAATAAAATGTGGCTTTTTTTTTTTTTTACATTTTAACAGAAGTTAATTTGTAACACAACGCACAGAGAGGGGCAGGCTGGGACTGTAACCTTCCTCCTATGGAAGGGGATGCATTCCCTCTGGAATAAAAGATGTTTTTCCCTATTTTACACAGTGTTTTTCTCCAGGCCCAGCTCACAGGAGTGTTTATTAACTTTGGGATATTTTCCTGTCTCAGAGTACAAGACCTGAACAAATTGATGGGCTTGTCAGGCATATTGCTATCAATATAAAGAGAATTTAATTCTACTTTTTAACTGTTTTATGTAACACTTTGAGAGCTAATAAAGATAACTGAGTCAATTTGGACAGGATGTGTGTTTGGCTTGTAGACACTGCAGATTATTCTGCAAATTTTAAGATGTTTCATTATTCCTCAGTTCTGTTAAACAGTGTGAAAGGTGTCAGCAAAGTCAAGAGTTCTGTGGGTAGAAGTGAAACTGTGCAGGTCCTGTCCCTTCTGTTCAGGGGAAAGAGAAAGCTCAGGGTATTCCACTTGGGATATCCCAGTCTGTTCCAAGTGCTGGAATGAGACCTGTCCCATCTATCCCATATCCAGGGAATGGATGGGATGGGCTGGGATCTGTCCCATTTATCCCATCCCTGGGAATGGTTGGGCTGGGATCTGTCCCATCTATCCCACATCCAGGGAATGGATGGGCTGGGATCTGTCCCATATCCAGGGAATGGTTGGGCTGGGATCTGTCCCATCTATCCCATATCCAGGGAATGGATGGGCTGGGATCTGTCCCATCTATTCCATATCCAGGGAATGGATGGGCTGGGATCTGTCCCATCTATTCCATATCCAGGGAATGGATGGGCTAGGATCTGTCCCATCTGTCCCATATCCAGGGAATGGATGGGCTGGGATCTGTCCCATCTATCCCATATCCAGGGAATGGATGGGCTGGGATCTGTCCCATCTATCCCATATCCAGGGAATGGATGGGCCGGGATCTGTCCCATCTATCCCATATCCAGGGAATGGATGGGCCGGGATCTGTCCCATATCCAGGGAATGGATGGGCTGGGATCTGTCCCATCTGTCCCATATCCAGGGAATGGATGGGCTGGGATCTCTCCCATCTATCCCATATCCAGGGAATGGATGGGCTGGGATCTGTCCCATCTATTCCATATCCAGGGAATGGATGGGCTGGGATCTGTCCCATCTATTCCATATCCAGGGAATGGATGGGCTGGGATCTGTCCCATCTATTCCATATCCAGGGAATGGATGGGCTGGGATCTGTCCCATCTGTCCCATATCCAGGGAATGGATGGGCTGGGATGTATCTGTCCACCATCTGATCTCACTATATCCAGGGAATGGATGTGGGATCTGTCCATCTGTCCCATATCCAGGGAATGGATGGGCTGGGATCTGTCCCATCTATCCATATCCAGGGAATGGATGGGCTGGGATCTGTCCCATCTATCCCATATCCAGGGAATGGATGGGCTGGGATCTGTCCCATCTATCCCACATCCAGGGAATGGATGGGCTGGGATCTGTCCCCATATCCAGGGAATGGATGGGCTGGGATCTGTCCCATCTATCCATATCCAGGGAATGGATGGGCTGGGATCTGTCCCATCTATCCTATATCCAGGGAATGGATGGGCTGGGATCTGTCCCATCTATCCCACATCCAGGGAATGGATGGGCTGGGATCTGTCCCATATCCAGGGAATGGATGGGCTGGGATCTGTCCCATCTATCCCATATCCAGGGAATGGTTGGGCTGGGATCTGTCCCATCTATCCTATATCCAGGGAATGGATGGGCTGGGATCTCTCCCATCTGTCCCATATCCAGGGAATGGATGGGCTGGGATCTGTCCCATATCCAGGGAATGGATGGGCTGGGATCTCTCCCATCTATCCCATATCCATTCCTGCAGCAGGAATCCCTGGCCACTGGAGTTTTGCCTCATTGTCCCTGAGTTAGGAGCTCCCGGGTGATTTTCCTTTCCTTTGAGCTCATGGCAGACCCTTCACCGTTACCTTTGCCGCTGGTGCAGTTCCAGAACAATTGCAGTGTGGATTGCCTGTGGATTTCAGTATCCCGTATTTTTCTCTGGTATTTTTCCCTCCCGGGTCCTGGATCCCATTATCCTTTGAGAGGTAGCAGCTCTTT
This sequence comes from Sitta carolinensis, assembly GCA_032173965.1. Taxonomy (NCBI): domain Eukaryota; kingdom Metazoa; phylum Chordata; class Aves; order Passeriformes; family Sittidae; genus Sitta; species Sitta carolinensis. The sequence continues at coordinate 30,072,061 of CM063289.1, forward strand.
GTTCCCACGAGTGCCCTTGAGGCAAAAAGTGCTTTGCGCTCCCCTGTTCTGGCTGAGCAGAAAATGAGGAGCCACTGAAGAGCAGGGCTGGCCTTTTCCCAGGAATTCCTGTTCCATGGCCGTGCCACCCTCAGGAATGAGGATGTGCCAGGAGAGTCCCATCATTACATGCCCCCAAACCCATCTGCTGTCCTCTGGAACGGCAGTGGCCAAGCCTTGCAGGCTTTTTTTTTGGCACAACTCCTCCCCCGGGGATGCTCCTTCCCCTTCTGGGCTCCACGCCGGCACACCAAGGTTTTCCAGCTCTCCCTTTCCCACCTGGCCAGCCTCAGCAGCACATCTGGCACATCTGGCAGGCTCAGGCTGCTCTGACCGGTCCGGCTCTCAGAGACACAACAGCAGGAGTTGGTTGCCCTCAAATTATTTATTCCATGAGTACATCAGGCTGGAGGTGAGAGTTCAGGCTGCTTCCAGTCCAGGCTAAAACTTTCTGGCCATGCCTGGAGCGGGAGCAGCTCCTGGAGCTTTCCTTGGAGTAAATTCCTGAGCAAGGCAGCAGCAGCAGCAGCTTTTCCACCTTTTTTTGTTTCTTCTTTCTCCTTCTGTGGCTGTGTGTGAGTGTGTGCAGGCTAAACCCTAAAGTGAACCCTAAAGCGACCAATCAGCTAAAAACACGATTCTAGAACGTTTTTGTGCAGGTAAAACAAAGTGACCAGCAGTAGTGAATGCAGGCCAAACCCTAAATTTTTCCCCTTTTTCCCCTTTTTCCCCTTTTCCTTTTTCCCCTTTTTCCCCTTTTTCCCTCCTTTTTTCTTTCCCTTTTTTCCCTTTTTTCCCTTTCTCCTTTTCCCCTTTTCCCTTCTCCTTTCTCCTTCTCCTTTCTCCTTCTCCTTTCTCCTTCTCCTTTCTCCTTCTCCTTTCTCCTTCTCCTTTCTCCTTCTCCTTTCTCCTTCTCCTTTCTCCTTCTCCTTTCTCTTCTCCTTTCCTTCCTTCCTTTTTTCCCCTTTTTTCCCCTTTTTTCCCCTTTTTTTTCCCTCCTTTCCCTCCTTTCCTCCTTTCCCTCCTTTCCCTCCTTTCCCTCCTTTCCCCTTTTTCCCTTTTTTGCTTTTTTCCCTTCCCACCTTGGAGCTGAGCCAAATCAGCCCTCGCTGTGTGGAGCAGCCACAATTCCCCAAAATTGCCCCAAAATTTCAATTAAATACAAAATCTTGAGCACAATATTACAGTTAAATACAAATCCCTCAAGTGCTTTCCAGCTGAGCCCAACTCCTCTGCTCCAGAAATGATCCAAGGATTTTTTTGGGATTTTTTTTTTTACAAAGGGAGTGTTCATTTGTGTAAGAGATTCCCAATAAAAACCCCTTTTTTAATAATGGCTTTTCTTTCATTCCATGGGAATTCCCATCGGGATTCCTGGAAAAAACTGGAGGAGAAAGGGGAATTTGTGCTCAGCTGCCAATGGGAATAAATGGGAATAATTCCTGTGAAAGTGAGAATTTCAGGAATAATCCTTCTGAAAGTGGGAATTTCAGGAATAATTCCTGTGAAAATGGGAATGTCAGGGATAATTCCTCTGAAAATGGGAATTCAGGGATAATTCCCCTGAAAGTGGGAATTTCAATAATAATTCCTGTGAAAATGGGAATTTCAGGGATAATTCCTGTGAAAATGGGAATTTCAGGGATAATTCCTCTGAAAGTGGGAAATTCAGGGATAATTCCTGTGAAAATGGGAATTTCAGGGATAATTCCTCTGAAAGTGAAAAGATTATTGGGGAATAATTTATTAATCCAAGAAAAGTGGATTATTGGGGGATAATTTATTAAGCCAATAAAAGTGGATTAATGAGGAATAATTTATTAATCCAGTAAAATATTATTGGGGAATAAATTATTGAGCCAATAAAAGTGGATTTTTGGGAATAGTTTATTAATCTAATAAAGGTGGATTTTTTGGGGAATAATTTATTAAGCCAATAAAAGACATTGGGGAATAATTTATTAATCTAATAAAAGACATTGGGGAATAATTTATTAAGCCAATAAAAGTGGATTTTTTATATTATAAAAAGATTATTTATAAATATATTTTTCTGCAGTGAGTTGTTCTGTCTCAGGTGAATAATTTGATTCATTATTTATAATTTTATATTTATTTCTATATTATATATTTATGCATAATATTTAATACATAATTTTAACCTATAATATAATTAGATATAAGATATGTATAATATTTTATATAGATTATATTTACTGTATTTATATATTATATTTTATATATATAATATGTATTATATTTTATGTATATTTATATGTAATTATTTTTATATAATATATTTATACATAATTTTACTTAATTTTTATATATAATGTTTTTATGTACAATGTATTTTTAGATATAATATTTTTATTTATAATATATTTTTATGGATAATGTCTTTTTAGATCAAATATTTTTATGTCTAATATATTTTTAGATATAATATTTTTATTTATAATGTATTTTTAGATATAATATTTTTATGGATAATGTATTTTTAGATATATTTTTATATAAAATGTATTTTTAGATCTAATATTTTTATGTCTAATGTATTTTTAGATCTAATATTTTTATGTCTAATACATTTTTATATATATGCAACACAGCAAAAATCATTTCCTTTTTTTTGTTTTTTTAGCCTTCTGTTGAATCTTCAAGCCCAGGTAAATATTCTGAATAATTTCCAACCTTTTGGCATCCTCTGAGTGGGAATAAATAAATTTTCCAGGAGTTCCTGGGGGTGGATTCTTGGGGTTTAATTTCTTTCTGAGGAATATTGAATTGTTTCATGATTAAAGCTCAGAGTCACAGTATTAGTGGGGTAAGGGGGGGAAAATGGAACTGAGATCGTGCAGGGAAAAGGGGAATATGAGCAGGGTGGGGTAAAAACCAGGGGAAAATAATGCCAGTTTTTCCTTGCAATAATTCGAATTTTTGCTCGCAATAATTCAAATTTTCACTCTCTGTAATCTGAATTTTCGCTCACAATAATCTGAATTTTTGCTCATAATAATCTGAATTTTTGCTCACAATAATCTGAATTTTCTCTTGCAATAATTTGAATTTTCACTCTCAATAATTTGAATTTTCACTCGCAATAATCTAAATTTTTTCTCGCAATAATTCGTATTTTTTCTTACAATAATCTGAATTTCCTCTCCCAATAATCAGAATTTCCTCTCCCAATTCCACCACGAGCCCCCTACAGACCCAGATGCAGATCCCATCTCTGAGAGGTTTTATTCAATTAAAAATCTTTATTTTTGTCCCCAGGGGGCTCAGCAGCCTCGGAGGACCATGAGTTCACAGGTCCCATCCCTGTAGGATGTTTTTTTCAATTCCAGATGTGTTTTTTTGCTGTGCAGGGGCTCAGCAGCCTCGGAGGACCACGAGTTCACAGGTCCCATCTCTGAGAGGTTTTATTCAATTAAAAATCTTTATTTTTGTCCCAGGGGGCTCAGCAGCCTCGGAGGACCAGGAGTTCACAGGTCCCATCCCTGTAGGGTGTTTTATTCAATTCCAGATGTGTTTTTTTGCTGTGCAGGGGGCTCAGCAGCCTCGAGGACCAGGAGTTCGAGCAGGTCCCATCTCTGTGAGGTTTTTATTCAATTCCAGATGTGTTTTTTTGCTGTGCAGGGGGCTCAGCAGCCTCAGAGGACCATGAGTTCACAGGTCCCATCCCTGTAGGGTGTTTTATTCAATTCCAGATGTTTTTCTTTCCCCTTGCAGGGGGCTCAGCAGCCTCAGAGGACCATGAGTTCACAGGTCCCATCCCTGTAGGGGTTTTTATTCAATTCCAGATGTTTTTTTTCCCCTTGCAGGGGCTCAGCAGCCTCAGAGGACCATGAGTTCACAGGTCCCATCCCTGTAGGGTGTTTTATTCAATTCCAGATGTTTTTATTTCCCCTTGCAGGGGGCTCAGCAGCCTCGGAGGACCAGAGTTCACAGGTCCCATCCCTGTAGGGTGTTTTATTCAATTCCAGATGTTTTTATTTCCCCTTGCAGGGGGCTCAGCAGCCTCGGAGGACCAGGAGTTCACAGGTCCCATCCCTGTAGGGTGTTTTTTTCAATTCCAGATGTTTTTTTTGCTGTGCAGGGGGCTCAGCAGCCTCGAAGGACCACGAGTTCACAGGTCCCATCTCTGAGAGGTTTTATTCAATTAAAAATCTTTATTTTTGTCCCCAGGGGCTCAGCAGCCTCGGAGGACCATGAGTTCACAGGTCCCATCTCTGTAGGATGTTTTATTCAATTACAGATGTTTTTATTTTCCCCAGGGGGCTCAGCAGCCTTGGAGGACCATGAGTTCACAGGTCCCATCCCTGTAGGGTGTTTTATTCAATTCCAGATGTTTTTCTTCCCCTTGCAGGGGGCTCAGCAGCCTCGGAGGACCATGAGTTCGAGCCCTCGGCAGAGATGCTCGTGCACGACTTCGACGACGAGCGCACGCTAGAGGAGGAGGAGCTCATGGAGGGGGACACCAACTTCAGGGCCGAGATCGAGGACCTGAACAGGGTCAGTGGGGCCACACAGGGAGGTCCAGGGAATTCCTGAACTCAGAGCCCAGTGAGGAGCCGGGGCAGGGACACGGGGAGGAGAGGCTGCAGCAGGGCAGCAAAAACTGGGGCATTAGATTATCATTATTATCGTTATTATTATTATCAAAAATCGGGGCATTAATGGGGGATTAAATTATCATTTTTATCGTTATTATTATTATCAAAAATCGGGGCATTATGGGGGATTAAATTATCATTATTATTGTTATTATTATTATCAAAAATCGGGGATTAATGGGGGATTAAATTTCATTATCATTGTTATTATTATCAAAAAGCGGGCATTAATGGGGGATTAAATTATATTATTATTGTATTATTATTATCAAAAAGCGGGGCATTAATGGGGGATTAAATTGTATTATCATTTATTATTATCAAAAAGCGGATTAATGGATTAATATTATTGTTATTCATTATTATCAAAAATCAGGGCATTAATGGGGGATTAAATTATTATTATTATCATTATTATCATTATTATTATCAAAAATCGGGGCATTAATGGGGGATTAAATTATTATTATTATTATTATTATTAATAATAATAATAATAATAATATATATTGTTATTTTAAATATTTATATTAAATACTAATAATGTTAATAAATTGACCAAAAATTGGGGGAAATAACAGCGACATGCCCATCCAGGAGATCCTGTTGGGATGGGAGATCTGCTGTAAATAAATCAGGGACTGGGAAATAAATTATCCTGCACAACACCCCACACATTTTTCGTAGGAAAAATTGGGATATTGGGATTTGGAAGTGGCAAGTCCCAATGTTTCCCATCCCTCCCTTTTGGGATGGCCATTGCTGGGATCTCTGCCCGTGATCCTGAGGCTGTGGAGGAATCCCTGTGGAATTCTCCCAGTTCATTCCCAGTTTTCATTTGGATTGGCTCAGGAGTGCAACATGCCCATCCAGGAGATCCTGTGGGGAATAAATTACCTGCACAACACCCCACACATTTTTCATAGGAAAAATTGGGATATTTGGATTTGGAAGTGGCAAGTCCCAATGTTTCCCATCCCTCCCTTTTGGGATGGCCATTGCTGGATCTCTGCCCACGATCCTGAGCTCTGGAGGAATCCCTGTGGAATTCTCCAGTTCATTCCCAGTTTTCATTTGGATTGGCTCAGGAGTGCAACATGCCCATCCAGGAGATCCTGTGGGATAATTATCCTGCACAACACCCCACACATTTTTCTAGGAAAAATTGGGATATTGGGATTTGGAAGTGGCAAGTCCCAATGTTTCCCATCCCTCCCTTTTGGGATGGCCATTCCTGGACTGGCTGCCATGATCCTGATGCTTGGAGCAATCCCTGTGGAATTCTGCCAGTTCATTCCCAGTTTTATTTGGCCCAGGAGAGCGACATGCCCATCCAGGAGCTGCTGAGCCGCTACGGCTACGCCGGCAGCGTGCCCCTGCAGGAGGAGGAGGAGGAGGAGGAAGAGGAGGAGGAGGAGGAGGAGCCAGAGGATGAGGATGATGTGGATAACGATGACAACAGCGGCTGCAGCGGCGAGAACAAGGTGAAGGGCGCTCGTTTGCATATGCAAATTCGCCATTTGCATATCCGCTCAGCAGAGCTGATGTCATAAACCTGGCTTTACTAAGGAGGTTTGGTCTTAATTACCTGTGTTATATTTCTGTTAAAATTCTTAATTACCTCTCTGCATTTCTCTTAATTGCTCTTAATCCCGCCTCTCTCATCCCAAAGTTCCAATTATTTGCATATGCAAATTCGCTATTTGCATAGCCACACCACTCAGCTGATTTGTACTAGAGCTGATGTCATAAACCTGGCTTTATTAATGGGGTTTGGTCTTAATTACCTGTGTTATATTTCTGTTAAAATTCTTAATTGCCTCTCTGTGTTTCTCTTAATTGCTCTTAATCCCGCCTCTCTCATCCCAAAGTTCCGATCATTTGCATATGCAAATTCTCCATTTGCATATCCTCTCAGCCGAGCTGATTTGTACTGGAGCTGATGTCATAAACCTGGCTTTACTAATGAGGTTTGGCCTTAATTACCTGTTTTTGTATATTCTGTATTTCTGTTAAAATTCTTAATTACCTGTGTTTCTTAATTGCTCTTAATCCCACCTCTCTCATCCCAAAGCTCCGATTATTTGCATATGCAAATTCGCTGTTTGCATATGCAAATTCGCTATTTGCATATCCACACCGCTCAGCTGATTTGTACTGGAGCTGATGTCATAAACCTGGCTTTATTAATGAGGTTTGGTATTAATTACCTGTGTTTTGTTCTATTTCTGTATTTCTGTTAAAGTTCTTAATTACCTGTGTTTTGTTATATTTCTGTTAAAATTCTTAATTACCTCTCTGTGTTTCTCTTAATTGCTCTTAATCCCGCCTCTCTCATCCCAAAGTTCCAATCAGCCTGTGAGGTTGGGGGTTTTCCCTCAGAATTCCATTTTCAGAGCCTTCAGGGCACAACTGAGCCTGCTTTGGGTACAAATCAGATCATTGATTAGTAGCTGATTATTAAAAAATCTGATTATTATCGATTATTATTATTGAGCTCATATTTCTGATTTTTTACACTCTGGCTGTTCTGTTGATCTGCTGAAAAACAACCTCAGAATGTGTTCACAAATTAAAATATTACTAATAAAGGGATTTATTCTGATAAAGGAATTTATTCTAATAAAGGAATTTATTCTGATAAAGGAATTCTGGTAAAGGAATTCATTCTAATAAAGGAATTCTTTCTGATAAAGGGATTTATTCTAATAAAGGAATTTTTTCTGATAAAGGAATTTATTCTAATAAAGAAATTTATTTTGATAAAGGAATTCTGATAAAGGAATTCATTCTAATAAAGGAATTTATTCTAATAAAGGGATTTTTTTCTGATAAAGGAATTTATTCTAATAAAGGAATTCATTCTAATAAAGGAATTTTTTTCTAATAAAGGAATTCATTCTAATAAAGGAATTTTTTTCTGATAAAGGAATTTATTCTAATAAAGGAATTTTTTCTGATAAAGGAATTCTAATAAAGGAATTTATTCTGATAAAGGAATTCTGATAAAGGAATTCATTCTAATAAAGGAATTTATTCTGATAAAGGAATTCTGATAAAGGAATTAATTCTAATAAAGGAATTTTCTCTGATAAAGGAATTTATTCTAATAAAGGAATTTTTTTTCTGATAAAGGAATTTATTCTGATAAAGGAATTTATTCTGAAAAAGGAATTTTTTTCTGATAAAGGAATTTATTCTGATAAATTTATTCTAATTTTTGGTTTAATCAATTCCTCTGGGGTTGAACCACTCAATTCACATGGATTTTTATGGATTATTTTTTTTCCATCTGAATCCCTCCCCTTTCTCTTACAAATTAACAGAAAAACCCTTTAAATCTCACTAAAATAAAATTCCCAATAAAACAAAATTCAATAATACCCCCCACACTTCCAAAAACCCCAAAACTTCAATTTTACCCACTTAACCCCCCACCCCAAAACCCAAACCTTAATTCACAGCAACCAAACCCAAATTAAACCCACAAATTCAAATTATTTCTCGATAACCGCCACAAAACCATCCCCCAAACCGCAACGACCGCTCCCAGGGCTAACACATTAATCACCTGATGAATTTTGTTTCCCCTAATTATTTTAATTTGATTTTGTGGCAGGAGGAGACCCCCAAAGATTCCTCAGGGCAGGAGGATGAGACGCAGTCGTCCAACGATGAGCCGGCGCCAGCGGGGGCTGCCCAGGACCCGCAGGAGCTGATCCGCCCGCGGCGCTGCAAGTACTTCGAGACCAGTGAGTGCAGCCCAAAGCCCAGAAAGGCATGCTGAGCCTGAAAAAGACTGAATTTCCCTCTTTCTGGGTCTGCTGGCAGGGAGAATTGTGCTCAAAAAGCAAAAAAATAAATTAACAAAAATTCGGATGAAAAAATTGTAATATTGCGTGACAGAAATCCGAGTGTTCTGTACAGAAATCCCAGTGTTCTCTGCCAGAAATCCCAGTGTTCTGTACAGAAATCCCAGTGTTCTGTGCCAGAAATCCCAATGTTCTGTGCCAGAAATCCCAGTGTTCTCTGCCAGAAATCCCAGTGTTCTGTACAGAAATCCCAGTGTTCTGTGCCAGAAATCCCAATGTTCTGTGCCAGAAATCCCAGTGTTCTGTACAGAAATCCCAGTGTTCTGTGCCAGAAATCCCAATATTCTGTACAGAAATCCCAGTGTTCTGTACAGAAATCCCAGTGTTCTGTACAGAAATCCCAATGTTCTGTGCCAGAAATCCCAGTGTTCTGTACAGAAATCCCAATGTTCTGTACAGAAATCCCAGTGTTCTGTGCCAGAAATCCCAGTGTTCTGTACAGAAATCCCAGTGTTCTGTGCCAGAAATCCCAATGTTCTGTACAGAAATCCCAGTGTTCTGTACAGAAATCCCAGTGTTCTGTACAGAAATCCCAATGTTCTGTGCCAGAAATCCCAGTGTTCTGTACAGAAATCCCAATGTTCTGTACAGAAATCCCAGTGTTCTGTGCCAGAAATCCCAGTGTTCTGTACAGAAATCCCAGTGTTCTGTACAGAAATCCCCAATGTTCTGTGCCAGAAATCCCAATGTTCTGTACAGAAATCCCAATGTTCTGTGCCAGAAATCCCAGTGTTCTGTACAGAATCCAATGTTCTGTACAGAATCCAATGTTCTGTGCCAGAAATCCCAGTGTTCTGTGCCAGAATCCAGTGTTCTGACAGAAATCCCAGTGTTCTGTGCCAGAAATCCCAATGTTCTGTGCCAGAAATCCCAGTGTTCTGTGCCAGAAATCCCAGTGTTCTGACAGAATCCCAGTGTTCTGTGCCAGAAATCCCATGTTCTGTGCCAGAAATCCCAGTGTTCTTGCCCGAAATCCCAGTGTTCTGTACAGAAATCCCAGTGTTCTGTGCCAGAAATCCCAATGTTCTGTGCCAGAAATCCCAGTGTTCTGTACAGAAATCCCAGTGTTCTGTGCCAGAAATCCCAATTTCTGTCAGAAATCCCAGTGTTCTGTACAGAAATCCCAGTGTTCTGTACAGAAATCCCAATGTTCTGTGCCAGAAATCCAGTGTTCTGTACAGAAATCCCAATGTTCTGTACAGAAATCCCAGTGTTCTGTGCCAGAAATCCCAATGTTCTGTGCCAGAAATCCCAGTGTTCTGTACAGAAATCCCAATGTTCTGTGCCAGAAATCCCAGTGTTCTGTGCCAGAAATCCCAATGTTCTGTACAGAAATCCCAGTGTTCTGTGCCAGAAATCCCAATGTTCTGTGCCAGAAATCCCAGTGTTCTGTACAGAAATCCCAATGTTCTGTACAGAAATCCCAATGTTCTGTGCCAGAAATCCCAGTGTTCTGTACAGAAATCCCAGTGTTCTGTACAGAAATCCCAATGTTCTGTACAGAAATCCAGTGTTCTGTACAGAAATCCCAGTGTTCTGTACAGAAATCCCAATGTTCTGTGCCAGAAATCCCAGTGTTCTGTGCCAGAAATCCCAATGTTCTGTGCCAGAAATCCCAATGTTCTGTGCCAGAAATCCCAGAATTCTGTACAGAAATCCCAATGTTCTGTGCCAGAAATCCCAATGTTCTGTGCCAGAAATCCCAATGTTCTGTGCCAGAAATCCCAGAATTCTGTACAGAAATCCCAATGTTCTGTGCCAGAAATCCCAATGTTCTGTGCCAGGAATCCCAATATTCTGTGCCAGAAATCCCAGTATTCTGTGCCAGCAATCCCAATATTCCATGTCAGAAATCCCAATATTCTGTACAGAAATCCCAATATTCCATGCCAGAAATCCCAATATTCCATGTCAGAAATCCCAATATTCAGTGTCAGAAATCCCAGTGTTCTGTACAGAAATCCCAATATTCCGTGCCAGAAATCCCAATACTCTGTGCCAGAAATCCCAATGTTCTGTACAGAAATCCCAGTGTTCTGTACAGAAATCCCAATATTGTGTGCCAGCAATCCCAATATTGTGTGCTAGAAATGCATTTTGGGCCCTAAAAATACTGGATTTTCATCCTGGTCTATATCAAAAATGTATAATTTACATATATAATATTTTTTTACATATATATATTATATATATTATAATATATATATATATATATATATATATATATATAATATATATATTATATATATGCCTAACTATGTTATGTATAAAATATATATATTTATATATATAATATATAGACTTATGTACACAATGTATCAAAAATATATATTTTATATATACAATATCTATAGAATTTATATTATATATTTTATATAAATGTTATGTATATAATATGTATATTTTTATATATTATATATTATTTATATATTTTTCTATAACATGTTAAAATAGGTATATTTTTATATATAATTTATATATGTATGAATGTATATAAATATATATTTTAATATATGTTTATATATAATATATTTTTTTATATATTTTAATATATTTTATATAAAAATATATATTTTAATATATTTTTTTATATATATAATTATATCTTTTCCTATTATTTAGACAGTGAAATGGAGGAGGAGTCCGAGGAGGATGAGGATTACATTCCCTCAGAGGACTGGAAAAAGGTAAATGTTAAAAAGATCACCAAATGGTTATTTTCAATTGTCAAGCTTTTTAATTTAGAAAATAAATTCAAAATAAAAAAAAATAAAATAAAGAGAATTTGGGGAATGAGATGGCTTTAAATCCACCCCAAACAGTCAAAAAACCATAAAATAGTTATTTTCAATTGTCAAGCTTTTTAATTTAGAAATAAATTCAAAATAAAAAAAAATGAAGAGAATTTGGGGAATGAGCCGGTTTAAAATCCTCCCCAAACAGTCAAAAATCACAAAATCAAAAATCACAAAATAGTTATTTTCAATTTTCAAGCTTTTTGATTTAGAAATAAATTCAAAATAAAGAAATAAAATAAAGAGAATTTTGGGAATGAGCCGGTTTTAAATCTCCCCAAACAGTCAAAAATCACAAAATCAAAAATCACAAAATATTATATTCAATTTTCAAGCTTTTAGTTTAGAAATAAATCAAAAATAAAGAGAATTTTGGGAATGAGCTGGTTTTAAATCCTCCCTTAACAGTTAAAATCACAAAATAAAAATCACAAATTGTTATATTCATTTTCAAGCTTTTTAGTTTAGAAATAAATCAAAAATAAAGAGAATTTTGGGAATGAGCCGGTTTTAAATCCACCCCAAACAGTCAAAAAACCATAAAATAGTTATTTTCAATTGTCAAGCTTTTAGATTTAGAAAATAAATTCAAAATATAAAAAAAAACAAAGAGAATTTTGGGAATGAGCCAGTTTTAAATCCTCCCCAAAGAGTCCCGAATCCCCAAATCCCAACGGATTTTCCCGTGGTTGTGTTCGATTCCAGAGCGTTTCCATTGTGTTTGTGGGTTCATTGAAGGGGGCAGGTTTTCCAAATTAACATTTCACCCTGCTGCCCTTCCCTTCCTGCCCAGGAGATCATGGTGGGCTCCATGTTCCAGGCAGAAATCCCAGCTGGCACCTGCAAGTACAGGGAGAATGAGAAAGGTGAGATCTGGGGGAGAACTGGTTTAAAAAAGGAAACAGCAAATAATAAAATAAAGGGGAGTTGCTGAGTGGGTTATCGTGATAAAAAGGGGGAAATAACTTTGGTTTATATTGTTTGTAGTTCTTCAGTTAGGAATCAAATGTTCTGCTTTTGGGGGTTTATGTTACTTGAGTTTTATTTTTATTTTATTTTATTTTTTAATTATTTTTTTTTATTTTGCTTTATTTTATTTTACTCTATTTTATTTTTTTATTATTTGATTATTTTATTTTGGTTTATTTTGGTTTATTTTTATTTTATTTTATTACTGTTTTGGTTGTATTTTACTTTATTTTATTTTCTATTATGTTATTTTAGTTATATTTTATTTTACTTATATTTATTTTATTTCTATTTTATTTCTGTTTCTATTTTTATTTTATTTTTATTTCATTTTATTTCATTTTATTCTATTTTATTTCATTTTATTTGATTTGATATTTCATTTTATTTTATATTTGATTTGATGTGATATTTGATTTGATGTATTTGATTTGATTTGAGATTTGATTTGATTTGATGCGATATTGATGTGATACTGATGTATTATATATTGATGTGATATTTGATGTGATATTTGATGTGATATTTGATGTGATATCTGATGTGATATTTGATGTGATATTTGATGTGATATCTGATGTGATGTCGGTGTGGTAGTGATGTGATGTGCTCTTGATGTGATATTGATGTGAAATCTTGATGTGATGTGCTTTGATGTGATATTTGATGTGATATCTGATGTGATGTCCGGTGTGGTATCTGATGTGATGTGCTCTTTGATGTGATATTTGGATGTGATATCTGATGTGCTGTGATATTTGATGTGATATTTGGTGTGATATCGTGTGATGTGATATTTGATGTGATATTTGGTGTGATATTGGTGTGATATCTGATGTGATTGCTCTTTGATGTGATATTTGGTGTGATATCTGATGTGATGTGATATTTGGTGTGATATCTGATGTGCTGTGATATTTGATGTGATATTTGGTGTGATATTCGGTGTGATGTGATATTTGATGTGTCTTGATGTGATATGTGGTGTGATATCTGATGTGATGTGCTCTTTGGTGTGATATTTGGTGTGATATCTGATGTGATTGTGCTCTCTGGTGTGCTGTGTGGGCTGTTATCTGATGTGCTGTGATATCTGATGTGCTCTTTGGTGTGCAATGTGGGCTGTTATCTGATGTGCTGTGATATTTGGTGTGATACGTGGTGTGATATCTGATGTGATGTGCTCTCTGGTGTGCTGTGTGGGGTGTTATCTGATGTGCTGTGATATCTGATGTGCTCTTTGGTGTGCTCGTGTGGGGTGTTATCTGATGTGCTGTGATATTGGTGTGATATTTGGTGTGTTCTGATGTGATGTGATACGTGTGTGATATCTGATGGAGTGCTCTCTGGTGTGCTGTGTGGTGTATTGATGTGCTGTGATATCTGATGTGCTCTCTGGTGTGCGTGTGGGGTGATATCTGATGTGCTGTGATATGATGTGCTCTCTGGTGTGCAATGTGGGCTGTTATCTGATGTGCTCTTTCGTTCGGGGTGCCCCGTGCAGTGTATGAGAACGAGGACCAGCTGCTGTGGCGGCCGGCGGTGCTGCCCGAGGCACAGGTGAGAGCCTTCCTGCAGGAGGCTGCCCGGAGAACCGGCGAGGAGAGCGGCCTGGAGGCCATCCCCGAGGGCTGCCACGTCAAGGACAACGAGCAGGTACAGAAACATATCAAAATATATCAAAATATACACAGCCAAACACAGCCAAACAGAGCGCAGTGCGAGCCTTCCTGCAGGAGGCTGCCAGGAGGACAGGGGAGGAGAGCGGCCTGGGGGGCATCCCCGAGGGCTGCCACGGCAAGGACAACGAGCAGGGACAGAAACATATCAAAATATATCAAAATATATCAGAATATACACAGCCAAACACAGCCAAATCCAGCTGAGTGAGGGCACAGCACACAGGGGAGGAGAGCGGCCTGGGGGGCATCCCCGAGGGCTGCCACGGCAAGGACAACAAGCAGGGACAGAAACATATCAAAATATATCAGAATATATCAGAATATATCAGAATATATCAAATATACCAGAATAAACACAGCCAAATCCAGCTGAGTGAGGGCACAGCACACAGGGAGGAGAGCGGCCTGGAGGGCAGCCCTGAGAGCTGCCACGGCAAGGACAATGAGCAGGGACAGAAAATATATCCAATATATCAAAATATATCAAAATATACACAGCCAAACACAGCCAAATCCAGCTGAGTGAGGGCACAGCACACAGGGGAGGAGAGCGGCCTGGAGGCCATCCCCGAGGGCTGCCACGGCAAGGACAACGAGCAGGGACAGAAAATATATCAGAATATACCAAAATATATCAGAAATATATCAGAATATACCAGAATAAATACAGAAAGTCACACCAAAACACATTGAAATCCAGCTGAGTGAGGACACGCACACAGGGCAGGAGAGCAGCCCTGAGGGGGACATGAGCTGGGACTGCAATACACCAAAAAACAGCAAAAATACCCTGAATACACAAAATACAGCAAAATACACCAAAATATACAAATAACACAAAATATACCAAATAAACCAGATAAATACACCACACAAAATCACCAGTGTGGCACGGTGCCACCAGGGAGAGAGCGGCCTGGAGGGCAGCGGGGACATGAGCTGGGACTGCAAAATACACCAAAAATACAGCAAAAATACACAAAAATACCTGAAATACAGCAAAATACACTGAAATACACCAAAATACACCAAAATATACCAAATACACCAGAATAAATACACCCAAATCAACCCAAGTGTGGGCACGTGCCCCAGGGAGAGAGCGGCCTGGAGGGCAGCCCTGAGGGGACATGAGCTGGGACTGCAAAATACACCAAAAATACACCAAAAATACCCTGAAATACAGCAAAATACACTGAAATACACCAAAATATACCAAATACACCAGAATAAATACACCCAAATCAACCCAATGAGGGCACGTGCCCAGGGAGAGAGGGCTGAGGCACCTGAGGACATGACTGGACTGCAAAATACACCAAAATACACCAAAAATACAGCAAAAATACCCTGAAATACAGCAAAATACACCAAAATATACCAAATACACCAAATAAATACACCAAATACACAAAATATACAAAAAATACACTGAAATACAAAAAATACACCGAAATAACACAAAAATACACAAAAAAATACACTGAAATACAGCAAAATACACCAAAATATACCAAATACACCAAAATATACCAAATACACCAAATAAATACAGCAAAATGCACCCAAACACACCAAAAATACACTGAAATACAGCAAAATACACTAAAATTAATATACCAAAATACACCAGAGTGCACCAAACTACACCAGAATACAGCCAAAATTTGGATTTTCTCCCTGGAGTGGTAAATTTGGAATAAATTTGGATTTTCTCCATGGAGAGGTGAATTTGGAATAAATTTGGATTTTCTCCATGGAGAGGTGAATTTGGAATAAATTTGGATTTTCTCCATGGAGAGGTGAATTTGGAATAAATTTGGATTTTCTCCATGGAGAGGTGAATTTGGAATAAATTTGGATTTTCTCCATGGAGAGGTGAATTTGGAATAAATTTGGATTTTCTCCATGGAGAGGTGAATTTGGAATAAATTTGGATTTTCTCCATGGAGAGGTGAATTTGGAATAAATTTGGATTTTCTCCATGGAGAGGTGAATTTGGAATAAATTTGGATTTTCTCCATGGAGAGGTGAATTTGGAATAAATTTGGATTTTCTCCATGGAGAGGTGAATTTGGAATAAATTTGGATTTTCTCCATGGAGAGGTGCATTGCGATTAAATTTGGATTTTCCCCCTGCAGTAAATTTGGATTTTCTCTCTGGAGAGGTAAATTTGGAATAAATTCGAATTTTCTCCCTGCAGAGGTAAATTTGGATTAAATTTGGTTTTTCCCCCAGCAGTAAATTAGGGTTTTCTCCTTGCAGAGGTAAATTTGGTTTTTCTCCCTGCAGTAAATTAGGATTTTCTCCCTGGAGTGATAAATTTGGATTTTCTCCATGGAGAGGTGAATTTGGATTAAATTCCGATTTTCTCCCTGGAGTGATAAATTCCGATTTTCTCCCTGCTGTGATAAATTTGTTTTTTCACCCTGCAGTAAATTCTGATTTTCTCCCTGGTGTGATAAATTCCAATTTTCTCCCTGGTGTGATAAATTCAGATTTTCTCCTGGTGTGATAAATTCAGATTTTCTCCCTGGTGTGATAAATTTGGATTCTCTCCCTGGAGTGGTAAATTTGGATTTTCTCCTTGGAGTGGTAAATTTGGATTAAATTTGTTTTTCTCCCTGGTGTGATAAATTTGTTTTTTCTCCCTGCAGTAAATTCAGATTTTCTCCCTGGTGTGATAAATTCCGATTCTCTCCCTGCAGTAAATTCAGATTTTCTCCCTGATGTGATAAATTCCCATTTTCTGCCTGGAGTGATAAATTAGGATTTTCTCCCTGGAGTGATAAATTCCCATTTTCTGCCTGGAGTGATAAATTCCGATTTTCTCCCTGGAGTGATAAATTCAGATTCTCTCCCTGCAGTGATAAATTCGGATTCTCTCCCTGGAGTGATAAATTTGGATTCTCTCCCTGCAGTGATAAATTCGGATTCTCTCCCTGGAGTGATAAATTTGGATTCTCTCCCTGCTGTGATAAATTCGGATTCTCTCCCTGGAGTGATAAATTTGGATTCTCTCCCTGCTGTGATAAATTCGGATTCTCCCCTGGAGTGATAAATTCGGATTCTCTCCCTGCAGTAAATTCCGATTTTCTCCCTGCAGTGATAAATTCGGATTCTCTCCCTGCAGTAAAATCCGATTTTCTCCCTGCTGTGATAAATTGGGATTCTCCCCTGCAGTGATAAATTCCGATTTTCTCCCTGCTGTGATAAATTGGGATTCTCCCCTGCAGTGATAAATTCCGATTTTCTCCCTGGAGTGATAAATTCAGATTTTCCCCTGCAGTGATAAATTCTGATTTTCTCCCTGCAGTGATAATTCGATTTCCCTGCAGTGATAAATTCGGATTCTCCCCTGCAGTGATAAATTCGGATTCTCCCCTGCAGTGATAAATTCGGATTTCTCCCCCTGCAGTGATAAATTCGGATTTCTCCCCTGCAGTGATAAATTCGATTCTCCCCCTGCATGATAAATCATCCCTCCGTGATTCGATCTCCCTGCAGTAAATTCACATTTTCCCCCTGGTGTGATAAATTCCGATTCTCTCCCTGCAGTAAATCCCGATTCTCTCCCTGCAGTAAATCCCGATTCTCTCCCTGCAGTGATAAATCCCGATTCTCTCCCTGCAGTGATAAATCGGGATTGCCTTTGTCCCTGCAGGCGCTGTACGAGCTGGTGAAATGCAATTTTGACGCCGAGGAGTCGCTGCGCAGGCTGCGCTTCAATGTCAAAGCAGCCCGAGGTGAGCAGCGCTGCAGCTCCTGCTCCAGGAGCCCCTGAGCACACTCACAACATCACTGAAATTCATTTAACCCAGCCCCACGGGGACTGCACAGTGGGGATGCCCTTTGGGCAGTTTGTATACAAATATCTGGGATAAATACAAATAGCGGATAGAAATATCTGGGATTTCAGCTGCAGCTTCCCACTGGAATTTTTTATATTTTTGTATTTATTTTTATTGGGGTTTATTTTATTAAGCTCTTCTGGGCCTTGCAGTCATCAAAGGGAATGCAGCAAATATTGGACATGGAAAAATTCTAAATTAAGGAGCAAATTTAACTTTGATTTTCCAGAAATAACATGAACCCCCAGCTCCATAAAATTAATGAATCCTGAGTAAATAAATAAATAAATAAACTAAATCAAGGAGCAAATTTAACTTTGATTTTCCAGAAATAACATGAACCCCCAGCTCCATAAAATGAATTAATCCTGAGTAAATACATAAATAAATAAACTAAATCAAGGAGCAAATTTAACTTTGATTTTCCAGAAATAACATGAACCCCCAGCTCCATAAAATGAATTAATCCTGAGTAAATAAATAAACGAAATAAAGGAGCAAATTTAACTTCTGTTTTCCAGAAATAACATTAAACCCCTGCTACATCAAATTAATGAATCCTGAGTAAATAAATAAATAAATAAACTAAATAAAAGAGCAAATTTAACTTTTATTTTCCAGAAATAACATGAAACCCCTGATAGATAAAATTAATTAATTCTAAATTAAGGAGCAAATTTATTTTCCAGAAATAACATTAAGCCCCTGCTACATCAAATCTAAATAAAGGAGCAAATTTAACTTTGATTTTCTAAACATAGCATTAAACTCTACTACATTAATTCTAAATAAAGGAGCAAGTTAATCTTTGATTTTCCAGAAATAACATTAAACCCCTGATACATAAAATTCATTCTAAATAAAGGAGCAAATTTAACTTTGATTTTCCAAAAATAACATTAAACCCCTGATACATAAAATTAATTGATCCAAAAAAAAGGAGCAAATTTAACTTTGATTTTTCCAAAAATAACATTAAACACCTGCTACATAAAATTAATTAATTCTAAATCAAGGAGCAAATTTAACTTTGATTTTCCAGAAATAACATGAAACCCCAGCTCCATAAAATGAATTAATCCTGAGTAAATAAATAAATAAATAAACTAAATCAAGGAGCAAATTTAACTTTGATTTTCCAAAAATAGCATTAAACCCCTGATAGATAAAACTAATTAATCCTGAGTAAATAAATAAACTAAATAAAGGAGCAAATTTAACTTTGATTTTCCAAAAATAACAAGAAACCCCTGATAGATAAAATTAATTCATTCTAAATAAAGGAGCAAATTTAACTTTGATTTTCCAGAAATAACATGAACCCCCAGCTCCATAAAGTGAATTAATCCTGAGTAAATAAATAAACTAAATCAAGGAGCAAATTTAACTTTTATTTTCCAAAATTAACATTGAACCCTATTACATTAATCCTGAATACAGGAGCAAATTTAACTTTTATTTTCCAAAATTAACATGAAACTCCTGATACATAAAATTAATTAATCCCCCAAAAAAGGAGCAAATTTAACTTTTATTTTCCAGAAATAACATGAAACCCCTGATAGATAAAATGAATTAATTCTAAATAAACAAATAAACTAAATCAAGGAGCAAATTCACCTTTTATTTTCCAAAAATAACATGAAACCCCTGATAGATAAAATTAATTAATCCTGAATAAATAAACAAATAAATAAACTAAATAAAGGAGCAAATTTAACTTTTCCAAAAATAACATTAACCCCCAGCTACATTAAATGAATTAATCCAGAATAAATAAACAAATAAATAAACTAAATCAAGGAGCAAATTCACCTTTTATTTTCCAAAAATAACATGAAACCCTGATTGATAAAATGAATTAATTCTAAATAAACAAATAAACTAAATCAAGGAGCAAATTTAACTTTTATTTTCCAAAAATAACATGAAACACCTGATAGATAAAATTAATTAATTCTAAATAAATAAATAAATAAAATAAAGGAGCAAATTTATTTTCCAAAAATAACATGAAACCCCTGATAGATAAAATTAATTAGTCCTGAAGAAATAAATAAATTAATTAATTAAATAAAGGAGCAAATTTAACTTTTATTTTCCAAAAATAACATTAACCCCTGATAGATAAAATTAATTAATTCTAAATAAATAAACTAAATAAAGGAACAAATCTATTTTCCAAAAATAACATTAAACCCCCAGCTGCATAAAATTAATTAATCCTGAATAAATAAATAAATAAACTAAATAAATCAAGGAGCAAATTCACCTTTTATTTTCTAAAATAACATGAAACCCCTGACAGATAAAATGAATTAATTCTAAATAAACAAATAAACTAAATCAAGGAGCAAATTCACCTTTAATTTCCCAAAACTCATTTAATTTTCAATCAATTTAATTTTCATAACCTCTCATTAATCCTAAACCCAGCACCAAACACCCTTTATTTATTCTCCCAGAACACCCTTTCCCAGTGCCCTTTTTTGCTGAAATTCCCTTTTTTTCCCATTTTTCCTTTGCCCTTTTCCCTGCAGAGGAATTATCGGTGTGGACAGAAGAGGAGTGCAGGAATTTCGAGCAAGGGCTCAAAGTTTATGGCAAAGATTTCCACGTGATCCAAGCCAATAAGGTGAATTTCCTCTGCAATTCTCCCTTTTTTTTTTGAGAATAAAACCACAACACCATATTCTCCTTCCTTTAAAAAAAATAAAATTATTCCATTTTTTTTTTGCTACAAAATCAAAGAATTCTGGAATTAATTCTGGAATTATTTGGGTTGGAAAGATTTTAAAGAGCCCGTGGGAAGGGATGCAGGCATGAATTGCCAGTTTGGAATTTCACTTTTTTTCCTGGAAATTCTGATGGGTTTTTTGATCATCAATTAATTAAATTGAGCAAAGTTTTTTTGGACATTCCCAGGGCTGTATCCAGGCTGGGATTTTTTCCCAAATTTTTTACTTAAAACCCAAAATTTTTAACTGGAAGTGAAAAAATCCTCTGGTTAGAGCTTGACTCTGGAACCCCTGGGAATTTTTTAATTAATTAATTAATTAATTAATTTTTAAATTATTATTATTGATATTATTATTTTAATTATTTTATTTAACAAAAATGGACATTTTAATTAATTAATTTAATTATTTTTATAATTAGTATTATTAGTATCATTCTTTTTATTTAACAAAAATTTATACTTTTAAAATTAATTAAATTAATTATTTTAATAATTATTATTATTACTTTAATTATTTTTGATTTAACAAACATTTCTGATGTAACAAACATTTCTGATTTAACAAAAATAAAAACCTTCCATCTCAATTTCACAATTTTAAGCCAAGAATTTCCACTCTTCCCACCTGGAATTCCACATTTTGCTGGAAATTCTGAATATTTTTTAGACCATAAATTAATTAAATTGATCAAGGTTTATTTTGCTTTTTCTGGACATTCCCAGGGCTGTATCCAGGCTGGGATTTTTTCCCAATTTTTTTACTCAAAACCCAAAATTTGGGAGTGGAAAAATCCCATGGGAAGAGCCTGACTCTGGAACCCCTGGGAATTTTTTAATTAATTTATTACTATTAATAATAATAATAATAATTTTTATTTTTATTTTTAACAAAAAAATTGAACATTTTTATTAATTAATTTAATTATTTTTATAATTAGTATTATTAATGTCATTATTTTTATTTAACAAAAATTTGTACTTTAAAACTAATTATTTTATAATTATTATTATTATTAACTTCATTATTTTTGATGTAACAAACATTTCTGATTTAACAAAAATAAAAACCTTCCATCTCAATTTCACAATTTTAAGCCAAGAATTTCCACTCTTCCCACCTGGAATTCCACATTTTTTGCTGGAAATTCTGATGGTTTTTTTGATCATCAATTAATTAAATTGAGCAAAGTTTTTTTTTGTTTTTTCTGGACATTCCCAGGGCTGTATCCAGGCTGGGATTTTTTCCCAATTTTTTTACTCAAAACCCAAAATTTGGGAGTGGAAAAATCCCATGGGAAGAGCCTGACTCTGGAACCCCTGGGAATTTTTTAATTAATTTATTACTATTATTATTATTAATAATAATAATAATGTTAATTTTTTTTATTTAACAAAAATTTAGACTTTTTTATTTATTAATTTAATTATTTTTATAATTAGTATTATTAATGTCATTCTTTTTATTTAACAAAAATTTGGAACTTTTTATTTATTAATTTAATTATTTTATAATTATTATTAATGTTGTGATTTTTATTAATTTAATTATTTTTATAATTATTATTATTAATGTAATTATTTTTATTTAACAAAAATTTATACTTTTAAAATGAATTTAATTACTTTTATAATTATTATTCATGTCAGTCTTTTATTTAACAAAAATTTGAAAAATTTTATTTATTTAATTATTTTTATTATTAGTATTATTAATGTCATTCTCTTTATGTAACAAAAATTTGGAACTTTTTATTTATTTAATTATTTTATAATTATTATTAATGTAATTTTTATTAATTTAATTATTTTTATAATTAGTATTGTTATTTTTATTTAACAAAAATTTATACTTTTAAGATTAATTAATTTAATTACTTTTATAATTAGTATTATTGTCATTCTTTTATTTAACAAAAATTTGAAAAATTTTATTTATTTAATTATTTTTATTATTAGCATTATTAATGTCATTGTTTTTATTTCACAAAAATTTGGAGTTTTTTATTGATTATCCTGTGCCAAGACCCTAACTATAACCCCTGGGAATTCCATTACTCATTCACCTATTGTTATAATTAGCATTATTAATGTCATTCTTTATATTTTACAAAAATTTGGAGTTTTTTATTAATTATCCTGTGCCAAGACCCTAACTATAACCCCTGGGAATTCCATTACTCATTCCCCTATTGTTATAATTAGCATTATTAATGTCATTGTTTTTATTTCACAAAAATTTGGAATTTTTTATTAATTACCCTGTGCCAAGACCCTAACTATAACCCCTGGGAATTCCATTACTCATTCCCCTACTCTTCTAATTCCAATCCCATTAACAACAACCCATCGATTTCACAAAAGCGCAGCGCTCCCAGCTCCATATCCCCATTTCCAAGCGGCACTATCCGCATGCAATTCCCTGTTTTTCATTCCTTTTCCCCGCTGCTGTCCGTGTTGTTGCCCGTGCTGCGCGGGCAGGTGCGCACTCGCTCCGTGGGCGAGTGTGTGGCCTTTTATTACATGTGGAAGAAATCGGAGCGCTACGACTTCTTCGCGCAGCAGACGCGCTTCGGCAAGAAGAAATACAACCTGCACCCCGGCGTCACGTGAGATGGGAGCACGGGGGGATTGGGGGCAGGTTCTGAGCAAAACTGGGGGGTCGGGAGGGGGGGGGAGGAAGATTGGGGTATGTTGAGGGGTTGGAGCAATTCCTGTGGAAAATTTGGGGTTATATTGGGAGTTTGGAGCAATTTCTGCTGAAAATTCTGGGGTTGAATGGGGTTTTGGATGAAAATTTGGGGTTTTGGATGAAAATTCTGGGGTTGAATTGGGGTTTTGGATGAAAATTGGGGGTTCAATGGGGTTTTGGATGAAAATTCTGGGGTTAAATAGGGTTTGGATGAAAATTTGGGGTTAAATGGGGAGTTTGGATGAAAATTCTGGGGTTGAATTGGGAGTTTGGATGAAAATTCTGGGGTTGAATGGGGAGTTTGGATGAAAATTCTGGGTTGAATTGGGAGTTTGGATGAAAATTTGGGGTTATATTGGGAGTTTGGAGCAATTTCTGCTGAAAATTCTGGGCTTGAATGGGGAGTTTGGATGAAAAGTCTGCGGTTGAATTGGGATTTTGGAGCAATTTCTGCTGAAAATTCTGGGGTTTGAATTGAGATATTTGATGAAAATTTGGGGTTTTTGATGAAAATTCTGGGGTTAAATTGGGATTTTTTGATGAAAATTCTGGGGTTCAATGGGGTTTTGGATGAAAATTCTGGGGTTAAATGGGGAGTTTGGATGAAAATTCTGGGGTTTAATTGGGATTTTTGATGAAAATTTGGGGTTATATTAGGAGTTTGGAGCAATTCCTATGGAAAATTTGGGGTTAAATGGGGAGTTTGGATGAAAATTCTGGGGTTGAAGTGGGAGTTTGGATGAAAATTCTGGGGTTAAATGGGGATTTGGATGAAAATTTGGGGTTTTTGATGAAAATTCTGGGTTGAATTGGGATTTTTGATGAAAATTTGGGGTTTTAGATGAAAATTCTGGGGTTATATTGGGATTTTGGATGAAAATTCTGGGGTTAAATGGGTTTGGATGAAAATTCTGGGGTTGAATTGGGTTTTGGATGAAAATTGGGGTTATATTGGGGGGTTCGATGGAAACTGGGGTTGAAATGGGGAGTTTGGATGAAAAGTCTGCGGTTGAATTGGGAGTTTGGAGCAATTTCTGCTGAAAATTCTGGGGTTAAATGGGGTTTTGGATGAAAATTCTGGGGTTGAATTGGGATTTTTGATGAAAATTTGGGGTTTTGGATGAAAATTCTGGGGTTGAATTGGGATTTTTGATGAAAATTTGGGGTTATATTAGGAGTTTGGAGCAATTCCTGTGGAAAATTTGGGGTTATATTGGAGTTTGGAGCAATTCCTGTGGAAAATTTGGGTTAATATGGGAGTTTGGAGCAATTTCTGCTGAAAATTCTGGGGTTGAATGGGGTTTTGGATGAAAATTCTGGGGTTGAATGGGGAGTTTGGATGAAAATTCTGGGATAAAATGGGGTTTTGGATGAAAATTCTGGGGTTAAATGGGGTTTTGGATGAAAATTCTGGGGTTAAATGGGGTTTGGATGAAAATTCTGGGTTGAATTGGGGTTTTGGATGAAAATTGGGGTTATATTGGGGGTTCGATGGAAACTGGGGTTGAAATGGGGAGTTTGGATGAAAAGTCTGCGGTTGAATTGGGAGTTTGGAGCAATTTCTGCTGAAAATCTGGGGTTAAATGGGGTTTTGGATGAAAATTCTGGGGTTGAATTGGGATTTTTGATGAAAATTTGGGGTTTTGGATGAAAATTCTGGGGTTGAATTGGAGTTTTGGATGAAAATTCTGGGGTTGAATTGGGGTTTTTGATGAAAATTCTGGGGTTAAATGGGGTTTTGGATGAAAATTCTGGGGTTAAATGGGGAGTTTGGAGCAACTTCTGCAGAAAATTTGGGGTTGAATTGGGATTCTTGATGAAAATTCTGGGGTTGAATTGGGTTTTGGATGAAAATTCTGGGGTTAAATGGGGAGTTTGGAGCAGTTTCTGTGGAAAATTTGGGTTATATTGGGATTTTGGAGCAATTTCTGCTGAAAATTTGGGGTTAAATGGGGATTTTGGAGCAATTCCTGTGGAAAATTTGGGGTTGAATTGGGATTTTGGACCAATTTCTGCTGAAAATTCTGGGGTTAAATTGGGATTTTTGATGAAAATTCTGGGGTTAAATGGGGATTTTGGATGAAAATTTGGGGTTAAATGGGGAGTTTGGAGCAATTTCTGCCGAAAATTTGGGGTTAAATGGGGATATTTGATGAAAATTTGGAGTTTTGGAAGAAAATTCTGGGGTTAAATTGGGATTTTGATGAAAATTCTGGGGTTGAATTGGGATTTTGGATGAAAATTCTGGGGTTGAATGGGGAGTTTGGATGAAAATTCTGGGGTTGAATGGGGAATTTTGATGAAAATTCTGGGGTTAAATTGGGAATTTTGATGAAAATTCTGGGGTTGAATTGGGATTTTTGATGAAAATTCTGGGTTGAATGAGGATTTTGATGAAAATTCTGGGGTTGAATTGGGATTTTTGATGAAAATTTGGGGTTTTGGATGAAAATTCTGGGGTTAAATTGGGATTTTTGATGAAAATTCTGGGTTGAATTGGGGTTTTGGATGAAAATTTGGGGTTTTGGATGAAAATTCTGGGGTTGAATTGGGATTGTCTGTCTGTCTGTCTGTGTTTTAGTCTGTCAGTGTCTCTTCCCAGCCATTCCCTGGATGCCTCACTCTGTCTCTCTTCCCAGCCATTCCCTGGATCACTCTGTGTCTGTTCCAGGGATTCCCTGGATCACTCTGTGTCTGTTCCCAGGGATTCCCTGGATCACTCTGTGTGTGTCTCTCTTCCCAGGGATTCCCTGGATCACTCTGTGTGTGTCTCTCTTCCCAGGGATTCCCTGGATCACTGTGTGTGTGTGTCTGTTCCCAGGGATTCCCTGGATCACTGTGTGTGTGTCTCTCTTCCCAGGCATTCCCAGGATCACTCTGTCTCTCTTCCCAGGGATTACATGGATCGCCTCCTGGACGAGAGCGAGAGCGCCGCCTCCAGCCGGGCCCCGTCCCCGCCGCCGCCGGCCTCGAGCAGCAGCACCAGCCAGTCGGAGCGTGAGGAGGGCACTGCCCACAACGGTGAGCGGACACACGGACACACCGACTGACCCGGGACGGACAGGCGGACACACTGACTGACCTGGGAGGGACAGACAGACACACTGACCCGGGAGGGACAGACAGACACACTGACCTGGGAGGGACAGACAGACTGCAGGGACAGACAGACACACTGACTGCAGGGACAGACACACTGACTGCAGGGACAGACACACTGACTGCAGGGACAGACACACTGACTGCTGGGACAGACAGACTGACTGCAGGGACAGACACACTGACTGCAGGGACAGACAGACACACTGACTGCAGGGACAGACACACACACTGACTGCAGGGACAGACAGACACACTGACTGCAGGGACAGACAGACACACTGACTGCAGGGACAGACAGACCGACTGCAGGGACAGACACACTGACTGACGTGGGAGGGATGGACAGACACACCGACTGCAGGACAGACAGACCTACTGCAGGGACAGACACACTTACTGACCTGGGAGGGACAGACACACCGACTGACCTGGGAGGGACAGACACACCGACTGACCTGGGAGGGACAGACAGACACACTGACTGCTGGGACAGACAGACACACTGACTGCTGGGACAGACAGACACACTGACTGCTGGGACAGACAGACTGCTGGATTCCCTGTGGTGCTGGATTCCCTTGGGCTGTATCCCCCTCTAGACCGGCTCCCCTCCCTTGGGCTGTATCCCCTCCCAGGCTGTATCCCCCCCAGGCTGTATCCCCTCCCAGGCTGTATCCCCCCCAGGCTGTATCCCCTCCCAGGCTGTATCCCCCCCAGGCTGTATCCCCCCCTAGACCGGCTCCCCTCCCTTGGGCTGTATCCCCCCTAGACCGGCTCCCCTCCCTTGGGCTGTATCCCCTCCCAGGCTGTATCCCCCCCAGGCTGTATCCCCCCTAGACCGGCTCTCCCCGGCCGGCTCCCCTCCGTTCCCCACTGCCCCTGTCCCCCCGTTGTTCGCGCTGCCCCGGCCGGCTCCCCTCCGTTCCCCACTGCCCCCGTCCCCCGTTGTTCGCGCTGCCCCGGCCGGCTCCCCTCCGTTCCCCACTGCCCCGTCCCCCGTTGTTCGCGCTGCCCCGGCCCGGCAGGTCCCGCCGGTCACGGCTCCGTGTGCCCGCAGGAGTGGCTGCCAACGGCCCGGAGGAGCCGCAGCTCAACGGGCCCTGCGGCGGCAAGGGCGCGCCTCTGCCCGAGCCCGACACCAACGGCCTGGAGCCGGCCAGCCTGGGCAGCGAGCCCCGCGGCGAGCCCGAGCCCGAGGAGAGGCCGCTGAAACGGAGGAGGATGAACAGCCCCGGCAAGGAGAGCCCCGACCTCCTGCACGACAGCAATTCCCACGGCGAGCTGGAGACCGGCGAGGACTGAGTGCTGGCAGCTGATTTTATTCCTTGGAGGAAGTTTGGGGTGTCTAAAATTTTCAGGGTTGATGGGTTACCTTCTAAAATCCAGCTCCATAAAGAATCTGAGAGGGTTTTTTTTTTTATTTTTTTTTTCCTGAGACCTTCTAGTTGGCTCTAAAGATCTGCTGATTTGGGTTGTTTTTTTTATATTCAGCAGGAGAATCTTGAATTTCTGCACTTCTGGGATAAAATATTTAAGGAACAGTGCAGTGAGTTGCTGCAAAAAAAATATATATTCCCAGCCTAACACATGAAAGAATGTGTTAATAGAGCATTTAATCAGTGTACAAGTGAAGAAAAAGCATTTGGGGCTTTGCAGGAAGCTCAAATAAAACAGGAAAAGCCACGCCAGAGCAGGCACAGAGACTTCCACTCCTGCTGGAGAGAGGAAAATGTCATCCCATCATTAAGGAACCCTCATGAATCCTGAAAGTTAGGAGCACAACTATTTTTATATATAGAAGTTTTAAAGGGTAAATAAATAAACCAGGTCAGGTTTGTCTATGTAAAATTGTTGACATCAATGATGTCTTTCCATATTCTTTATCTGGGCTAAAGAAATACATTCTGTATTTTTCCAGATTTCTTTGTAGCCTTTGGAAGATTTTTACAATACTTATGTCTTGATTGAACTGTCCTTTCTTAAAACAAAAGCTTGTATAATTTTCTTACCTTGTACAGTTGGTAAACTTTTATGAGAGAGTTGATACCCTGAGTCTAACGTCAGCTTCCTTTTATTTTGCTGAAGTCTTTTCTAAAAAAAAACCAACAAAAAAAAAAAAACCCCAAACCAAACCAAACCAAGCCAAACCAATGGAGTTAAAAATTAATCACCAACATGTTAATTTTCTTCCCAGAAACTGGTAAATAATTAACATAAGAATGGTTAGGAGGCATCTGATTTTTGGAAAGGTGTTTGGTTTTATTTTCTCTTGTTTTATGGCAAATAATAATGTTTCCATTTTTGTTCAGCATGCTGCTTGCAGTGCACACATTGCCTTGCTTGCTTCCTGCCTTCATTTGGAACTCAGAGAAATTTCCCAGCAGCCAAATCCTCGAGTTTATTGAACCTTCTTCAGCAGCCACTGGTTCCTTTTCAGCCACAGGGAGCACAGGTTTGGAAATGGGAATTGGAAAATGCTGGGATTCTTCTGTACCTGTGCCCTGCTCCCCTGCAGGAGGCAGAGCAGGGATTTCACCCTGAGCTGTGCAGAGCAAATTTGGGAAACCCCCAAATTCCTCCTCAAAAAATGGGAAGGGGGTGATGCTCACCCTGCCAGCAGCACCTCTGGACACATGGCGGGTAGGACTCAAAATCCAAATTCATTTGGGTTTTTGGTCATTCCTTTCAGTCTTGTAAACTCAGAATAATTGTTCTTTTAACCCTGCACAGTTTGGGTGTAGGATTCAAAATCCAAATTCATTTGGGTTTTTGGTCATTCCTTTCAGTCTTGTAAACTCAGAATAATTGTTCTTTTAACCCTGCACAGTTTGGGTGTAGGATTCAAAATCCAAATTCATTTGGGTTTTTGGTCATTCCTTTCAGCCTTGTAAACACGGAGTAATTGTTCTTTATCATTTAACCCTGCACAGTTGTGAGTGTTGGATTCAAATCCAAATTCATTTGGGTTTTTGGTCATTCCTTTCAGCCTTGTAAACACGGAGTAATTGTTCTTTATCATTTAACCCTGCACAGTTGTGGGTGTAGGATTCAAAATCCAAACTGATTTGGGTTTTTGTCATTCCCTTCAGCCCTGTAAACTCAGAATAATTGTTCCTTTAACCCTGCACAGCTGTGAGTGTAGGATTCAAAATCCAAATTCATTTGGGTTTTGTTTGGTTGTTCCTTTCAGCCCTGTTCAAATTCAGAATAATTGTTCCTTTAACCCTGACAGTTGTGGGTGTAGGATTCAAAATCCAAACTGATTTGGGTTTTTGGTCATTCCCTTCAGCCCTGTAAACTCAGAATAATTGTTCCTTTACCATTGCTCACCTCCCCCCAGGTGTGCTGGTCCTTCTCAGCTGCTCCCTTTCTCTTCAGCTGTAGGATTGTTCTGGATCCAGGTGAAAGGAAAGCCTCACATGGATGTTTCAAGCCCAGCCCTGTGCTCAGGGCTTGCTCTCCCCTGGTTTCTCCTCCCTGAGCTCTCCTTGGACTTTGTGCTCAGGAGTGACCCAGCCCCTGGAGTTGGGGATGGATGCAGGAACCTGCCAGCCCTGCTCCTGGCTCTTTCATTAAGGCCTAATTAAGGACTGCAGTGATTAATTCCTTAACTCTCCCCTCTGGTAAGGAGCAGAAAATCCCAAAGTTTCCCCTCAGCTCACAGACAGAATAATCCAATTTTCACTTTTTGATGCTCTTTGGTTTCCCTTCCCAAAAAATCCATAGGAAATTTCCCAAATAAATTGTCTCAGGCTCGTGTGTGAAATCCAGCACTGTGTATATTATATTTTCAAGAATATTGCTTTGTTTTTTTCTCTTTCCTTATTTTTTTTATTTTTTGGTGGTACTTAGACCTGACATTCCATAACCCACTATGTAATGCTCAGCTAGACTTTCAGAATATTTAATTCTAATTTCCCTTTTGTTTAAGCTGGTGTTTTATACAATCCTTTGTTCATGTTTCAAACTGCAGCCACTAGAACTCGAGAGGTCATTGCACTATTAAAGCTGTTGAAAACCTTGCTAACTTTGCTTTCATTTTCCAGGCCTCCAGTCGAGTTGGGAATGCAGCCCACCAGGAAATCCTGGTCTTTCCCAAAGGGTTCCCTGTGCTCGAAAATCCCCACAAACCCTACAGATCCCTCTGACACATTTTTTCCACCCAGTATTTTGCACTGTCAGTAATTCCCTCCACTTCCTCAGCTTGAATTCTGGAAAAGCTTATTAAAATATTTTTAAACTTCATGCCTGCATTCAAAATTCCTGATTTTTTATTTTTTGTTGTTTATTTTTTGTTGCTCCAGAGGGGTGGAATATTTCTTCTCAGGGACTCTGCAGTGAAACCCATGGAACAAATCCCATTTTTCTGCATCATTTCCAGAATATTTCCCACATCCCTCAAGGAATCTTTTAAACCCCAAAATCCTCCCTCCCCTCACCCTGCTGGAACTGGATCCCCAAATCCCTGATTTATCCACCCCAGCCAGGGAAGCTTTAGTTCATTGGTTTATTGGAAGCAAATACAAAAATACAGAGGCACAGAAATCCTTTCTGCTCTCATTCCTCACATCCACAGCCTGTCACACATCCAGCTTTTCAGCACTAAAACGCTCATTTTGTAAATAGATTCTCTATAGAAAACAATTTTTTTTAAGATTTTTTTTTTTTTAGTCAATTAATAGCATAGAAAATACTGTTAAGAGGAATTCTTGGCTTTGCCAGTGGGCAGGCTCCAGCAGGATCCCACAGACAAAATGAACTTTTAAAAAAAATCCTTCCCTGTTAGCACTGCAGATCTAACCAGTAGATTCCAAAATAATCCCAAATCAGGAAAAACCCTGGGAGAGAGGAGAGACTCGACCTCCTGGCTGGGGGAGGGCACGCTGGGCAAACAGCTGGGACACAGCTGGGAATTTGGGAAACAGCTGGGAATTTGGGAAACAGCTGGGAATGCTGCAGCACGAGGCAGGAGCAGCTGGGAGGGGCCCCAGCAGCACTGGGGTACTGGGAACCAGTACAGGGACCAGTAAAACCAGTACAAGGACCAGTAAAACCAGTACAGGGACCAGTAAAACCAGTACACAGGACCAGTAAAACCAGTACAAGGACCAGTAAACCAGTACAGGACCAGTAAAACCAGTACAAGGACCAGTAAACCAGTACAGGGACCAGTAAAACCAGTACAAGGACCAGTAAACCAGTACAGGGACCAGTAAAACCAGTACAGGGACCAGTAAACCAGTACAGGGACCAGTAAACCAGTACAGGGACCAGTAAAACCAGTACAGGGACCAGTAAAACCAGTACAGGACCAGTAAACCAGTGCAGGGACCAGTAAAACCAGTACAGGGACCAGTAAAACCAGTACAGGACCAGTAAACCAGTACAGGGACCAGTAAAACCAGTGCAGGGACCAGTAAAACCAGTACAGGACCAGTAAAACCAGTACAGGACCAGTAAACCAGTACAGGGACCAGTAAAACCAGTACAGGGACCAGTAAAACCAGTACAAGGACCAGTAAAACCAGTACAGGGACCAGTAAAACCAGTACAGGGACCAGTAAAACCAGTACAGGGACCAGTAAAACCAGTGCAGGCACCAGACTGGACCAGTAAAACCAGTGCAGGACCAGTAAAACCAGTACAGGACCAGTAAAACCAGTACAGGACCATAAACCAGTACAGGACCAGTAAAACCAGTACAGGCACCAGGACTGGGACCAGTGAACAGACAGGGCCAGCACAAGACAGGGACCAGTAAAACCAGCAGGGACCAGTAAAACCAGTGCAGGACCATAAATCAGTACAGACATAACAGTACAGGACCAGTAAAACCAGCACAGGACCAGTAAAACCAGCACAGGACCAGTAAAACCAGCACAGGACCAGTAAAGCAGTGCTGGCCCCAGTGCAGGAAGGGTTTGCCACCCTCCCTGCCCTGGCCCAAAGCCGAGGTTTTCCTGAATTTTAGGAGCCAGGACAAGCTGGGATTTCTTCCTGACTGTGCTGGGACTGAGGGGCTGCTCCAGGACACCCCAACTGTGAGCACAAAATCCCCCAAAAAAGGGGGACTGTGGCTCTGGGATTGCTCCAGGATGGGATACAGGAGCAGGCAGCAGCTCCTCCCCTCCACAGCTTGCCCAGCACGCCAGGCTGGAGCTGCACCCTCACAGAAAATCTCCTTCCCATCCAAAAACTTCCAAAAAATTCCAACAAAGGCAGCTTGGCTCAACAGCAGAGCCAGTTCAGGCAAAGATCTAAAACCCCTCAGTGTCTAGAGAAGCTGGGAGGGTACAAAAAACTCTTAAATACATTATTTGACTAAAAGAGTTTTAACCAAGGTTTTTAAACCAAAAGACAACCCCCAAGAGACTTGGGTAAGAGCTTTAAAACCCACTGAACACTGCCCAGAGTGTTACAATTCCCATTTTTTAAGTGGGTCACAAACCCAGGGTGAGTCATTCCATGGAAAACCAGAATTATGGAGGTCCCTGTACTGGCCAAAAAAAAAAAAAAAAAAAAATAAGATTTAAGTCCTTGTGCCTCTTGTGCTGTGCCAGGTGGGATGAGCTGGGCTCTCCTGGGATTTTCCAGCAGATCTTCCCAAAGTTTGCCCAAATCCAAGGGTGCAGAGCTCAGCAGGGCCAGGAAAACCCTTCCTGCTGGGAATGCCAGAGGTGAACTCTGCTGAACCCAGCGGGGCACAGACCCAGCTCGGGAAGTGGCTCAGAGGAGCAAACACCCAGAAAAGCAAGGAGAATCCAGCTCCAAACATCCCAGAGTGTGCTGAGCTGCCAGGCAGGAGCTGCCAGGGGCTCCCTGGGCATTCCCGAGGGCATCCCAGGGGCAGAGCCAGGGATGCCAGGGGGAAAATCCAGGGATGTCAGGGGGAAAATCCAGCTAGGCTGGCAGGGGAAGAGCCAGGAATGCCAGGGACAGATCCAGGGATGCCAGGGATAGATCCAGGAATGCCAGGGGGCAAATCCAGGGATGCCAGGGGGCAAATCCAGGGATGCCAGGGACAGACCCAGGGATGCCAGGGAGCAGATCCAGCCAGGCTGGCAGGGACAGACCCAGGGATGCCAGGGACAGATCCAGGGATGCCAGGGACAGATCCAGGGATGCCAGGGGGCAAATCCAGGGATGCCAGGGGGCAAATCCAGCCAGGCTGGCAGGGACAGACCCAGGAATGCCAGGGACAGATCCAGGGATGCGAGGGATAGATCCAGGGATGTCAGGGGCAAATCCAGGGATGTCAGGGGGCAAATCTAGGGATGCCAGAGACAGATCCAGCCAGGAATGCCAGAGAGCAGACCCAGGGATACCAGGGTGCAGATCCAGGGATGCTAGGGTGCAGATCCAGCCAGGAATGCCAGGGAGCAGACCCAGGGATGCCAGGGTGCAGATCCAGGGATGCCAGGAGGCAAATTTAGGGAAGCCAGGAACAGATCCAGCCAGGAATGCCAGGGACAGATCCAGGGATGCCAGGAGGCAAATCCCAACCAGGCTGGCAGGAGCAGACCCAGGGATGCCAGGAGGCAAATCCAGGGATGCCAGGGAGCAAATCCCAGCCAGGGCCAGCCCCTCCTGGCCCAGCCCAGCCTCTCCCAGCTCGATTGGAACCCCGATCATTAACAATCAATTCCTGCCCGTCAGGCTCATGAGGCTCAGCCCGGGCACGGTGGAGCTCTCAGGATTGGTGAAGGCAGCCAGGCTCAATCAGGAGCAGCCCCGCGGGGCTGTGCCCACGATCAGGTGGGCACCGGGAGCAAGATTCCTCCCCGCATTCCCCGAATTCCCGCAGGCTCACACCGAGCTCTTCCCTTTGATGTCCAGCCGGGAGCCAGCGTCGCCCTCCTTGCTCAGCTGCTCCTCGGTGAAGGTGATGTAGGAATACACGAGGCTGCCAGCGATGCTGCAGACACGGCAGGGACATGAGGGAGCGGAATTCCCGGGGAATTCCCGGGAAATTCCCGGCTTTTGTTGTTTCAGTCCCGCAGTGAGGGTTGGCAGGCTGGGGCTGCAGCAGATCCAAGCCCACAGGGATCCCGGGGAGGGATCCAGCCCGGCAAAGGGAGCCCTCCAAATGACAGGGAGAGCAGGGGGGATAATCCCTAAAAATATACTGGGAATAATCCCTAAAAATACACTGGGAATAATCCTAAAGAATATACTGGGAAAGAAATATATACTGGGAATAATCCTAAAGAATACACTGGGAATAATACTAAAGAATACACTGGGAATAATCCCTAAAAATACACTGGGAATAATCCTAAAGAATATACTGGGAATAATCCTCAAGAATACACTGGGAATAATACTAAAGAATATACTGGGAATAATCCCTAAAAACACACTGGGAATAATCCTAAAGAATACACTGGGAATAATCCTAAAGAATATACTGGGAAAGAAATATATACTGGGAATAATCCTAAAGAATACACTGGGAATAATCCCTAAAAACACACTGGGAATAATCCCTAAAAATACACTGGGAATAATCCTAAAGAATATACTGGGAATAATCCTCAAGAATACACTGGGAATAATACTAAAGAATATACTGGGAATAATCCCTAAAAACACACTGGGAATAATCCTAAAGAATACACTGGGAATAATCCTAAAGAATATACTGGGAAAGAAATATATACTGGGAAATAATCCCAAAGAATATACTGGGAAAAAATATATATACTGGAATAATCCCAAAGAATATACTGGGAAAAAAATATATACTGGGAAATAATCCTGAAGAATATACTGGGGAAAAAAATAATCCCAAAGAATATACTGGGAAATAATCCTAAAGAATATACTGGGAAAAAATCCTAAAGAATATACTGGGAAAAAATAATCCCAAAGACTACCTTGGGAAAGAAATAATCCCCAAATTAATATTTTGGGAAATAATCCCCAAATTAATATTTAGGGAAAGAAATAATCCCAATTAATATTTTGGGAAACAATCCCAAATGCATATGCTTTTTAAAATATTTTTCTATAAAAATATCGTTCTCACTTACAAATCACAAATAAACACATAAATAAATAATAACCCAATATCTATGTGCACATATATTTCTATTTTATATAGGCTTATCCATATTAATGGCAGTTATAAAATGCAGGAATGCTCTCACCTGATATTCAGCCCAATGAAATTCATCCATGTAAAAATATAATCTCCTCCAAAAACCATCCCAATGTAGGTTATTAAAATATTCTGTAAGGAAGAGAGAGCCTGAGAGCCAGGAATGGGGAAGGGGATTGAGGGAGAGGGAATGGGAATGGAACAGGGAATTTAGGGGAATGGAAAAGGGAATTAATGGGAAAGGGAAGGGGAATGGAGAAGGGAATTAATGGGAAAGGGATTTTGTGGGAAAGGGAATGAAAAAGGGAATTAATGGAAAGGGAATGGGAATGCAGAAGGGAATTAATGGAGAAGGGAATGGGAAAGGGAAGGAATGGGAAAGGGAAGGAATGGGAAAGGGAAATAAATAATGGGAAAGGGAATTTCTGGGAAAGGAATAGAGAAGGGAATTTCTGGGAACCCCGGGCTCAGGGGTTTCTGGAAGGGAATTTCTGGGAACGCCGGGCTCAGGGGTGTCTGGGAAGGGAATTTCTGGGAATGCCCGGCTCAGGGGTTTCTGGGAAGGGAAGAGAGAAGGGAATTTCTGGGAACCCGGGCTCAGGGTGTCTGGGAAGGGAATTTCTGGAACCCCCGGCTCAGGGGTTTCTGGAAGGGAACAGAGACGGGAATTTCTGGGAACGCCGCTGACCTTGATGCAGCCGACGATGTGGTGGTGAGAGCGGAGTTGTACTGCGTGCACAGAACCGTGGAGTACATCAGGAGAACCTGCGGAAGCACGGCCCCGCTCACCTCACTCAGCCCAACTTCCACCTTTGCCAATTCCTTCCCTTTAGCTTCTCTAGTCCCCTTCGTTAGTTTTTAATTCCTTTTTTTTTTTTAGTTTTTTTTTATTCTTTTTTCTAGCTGTTTTATTCCCCTTTTTTAGCTTTTTTATTCCCCTTTTTTTGGTTTTTTTTTATTCCTCTTTTTTAGCCTTTTTAATTCCTTTTTATAGTTTTTTTATCCCCCTTTTCTAGCTGTTTTATTCCCCTTTTTTAGCTTTTTTATTCCCTTTTTTAGCTCTCTTATTCCCCTTTTTTAGCTTTATTATTTCCCCTTTTTTATTCCCTATTTTTAGCTATTTTATTCCCCTTTTTTAGCTTTTTTATTCCCCATTTTTAAATTTTTTATTCCTTTTTTTTTAGCTCTCTTAATTCCCCTTTTTTAGCTCTCTTAATTCCTCTTTTTAGCTTTTTTTATTCCCTATTTTTAGCTTTTTTATTCCTTTTTTTAAGCTATTTTATTCCCCTTTTTTAGCTTTTTTATTCCCCTTTTTTTGATTTTTTTTATTCCTCTTTTTTAGCCTTTTTAATTCCTTTTTATAGTTTTTTTATTCCCCTTTTTTAGCTATTTTATTCCCGTTTTTTTAGCTTTTTTTATTCCCCTTTTTTAGCTTTTTTAATTCCTTTTTTTAGGTTTTTTTTTATCCCCCTTTTTTAGCTGTTCTATTCCCCTTTTTTAGCTTTTTTAGTCATCTTTTTTAACTTTTTTTATTCCTCTTTTTTTAGCTTTTTTATTCCCCTTTTCAGCTTTTTTATTCCCTATTTTTAGCTTTTTTATTCCTTTTTTTAAGCTATTTTATTCCCCTTTTTTAGCTTTTTTATTCCCTTTTTTAGCTCTCTTAATTCCCCTTTTTTAGCTCTCTTATTCCCCTTTTTTAGCTTTATTATTTCCCCTTTTTTATTCCCTATTTTTAGCTATTTTATTCGCCTTTTTTAGCTTTCTTATTGGCCTTTTTTAGCTTTTTTATTCCCCTTTTTTGTTTTTTTTTATTCCTCTTTTTTAGCCTTTTTAATTCCTTTTTATAGTTTTTTTTATTCCCTTTTTAACCTTTCTTATTTCCCTTTTTTAGCTTTTTTATTCCCCTTTTTTAGTTTTTTAATTCCTTTTTTTCTAGTTTTTTTTATTCTTTTTTTAGCTTTTTTATTCCCCTTTTTTTTGTTTTTTTTTTATTCCTCTTTTTAGCTCTATTAATTCCCCTTTTTTTTGTTTTTTTTTTATTCCCCTTTTTTAGCTTTTTTATTCCCCTTTTTTAGCTTTATTATTTCCCCTTTTTCAGCTTTTTTTATTCCCCTTTTTATTTTATTTTATTTGGGAGAGAATTCCCAACCCAGCAGGACTCACAGGAAATGTCTCCCTACCAGGGCTGAGGGTTTAGTGTGATTTTTTAAATAATAATTTAATATTTTAAAATAAATAATAATAAATACAATATTTAAATAATAAAAACTCCCTCTGTGGAATGGGAAAGGAGCTAAAGGAGTTTATTAATTAATAATTAATGAATTAGTTAAGGAACTTTGTTCTGTTTGTGATTTGAATTGGAATTGAGAGGTGCAGGGCTGAGGGTTATTAAATAATAATTTAATATTTTATAAAAATAATAATAAATACAATATTTAAACACTAACAACTCCCTCTCTGTGGAATGGGAAAGGAGCTAAAGGAGTTTATTAATTAATAATTAATGAAGCAGTTAAGGAAGTTTGTTCTGTTTGTGATTTGAATTGGAACTGAGAGGTGCAGGGATCACACAGATCGATATTTATTTATATAAATAAATATTTTTTTTAAAAAAATATATAAATAAATAGATAAATGAATGAGTGAATAAATAAATAAATTGATAGG